>CM042249.1:37466085-37888585 GCA_023566225.1 Romanogobio albipinnatus
AATGTCATATACACCTCAGATGACTTGAGGGTGAGTAAATCATGAGCTAATTTTCATTTTTGGGTGAACATTCCCTTCAACTTGAACCTGGAATATTCCTTTAATTGCCAACCCTCTGGTCCTCTTCGGTCAAAAATGACAGAAACATTTGACTTTTTTGAAATTTTTTTGCTTCATCAGAATGGGATGGCACTTGTGTCACATTGTAAGGCTTTGGTAACTTTTGACCGCGAAGAAGCCAAGTGTGACCCTTAAACAGAGGGTTAAGCAGTCTGTCAGCATGAACAGATATGCATACAAACACATACACAAAATAAACAAACAAACAAAAAAGAGATTTACTGGCATTTGTGCCAGTAGGGTCACTGCTGTTTCAGGTGGCAGTCATTGTGTCTCCGACCTGTGCCAGTAAATTCCTTACACCCCATGTGCACCGATTACCTACTAATTAACATCTTGCTTATCACCTGTCAACAAACCGTTAAAGCAAATTATAATGCTTGTGGCCACTTAGCCATGAGGACAAGCCACATCTATACAAGCCTCCAAGTCTCAGTTGTTATAGAGCTCTTGCTGTGCCTTAAAATTTTATAACCTATAAACTGTTTAGAGAAAATGACACTGAGGGTTGACACCACCAGTATGTCTTGTCATCTAATTAACCGTACAATGTTGTTCAAACGATAGACGGACATTAACATAATCTGCATAGCATAATTAGGAATCAAGAGTGTCTGCTTCCGCCAAACGTGCTGTAGTGCTTGCTGGAAAGGTATGTACTGATTGAGGCTGCTGTGATTTATGAGACCGCTAGACTTCAAAGACTGCTCTCTCCCATTCCCAAGAAAGGATTAGATCAGCTGAGCGGACAAGGCTTTGCTAGTCCCTCCTGTGGCCTGGATAGACAGGGTCTTGCGTTTCCGCTCCCAAGGGTGCTTCTCGTGGAACTAGTTATAACTAGAGTGCACCACATTACCTCACAGCGAACAGGACTGCTGGACTCAAGTGTAAAATGTTAAATGTTGGAGTGACCCTTACAAAAAGTTTATTCTAGTGTGCTATTTGTATACTTTTTATAAATGTAACTTTTTGTGCTTATCTGATATGCTTCGCAAAATTAAATTTAAGTAAACTTGGATTTTATTGACAAGTTATATTTTGTCTATATCTGTACTTTATCCTTTGATTAAGATATTCTAAAGGAAAGTATCTTTATAGTCAAAGTCACTTTATCCACTACAGTAAAAGACCTAGGTGTTATACTAGACCGCAACCTGACATTCGAAAATCATATTTCATATGTTACAAGAACG
This sequence comes from Romanogobio albipinnatus, assembly GCA_023566225.1. NCBI lineage: Eukaryota > Metazoa > Chordata > Actinopteri > Cypriniformes > Gobionidae > Romanogobio > Romanogobio albipinnatus. The sequence continues at coordinate 37,467,399 of CM042249.1, forward strand.
GCATTTTTCCACCTTAGAAACATTGCTAAGCTACGTAACATGCTATCTATTCCTGATGCAGAAAAGTTAGTTCATGCATTCATGACCTCGAGATTAGATTACTGTAATGCTTTATTAGCTGGTTGTCCTGCATCCTCAATAAACAAACTACAGTTAGTCCAAAACGCAGCTGCTAGAGTTCTTACTAGGTCAAGAAAATATGATCATATAACACCAATTTTATCATCTCTACACTGGTTACCTATTAAGTTCCGTATCAATTACAAATTATTGCTACTGACCTATAAAGCCCTAAATGGTTTAGCTCCAGTGTATCTAACGGATCTTCTATCGCCCTACAACCCATCGCGCTCTTTAAGGTCACTAAACTCTAGGCTTCTGGTCATTCCTAGGATATCTAAGTCCACTAAAGGAGGGAGGGCTTTTTCACATTTGGCTCCTAAACTCTGGAATAGTCTTCCTGATATTGTCCGAGGTTCAGACTCGCTGTCCCAGTTTAAAACTAGATTAAAGACACATCTCTTTAGCCAAGCATTCACATTATAATTACCTTTTATACTACAGTTAAATCGGAACAACAGCATTAATATAATATTCTGAACAGCAGCTACGCTAATTATTTCCCATCTGCTTTTCTGTTGTTATCTCGGGACACTAGTCCCGAGGTAAATAGTTCGTCAGCTCCGGTTGGTATCCAGCCTCTCATGAAGACTTTGGATGCCCCAACACCTGTGATGAGACGACTCCACGCCTGTGAAGAGACGACTCAACGCCAGCGTTGTTATGGCCTAAATTAATACACGACTGATTATCTTTTTCGAACATTGTTCTTTAACATTGTGTTTTTTAACATTTTTTATACTGTTCATCTATGAAATGCACTTTCTGTAAAGCTGCTTTGAAACAATGTGTATTGTGAAAAGCGCTATACAAATAAATTTGAATTGAATTGAATTGAAAGTATACTTGTGATTATTAAAACTTGGACAGCTGCTTTATAGTAGAAATTGAAGTGTAATTCTAATTGAAAGCAACACTAACCCTAACACACACTGACGTAACCTGATTTTGCATCATGTATAGGAAACCTTTCCAGTGTAAGTTAAATCAATTAGATATTACATATGTACAATGTAAAGGGAAGTGCTTAGGCAAGTTTGTGAGTTTATGTCTAAAAGTGGGGTTAAACACTGCCTTTTACACTGATTTTACTTATACTACATAACATATACTTGTAAAATATTCTTGAACAGTACTTAAGTTGATTTGAACAACCTTAAAGTATACTTCTTTATTGTATAAGAGGAATCCTCTAAATTATATTAAGCTAACTTTATAAATTGCTTACTGCCATCTGTTGACCACAACAGTCTCATATTAAATGCAAATGAATGATGCAAATGGAACCTAAATGAAAATTATACCTTTTAACATGCATGGGAGAGTCTGGACTGCAAATGTCTAAAAACGTATCAAGGTTGTTGTTGTTTAGTATCCTTTGGAAATTCTAGTTCTAGCATTAGTGTCAATTGTAATATTGTGCACACTCCCTATTTGCAGATGTGCTGCATTCATTACTTAGAGGACAATGGTGATGTTGATGAGGAAATTCCCCGTTATTTGTATTCATCCCATTTACTGCTCTGTTTCACTTTGTTAAAAAATGTTGAGAATCTTGGCTCAGCTGGAATGAATCACTGTATAGGCAGCTAAGAATTAGTTCAGGGGTTTTTCTCTCTCTATTCTAGTCCAGGAAAAGCTCCCCTAGATCCTAGTCTAATTTATAAGAGCAAAAACGGTGAAACATATCAAATCAGGACTGTTGCCAACATATTAATATCCACAAATAAGTATTCTAGTCTTTGGGTAAGCTGTACAATACCTCTGGATAGGTTCCTACACTAATGAGAGTGAAGAGATTAAGGTGAAAGGGATTTTTTGACAAATGTATGAACATACAAAAAAAAGACACACACGCACACCAACAACAACAACACACCACCACCAACAACAAAAACAACAACAACAACACACACCAGCCCATGCCACCCCCTCCACCCTGGCTATCTGATGTTCTCTGCGAGCATCATTTTAAACTCAGGGCAGCAGAGCGCAAATCAAAAGATCCTACTGACCTTAGTTTGTATCAGTCACACCCTTCCCTCTCTGCAAATGTGCCCACTGCTAAAACAACATTCTACCACAACAAAATTAACAATTCTTCTGACTCTCGCATGCTTTTCAATATCTTTTTCTCTCTTCTTTATCCTCCCCATCCCTCTTTTCCCTCAACTTTAACAGCTGACGACTTTGCCACATTCTTCATGAATAAAACAACAACTATCAGTGGCAAAAACTGACAAACACACCTTAAAAACCAGCACACACATAAACACTACCCTCCTATCCACTCTCGAAGGCAGAAGTCTCCAAACACTTCCTTTCCAATCAACCTACTACCTGTCCGCTTGATCCTATCCCCACTCATCTCCTTCAAGCCATTTCTTCTTCAGATGTACCTGCACTGCAGGTACCTTTCCCACAACATTTAAGCAGGCTCGGATAAGCCCACTGCTTAAGAATCACACTCCATCTAGCACTTTTAGAAAACTACAGAATGGTACCGCTTCTTCCATTCATTGCTAAGACAACCTCCTGGACAACAACCAGTCTGGCTTCAAAAGCAGCCACTCAACTGAGACTGCCTTGCTCTCTGTTGAAGCTCTGAAACTGGCAAGAACAGCTTCCAAATCATATCTGTCTGCTGCTTCTGACACAGTTAACCACCAGATCCTCCTGTTAAACCTCATGACAATGGGCATCTCGGGACCCGCACTCCAATGGTTCAAGTCTTACCTCTCAGGTAGGTACTTAAGGGTGTCTTGGAGAGGTAAGGCGTCTAGATAACAACATCTAGGTAATGGGGTGCCTCAGGGCTCAATGTTTTGACCACTTCTTTTCTCCATATACATGACGTCACTAGGATCTGCCATTCAGAAACATGGCTTTTCCCATTGCTGATATCCTGATGACACACAACTATTCCAGCCAAATGCTCAGCCCTGTAGATTTGCTTTCTACAACATTAGGAAGATCAGGCCCTTCCTATCGGCCCATGCTGCACAACTCCTTGTCCAAGCTCTTGTTCTACCCAGATTGGACTATTGTAATGCTCTCTTTGCAGGCCTTCCATTAAGTACTGTCAAACCTCTGCAACTGATCCAGAATTCAGCAGCGACAGTGGTCTTTAACGAGTCAAAGAGAGTGCACATCACACCTACTAGTTGCCAATAACAGCTTGCATCAAATTTAAAGCACTGATTTTTGCCTACAGAACGACCACTGACCTAAACTCACTACTTCAGACTTCCCTTTCAAAAGCTATTCTCAATAGCTGCGTTTCCACCACAGGAACTTTCCCCAGGAACTAGTGTTGTAGTCAAGACCACCTAAACCGAGACCAAGTCGAGACCAAGACCAGCGTGTGCCGAGACCAAGACAAGACCAAGACTTTGTGGTGTTGAGACCAAGACAAGACCAAGACCAAGACAGGGCGAGACCGAGTCAAGACCAAGACCAGACCAGCACTCCTTAAATTCATCTAAAAGATCCATATCTAGTGTCTGAGAAATGACTTATATTGAATACGGTAATTAAATACAATTAGAATAGTAAGACACTATAGCGCTGTTACCAATCAAATCACTACCAATAAAATTCATGGCACAGAAGTTGCATCTGAATTGATACGATTACACCTGCATAAATAATGTTCAGATTAATTTAACATTAAAACATTAACATTATTTAACCGTCACAGAATCCTTTATTCAACCGATTTGTTCAAAGCAACCGATTCTTTTAATAACCAAACGCTGCCGAATTAGCAAAGACACAGTTTAAAATGTAATTTAATATTAACTTCTTGTTTATAGAATGTTTGTATAAATCAATATAATTTGCAATCACGCTAATATATTCATGAAAACAGCTCTCATGCTATTGCGATATTGCTTAATTCTATTCTATGTTATATAAAAAAACAATCTCAGAATTTTGTGGGCATTTTTATAAATTTTTGCACATTTCTGAGACAATTCTGCATTGATTTTGAACCCGGCAGCACAGTAACAAAATAAATCACATTACAGAGAAGTAAGCTGTAAGTTTTACATCAAATCACATTAATGATATTAAATCAGACAATGCACCGGAAATTTAGTGATATCCTTGCAGTTGTGGTCTTGACTGGTCTTGAGATAAAATCCCGAGTCCTTTAAGTCCGAGACCAAGACAAGACCGAGGAGAAATGCAGTCGAGACCGAGACAAGACCAAGACCATCAAAAAATGGTCTTAAGACCGGTCTCGAGACCAAGACCGGTCTCGAGTACTACAACACTACCAGGAACTAGGAACTTTGGGGTGGTACTTGGTGTGTTTCGACCGCAGGAACCAGGGTCTAATTGAAGTTCCGGGTAAAAATTTCCCCCTCCGAAACTCCCTGCTTGTGAGGTAGTACTTTTGAAGCTGAACATGCTGATTGGTTGCGCTCACGCAGCATTCTATTTCAACCAGTCTTTTGCGAGGATCGTTCTGCAAATATCAGTCTTGCTCTTTCTGTCTGATGATGCACGTTCGTTTGAGCTATCTCACAGTCAATGTCCGTAATATCTGATAACATGTATTATTTTATTTTAAATCTAGCTTTACGAGCTTTCAGAATACGCTTTAGTATCAGTGCTCGTCTCTTTTCCGATTTTATTTCAACCGCCATTTTTTAAAGTCTTTTGCGATTTCACGAAATTAAAGGATCATAACAACCGGAGCGGTTCAGATCAGTATACCAACAAGTGGTATGACTGCCTGGACGAGTTGTGGCTCCAATGAATTGCAGGCAACGGAGACCAGCGTGTTTTCCCCTGCTATCACCAGCAGCCCTCGTCCCATGTCTCCTGACAAAACGCACACATGCTGAGGTATAAAGCTGACAAAAAAATATATATTTAAAAACTGACCTGTAACTGATTTGTAATTGTTAATGGTTTTGAGTCGTTGTGTTGTTTTTAATTGTAAACTTAAATTGCCCATGATAAAAAAAAAAAAACTGCAAGCTGGGCATTGTTCAAATGAAAATTTTGTGGTGAAAACACTTTAAATAATTAATTGATGGTTTATATTGTTTCATGGTTGGCTTGTGTATTTATATCCATGTGTTTCTGTACAATTGTTCTACTTGGGGAAAAGGGATTGGGACTTTCTTGATGCACTGACCAAATATATGCAGCTGAAGAAAGCAGACGGCAGCAGATGGACTTTCAGGCTGGGTTTCTTTCTGTTCTTGGACAGTTTGTCCAGTTGTTCAAGAAGTAGCCACAACGACCAACCACTTGAATTTACACTCTGTTTGCACTAACAAATTTGTATTTTATATATTGTACGTATTGGCACAGTTTTTGGACAGTTTGTCCAGTCACTGAAAAATATTCTTTTATTTTATATTGTTCTTTTCACCTTTTGTATTTTGTTGTTCTAGTAATTTATTTGTCTTTGCACAATTTGTGTAAAATAAAGTCAAATTTGTGTAAAATGAGACTCTTGTATATATTTCTACAATATGTAGTACAACATGTAAAAAGACACATACTGCTTGTTACCACATTCTAATTATATTCATAATGCAGGAAGTAGTGACTGGCAATTTCTCCATTTAAACCCCAATAAGCTCAGCATTTAAACCAGGTGAAAGTGCATGTTAAAATAAGCAAAGTGTTATTAATGTGTTTAACAACCTGATAAGTCACTTATGACGTTTTATATTTATGACAAAGCCATGTAAAAAGAAAAATGCTAAAAATACAACTTGGCTTTAGCTTCATTATATACAAATATGTGTAATATTTATGTATTTGAACATATTTCTATAATATAAACAGTCAGTCTACAATTCTGAGTCTGATACCTTGGTTGTGTGTTGTCACAAGGACACATGAGCAGCAATAATTTTAAAATCATATTTATGCTCTCTCTGCCCAAATGGGGTGTTACAGTTTTTTTATTAAAATAAAGTACACTTTATTTTAGTACACTTTAAACAATGTACAACTGGTGTATACAGCATAGAAATGTCCATTGCAGCCTATAAAGGTTATTTTTCCCATTAAAAAATAAATACAAATAAAACATTTTCATCTCTATAACTTACAGAGGTTTACTACATTGTAGTCAAACACTTCATTAGATCTGTACGTGCATCGAGACCCTCAGCTTCAACAGTGGATGACAGAGCTCTGTCAGGCTTGTATAAAGTACTCGTAACCCATTCTTCTCTGATCTCGTCACCATTCATTTCGCAGAGGTTATGCAGAACACATGCTATCACCAGGGACTTGACCTTGTGTGTACTGCAGTCATTTCATTTTAGCAATGCCCTCCATCTGCCCTTCAGTCTGCCAAAAGCGTTCTCAACCACCACTCTGGCTCTGCTTGTTTTCTGATTGTACACAAGTTGTTGGGGTGTCAGTCGTCCGTTGTCAGTGAAAGGTGTCATCAGCCAGCTCTTCAAAGGATAGGCTGCATCACTAAGGACATAGTACCCCCACATCATGTCCACAAATGTTCTGTGTTACATCTGGTAGTAACAAACCCCTGTCCACTAGGTCCCACAAGCCTGACAAACGCATCACTCTGGCATCATGCAGGCTCCCTGGCGCTCCAACAAAAACATTCCAAAAGAGACCCCTTCCATCCACAAACAGGATGATCGAATGCAAGCCCTTTTGGTTGAAGTACTCTGTTTGGTACTCCTCTGTTCCAAGAATGGGGATGTGTGACCCATCAATTGCACCTACACACTGTGGCAACCCCCATCTGCGCTCAAAATACGTCGCCATTTCTTTCAGCTTTTCAGTGTTTGGTAACTGAATAACTTCTTGCATGAGTACCTTCTCAACAGTTGAGCAGAAATTGTGTACACAGTAGCAATTCCAACCCAAATAAATGAGAGATGCTTCTGTACGCTGAGTTGGTTGCAAGTTTCCACAGTGCACTGGCAATTATTTTTTGAATGGGTACACAATGTCGGTAGTTTGTGTCTCTCCAGTTGAGGTTGCAAGCGACGACAGAGGTACAGAAAAGTATCTTTAGACATTCGGAAATTCTTTATCCACTGGGCTTTGGTGAAAGTTGGAACCACACTGTCCCACTTTTCCTTTGTTCTATTGTGTACCCAAACCGATGGCGAAACACGATGCATTCAATAGTAATCGCATGTCTAAAACACACAAAGGTGGCAAAAATAAGTTGATGCAATCTATAATAATATTACTCACAACTCTTTATTTTGATGTATTAGTTTCTTACCAGTCTTGCTCTTTCTATCCAATGGTGCGTATTCGTCTCAGCCATCTCACGGTCAATGTCCGTAATAGCTGATAACATACGTTGTCTTATTTTAGCTTTATGAGCTTTCAGAATACGCTTTTGTATCTGTGCTAGTCTCTTTTCCGCCGTTTTGTTAATTACCTCTTTAGTAAACCAATACACAACCAACAAAAACAGCACAGCTTGAATCTCCTCCATACTTGTTATTGTTGCAGACAGTGTCGCACAAAAATTATTACTGTCCTTCGCTGACTGGGAGGAGCAGTTGCGCGCAGTCCTATATCACCGGACTAATTTGCCTAATCTTCATGGTACTTTAGACCGCAGTGGAAACGCAGACAGTAGCAGGTCTGGGGGAGAAATGGTTACAAATTGTTCTGGGTACTTTCGGTGGAAACGGGGCTTTTGTTAGAAGTTAGATGACCTAACGGCTTTTCAAGGACATTTATGACTAGTTAACTTGTTCAATGGGAAAACCTTTTTCATCACGTGTCTTTGTTCCTTGGAACATTTAACATCCTCCATCCCCCAACAACAGGAAGTATCGAAATTAGTGGAAACTATTGCCAAGTATCTCTCCTTGGGTCTTAAAGACAGTAGAAAGGGGTTTCAGAATACAGCGCACCACCCTACAGTTTTCAATGCCATGGTCTCCACTACCGTGAAACCAGAGCAGGTGCATTTACTGTCAAGAACTCTTCTGGGCAAAGGGGCCATGTTCCCCTCCCAGAGAGAGAGTCAGGCTATTACAGTCAGAACTTTCTGGTAAACAAAAAAGATGGGGGGTTGTGGGGGTTTAGAATTTGCAGCCTGAACCGTTCTCTCAGATCAAGATGCTAACAAGCAGGATGACTGTGTCTCATATCCAATACAAAGACTGGTTCGTCACAAGCGATCTCAAGGACGCATATTTTCATATAGAAATTCTGCCACAACAACTTTGTTTGTTTTCAGAGGCGAAGCTTATAAATATCAGGTCCTTCCATTCGGCCTAGCCTTGTCACCCCGCACATACACAGAATGCATTAATGCAGCGCTAGTTCTGTTGCGACTCCAGGTTGTGCTTCGACATCAGGATGTCATCCTTGCTCATCTTGTATCTCTGAGGTTGTATCTCTCCTGCCCCGAGGACAACGTATTTTAAGGGTTGTATGGGACTTGGTCTCCATGCAGGCATAGCAGTCTCCTGTACGTGTCAAGTCTATTTAAACACCCTGAACAATATCAGGAAATTACTTTCCATCACTTCCAAAGAGTACTATGTCAGCTGCGACCACAGTGATACCTATGGGCCTTCTGCACATGAGACCATTTCATTTGGGTACCTAAGAGCCAGGGGATTTCATCCATAGGCCAATCCCCAGAGGCAAATAAGGGTTAAGTACTGCAAGCTTCGTAACCTTTCTATGCGGATTAGACCCCGGTTCCTCACCTTGGGTCCCACTCTAGGCGCATGTTGTCATTGCAAGATGCTAACGACAGATGCTTCCCATACGAGCTGGGATGCGGTCTTAGATTGCCGTCCGGCCCAAGGGATCTAGAGAGGTCATCATCTCGACTGGCACCAGGGCTGTCGCGATAACCACGATATTGACAAGCCAACCGCGGAGGAATGCAAGCAACTACAGCAACCACGATAGTTGTGTTTTCTTTTTTTTTTCATAAGGTTATGCCCTTCTTATTTTTCATTTCATGCAGGTGTATTGAATGTTAAATAAGTTGATGATAATGAGACTGTTTAACATGGGGATTTGTACAGAGGCTTAGTGCATTTGCACTTAACAAGCCTAAACAGACAGTGAATGAGAGATCGACTGAGCGTGTGCGATTACCTGTGTCTGTCTTTGAGGCCAAGTCATATATAGCTATCTGTGAAAAGTTTGCTGTGTCAAAGGAAACCAAAATCTTTGTCGTATCATTGTTTTATTTTATTATATTTCCCATGAATGGCATCAGCACTCGTCCGTGTATTGAATCAGTGCCATTGATCTCTATTAAGTGAAGCCACAGTGGCGGCCGACACCAAGCAACTGTCACATTGGGTTAGGGATGCCATTGCCCTAGCCCAGGGGTGTCCAATCATGCTCCTGGAGGGCCACTGTCCTGCAGAGTTTAGCTCCAACCCCAATTAAACACACCTGAAACAGCTAATCAAGGTCTTACTAGGCATACTACAGACTTCCAGCAGGTGTGTTGAGGCAAGCTGGAGCTAAACTCTGCAGAAAAGTGGCCCTCCAGGAGCAGGATTGGACACCCCTGCCCTAGCCTATAAGGCGCATGGTCAAGTATCGCCTCTAGGTGTTAGGGCTCATTTTATCAGGTGGGTTGCATAGGGCTTTGGCAAGAGGGTGCCCCCTTGCAGCAAGTATGTGATGGGGCGGGCTGGTCCTCTCTGCACACATTCATCAGATTTTATAGTTTGGATGTTCATGCTACATGGGCTCACACAGGCTCTCATGTCCTTGAGTCGGCATCTCAAGTTCATGTCTGAGACCTCTTTAACATTTGTGAGCACACATTACACAACCTTGAGGGGTACAGACACTTAGACACTTCCCAGTGTGGCGGCATTGGTACTTGACTGTAACCCACGTTCCTTGACAAAGCAGGAACGAGATAAGCGCAGTTCTTTTCCAAGAAATGGCTAAAGACACATAATTTTTGTCAACACTTGACCCATTAATACTAATGCTTACTATTCTATTATATGTTTATCCTATCTATTTATAATTTTTTTCTATTTCTGTTTTTCTAATAACTTTTTATGAATAAAAGCATCTGCTAAATGTACATGTCAATATAACCCCCCCCCCCCTTGCTGTGCCTGGTATGCTATTTTCAGTGCTTTCCTCTCCTCTTTGCATCCATCTTCAACGTGTCTCGTCTCTAGTATGTGTTAATGTCCTGTTTAGATACTTTATAATATTTCCACACAAATTACATTTTGGAAAATGACTGCTACACAAATGACAGTTTGTGTGCAAGTCTGGAACAGGAGGGGGGGGGGGGGGGGGGGTTGATGGCGTGTCGACCTTTATTGCATCATCTTTATTTGTGTGTATTGTGTGTATGAGGTCTCTTGGTCTCATCAGGCAAGAGAGAGAGAGAGCAGCTGGGTCATGCTATAATAGACTAGATAGAGTAGACCTATAGTACATACATCCGACTCATACTTTATTTACCTTCCCTTATGACCCACTCAACCAGGAGACCAAGCAAGGCTTACCAATCTGAGAGTTTCATCTGAGAGAAAAAGAATCAAATAGCCCTGGAGATGAAAAGAGAAGAAAGAGAGAAGAGTTTACAGTAATAGAGAAACTAATTCTGATAGTTTTGTATGGAAGGAGCAGTGTGTATGTTTATGAATATCCTAAGGCCGCAGTATTTGGTTGTGATAAGAGAAATGAATAGAACCCCAGTGTGTGAAAAAAAATTACAAGAAAATGTCAACTTTAAATGCATGGCAGGCTTGTTTATAAGGGTTGATGGTAATAGGCTTTATAGATATCAGGGTGAAAGAACACCTAATTTCCCAGAATTCCATTATGTTTGTTTGTTTGCTTTTCAAATTCAACTCTACCTTGTGTGGGATGTGGTCTAATAATTTCAAATCCCATCTCATGAACTGAAAGGGTGCCAATTCTTAAACTCTGAATTTGACATATTAGATGACATAACATATTATGTGCCATCATCTTATAGGTACAAGGGTGAAGTGTGTAATTTCTCAGTCACTAGCATCACCAACTGAAAATGCAAAAAAATGTTGTAGCCTTTAAATTCTCAAAGTGTTTTTAGTATGAGCCATGCTCAGGTTGTTAAAGCGTTTCTGATGACAGCAGTAAAATCAGTAAATGAGTCACTCAATGCAGCAACAGATGAGAGGAGGGCGAGCAGTAACCGGTTAGAGTAGACCATCATATCCAGTTCATTGCAAATACTCTACAGCTATTAGCGGGAAAACGTTCGCCAATCTCAGAATTGGGTTTTCCTCAGCCTCTTTCCTCAATCTATATTGCTTTCTTGCAATCTCATCTTTTCTTGCACTCTTCATCACTTTCTCCTCTCACAGTCAGAATCCACTCTATTTTTCTTCATCTATATCTCACACATGGCTATCCACCTTCTTCACTGCAACATTCAATCTTTTGAGAATACAAAAAAATGATATCGCTGTGGAAAACTTAAAAGCCTCATTGAGAGAACAGAGAGCAATGATGCTTTCCTCATGTTCCTGTTTTGACCTCCCTCTGGGGATTGTAGGCTGCTTATGTTAAATGATGTGTTTGCAGGCCTGCTCGGCCTCTTTTAAAGCTCATATACGCCTCTCTCTCCCTCTTTCTGTAAATGCATACAAGTACCTTTGTAATCTGTCATGTAGGGGTGTAACGGTACACATATTCCAGCTTCCAATATGGTGCACGTGTGTATCGAACGGTACAAATGCAATCTTTAACAGTTAACAGGAGGCTTGTTTTACGCGCGGAACAGACTTCAATCCGTGTTCCCACACAAACATATTAAGTATTCTGTCCATTTTAACACGAAATTCAAACAATAATGCCGTTTTGACACTCTTTAATGTGACGTTACAGAAAACAGTATAGGTGCAGCGCGCGAATGCGATCATCTCTTCCTATTCATAATAAACATGAATCAACAGTTGACGGTATGAGGATACATTTCAACTTAACTGAAACATATCATGTGTCCTGTAATCGCTCAATCAGTGTTTCAACGGTGGAAAGACGCCAATAAAACAGCTTGTAAACAATGACACGTAGCATTTACCTCAGAAGTCATTCAGTGTCCACTAGGGGTGTAACGGTACACAAAACTGACGGTTCGGTACGTACCTCGGTTTTGAAGTCACGGTTCGGTACGATTTCGGTACAGCAGATTTACAAAATTGCTTTTTATTTATTTTTTATATTTAACAGTGGTTTACTGGGGAAAAAAGTGTCTGTCCTTGAATGAATTAAATTATATCTAAAAGTTTATTTAAGATATTTCTGTAAATTATATAGGGATCCCTTACTTGTACATTTAATATTAAAGGTTAATAACAGAGCCCAAACTATTAGCCTAAATTCAGTTGCTATTTATTTTTAGGTATAATAATCAACACTCAAATAACACATTGTGTGCACACATGTAAACTTCACATAAGGCAGTTTTTGCATTAACTCCTAAATCTAATTATATAAAAAAAAAAAATCTCCAAATCGTTGTTGAAATATAATCATTTATATACAGTGTTTGTCATTTTCATGACAGGTTTATTTAACATGCATGAAATAATCAAGACAGCACTAACAGGTTAAGTAGAATATAATGAATATAACGGCTAATATAGAGCATATATTTAGCGAATAAGTTGATTGCTCTAGTGAATAAAAGTCTGTGGACACTGAATGACTGCCTGAGGTAAATGTGATGCTAACGTTACATGACATTGTTTAGTTTACAGCAGTTATATTGACGTCTTTCCGCCGTTGAAACACTGATTTAGCGATTACACCACATATATACATGACAGTAAGTTGTAATGTATCCTCAGCATACCTTCAGATCGTCATTCATGTTTATTCTTTAGGAAGAGATGATCGATCGCCTTCACAGATGATCGCGTTCACGTCCGCTTGAACTGTGAGCAGTGAGCAGTCACGCCACATAGAGCGTCAAAACGGCATATATCGTTTGAATTTCGTGATAAAATGGACTGAATACTTAATATGTTCGTGTGGGAACTCGGATTGAAGTGTGTTCCGCGCTTACAACAAGCCGACTGTTAACTGTTAAAGATTACATTCATAACCGTTCGGTACACACGTGCACCGTACCGGAAGCCCTGTACCGAAACGGTTCAATACGAATACGTGTACCGTTACACCCCTAGTGTCCACAACTGTTTGTTCACTAGAGAAATTAAAACATTCTCTAAATATATGCACTACCCTACATATTCATTATATTCTACTTAACCTGTTAGTGTAAAGAAATCTGAACAATTGAAAATGCACAGACATTCAGTAAAATTTCTAATTGATATGCATACCTATGCACAATTCATCCATCTGAGAGAGAAAAAATTGAATCCAAGATGAACTCTGATTTCAAAAGATTTTCTGATTTTCCAATTCACTCAAGAACAGTGTTGGGTGTAACTAGTTACTAAGTAATTAGTTGCCGTAATTTAATTACTTTAAAAAGTAAAGTAAGGAATTACTCTTATTTTTTTTCTGTAATTTAATTACAATTACTTCTGATGTAATTGAACTAAATACTGTGTTTAGACTGTAGAACTATTTCATATAATAATAATAATAATAATAATAGTGGAATTAACATCAAAATGTAAAGTCTAACTTTAAAATGCATGTTTTTATGTATCCTTTGCATCCTGTAGCATAAGTAATACTTTGGTCAGTTAATAATAATAATTTATGTAGTTTTATGTTATTTATTCGAATGAATTCAAAGAGCTGTTTCATGTATATCCTTGAAACACTTAACTAGTCGAGGTTGATATTTAGAAAGTAATAAGTAATGAATTACTTTTTGTAGAGAGTAATCTACACTGTAAAAAAATTATTGTGATTTTAACAATATTTTACTGTAAAAATGCTACGGTGAAAAACAGTTAATTGGTTAACAGAAAGTTTCTGTACTATATACAGTGAATAACTGTAATAGATCTAACCTTACATTTAATTTACATAAAATTTAATTTTACAGTAAAATACCATTACATTTACAGTTTTTGGAAGTGAAAAAGAAGTAATTGTGTAATTTACAGTGAAAACCCGTAAATTGACATTCCCAGAATTCCCTGCATGACACTTCGCATTTGATGTATTTTCATTGCAATAACTGTTTCTTCTTTGTTTTTTCTAATCAGTTATGTACATTAGATTTTTATGTTACATCTGATGTTGTTAAATTAATGTTTATTGCATTTTTTAATTTAATGTGGTTTACCATGATGGTGTTTAGTGTTTGTGTGAATGACACTGAGCACCTTCTATATATTAGTATTGTCCTCTTAAAAGGTGCTTGTGATGAGCTTTTTTTCATCACGTGATTCTCATCACCACTGTGATTGGTGGTTGTCCGTATATATTAGTATTACAATAGGTTGGTAATTTAACATTATTTCAGTTAATGAAATAATTTTTTTTACCGTAAATTGTTTACAGTGTAAACATAATAATTACAATATAAACCTTTAAATTATACGGTTTTGAACTGTTAAATAAAACATTTTTTAACCGTAATTATTACATTTATAAACCTTTAAATTATATGGTTGTCACGGTCGTGAGGTGCAGCAGAGAAGAAGCGATTCGGGACTTCCACAAAGAATGGTTTTAATTCAGATTCAAAGTAAAGCAGGACACCAAACAACACTAACATAACGTAAAGCGGAACACCAAACAACACTACAGAAGCACAGATATGTGACATAACGCCCCCCTCCCGGTAGGCGCGTCCTCGCGCCATAGAAGTACAAATGGGGAGGGAGGGTGGGCACCCTGGAGTCCTAGGAGCAGGAGCCCTGGGGTCTGATTGGCTGGGGGTCCTCCAGGGTGGAGCCGTGGGCGGCCATGGCGGGTTAGGAGCCGTGGGCAACCATGGCGGGTCAGGAGCCTTGGGCGGCCATGGCGGGTCAGGAGCCTTGGGCGGCCATGGCGGGTTAGGAGCCTTGGGTGGCCATGGTGGGTCAGGAGCCTTGGGCGGAGCAGGAGTCTTAGGCGGGTCTGGAGCCTTGGGCGGAGCAGGAGTCTTATGCGGGTCTGGAGCCTTGGGCGGAGCAGGAGTCTTGGGCGGAGCAGGAGTCTTAGGGCCAAACCAGAGCCTAGACCAAACCAGAGCCCCACCCACCCACAGGTAGATGGCCCCCCCAAAAAAAATTATTTGGGGAATTCAGGGGTGGAGTGGAGGGCTCATGGAATGGGGTGGTCTCGTGGGTTGGAGCGGGCTCGTCGAAGGCTGGAGCGGGCTCGTCGAAGGCTGGAGCGGGCTCGTTGAAGGCTGGAGCGGGCTCGAAGGCTGGAACAGAATCCAGGAGGGCTGGAACAGAATCCAGGAGGCACGGATCAATCAATCAAATCAAATCAAATCACTTTATTGTCACACAGCCATATACACAAGTGCAACAGCAGGTGAAATTCTTAGGTGCAGTTCCGAGCAACATAGCAGTCATGACATGACATGTACAACATTTAAAGCAGCATCAGATTACACATCTGATGCGCACACAATTACTCACAGCACGGTAAACTCTACAATAACAATAAATCATTTACACAATGTGAGTGTAGTTCTCACAGCTTTAAACAATATACACATACTTACAATATACATATACTTTAAACAATATACACTAAACATACATTAAACAGTATACATTAAGCTATAGTAATAATAATATACAATGTACAGTATACATTATTATTCACAGTAGAGATCCAATGTACAATAGGTGCTATATAATAAATGATAAATAAATGTGTATATAGTGTGTGTGTATCTACAGTGGGTTGTGCTGGGTGATATTCTGTCAGTGTGTGTTATGATCCTGATGGATCAAGAGTTAAGGAGTCTAATTGCTTGTGGGAAGAAGCTGTTCTGGAGTCAGCTGGTGTGTGTTCTGATGCTGCGGTACCGTCTGCCTGATGGCAGCAGTGAGAGCAGCCCATGGTTCGGGTGGCTAGAGTCTCTGATGGTCCTCTGAGCTCTCTTCGCACACCGCCTGGCGTAAATGTCCTGGAGGGAGGGAAGCTCACCTCCGATGATGCAGCTTGGATTGCTCTCAAAGTCAATCAACCACCGCTCTAGTGGATCTGCCGTGGCTGTGGCCGACACGACCTGAGACCGGGGCTTAGCGGCAGCTCTCCTCATGCTCCTGAGCTTGGGGACAGGAAGGACCTTCCCGGCAGGCCCACTGGAGGGATATGTGCAGGATACGTGCTTTTCTGAGGGGACTGGACGAGGAAGACACACATTCTTAGGAACTTCTATGATCTCGAACTCAGAACAATTTAAGGACAATACCAGATTGATTGTCTCGACTAGGGAAAAGGAACAGGCAGGTTCCAGAAATCGAATAGTGTCCTCGTCCAGGCCCATCAGAAAAACCGCGTTAAGCGGTGCATCTGGCCAGTTCACCAGATAAGCCAGCTCAGAAAATTCCTCCACATACCTCTCCAGTGGCCGACCCTTCTGCCTAATTCCCAAGAGGCGATCCTCCACCGAAATGCCTTCCTCCGGGGACACATGAGAGAGCGGGAACAGGAAAATGCCCATCCTATGCGAGAAGTCCCTTTGCTTGCGTGGTCTGTTCTTCTGTCACGGCCGTGAGGTGCAGCAGAGAAGAAGCGATTCGGGACTTCCACAAAGAATGGTTTTAATTCAGATTCAAAGTAAAGCGGAACACCAAACAACACTAACATAACGTAAAGCGGAACACCAAACAACACTACAGAAGCACAGATATGTGACAATGGTGCTGTCCCTAAAAACCTAAAACGTTACTGCCGTATTTTTTATGGTAAAGTTCTGGCAACCACAGCTGCCAGTTTTTTACCGTACATTTTACGGGGATTTTTTTTACAGTGTATACAGTAATCTAATTACACTTTTGAAGATGTAATTAGTAACTAGTAATTAATTACTTTTTTTGAATAACTTACCCAACACTGCTCAAGAACATTTAGTACTTCTTTGAATCAAAAAGTGTGCAGTTTGGCTTTGGAAGAGCTCTTATGTTGGAATGTCAGCCAAGAATTAAACTTGCCTTTTCTATTTTACTGGACAAAAAGGATTACTTTCCATATCGTACTCTTTCCACATTCAGTATCCACTTCATTCAAGTGGTAAAAGTACAGTCGATACGACTCGAAATAGAAATGAAAGCTCATAATGCAGCATTTTTTAAACTCTCATTTCACTTTTTGGAGTCGTTTAAGGAAATGAATGACATAAACTGTTCAGTGATGTGATATGAGTATATGTGTTGTATGATGGTGTGTGTGTCTGAGCACTGTGCTGGTCTTTGCTGATAGTTCCACTCTGCTGCCTTCAGCTCTCACAGGCCAAAGCTGCAGCGCTGCTGTTGTGCTGAGATCCACTACAGTAGAGTTATCACAGCACTCTGAATGCCCAGGAAAAACAAATCAGTCTCCAGGTACAAGTCTGTCTTACTCACTGCGCTGTTGCTTGAAGACTTTGATCTCATTTCAGGGATCTGTTTTCATGATTTCTCATGATGTCTCTGAAGTACTTGTAAAGCATCAACACATGCATTTGTTATTTTTTATTTTATTTTACAGGATTACGTTGTAATCTTCATAAATCCTTAATCTGTTATGGCAAATATGCAAATCTGAGACATTTATAATGAACTGCATGAAACAATTGCTGAATGTTCTGAAAGAAATCCAGGCACATATATACTAGAACTTGGTTACAGTTGCTCGCTCAGACAAGCTTTACAGAATGCCCCATAGAAAATAAAGAAATTTCTATGAACAGCATAATTTTCAGATTCTTATAAAGTGGTCAAGTTGAATTTTATTTTATTTTTAGGTTGAATGGAATGCAGACTCTTATTTTCTGTCTCTATCTTTTCTTAATATACATTAAATTGCACAGTATTGTAATTAAAACGAAGAAATCTGAATCAAAGCAAACACTTTTCACAGTCATCTGAAAAAGAACCACTTAATTCGACCCTACCTGATTTAATGGAATTTTAAGTTATTGATTTTAATTTACCATGGAGAAGATGTCCCTCTTGATGTCATAATGTACATGTTTATTTGGAAATGAAGCTCAAGATTTCATTTAAAAATGTGAAACTAGGAAACAATATTTTTTGATAATGTAACATTTTTTGGATAATGTAAAATTTTGTATAAAGCTATCTAAACACACGGAACTTACTGTACATGCTGAACAGTCCAAAATGAATGAGCAAATACAGAAATATCCATAACATTTGTCAAAATATTTCAAATCAACAATAAAATCTAGCAGTGTCATTTTTTTCTCTCTCTCAAATAGCACACTTTTGTTCTGTCTGGTCCACTTGATGCACATGTATATTTTAGAAACAGTCTCTATAAAAAGACGATTGGCTCTTTTAGCTGAATTACTGTTTCTGAGAAAGAGTAAAAGGTAGTCTGATTATATAGCGGATGGCAACTGTTAGGTTAAGGTAATAAAGTTTGGGCATAGCGAAGAGTCAATAAAATGGGGTTAGATCTCCTAAAGCATATGCTGATTTCCATGTGCTGCACGTGTCTCTGATCACATCTTTTTTGAATGCATTATTTAGCATATTAAAAATGTCTGAGCTGCTGACTGGGGGCAGATTGTCCTCTGTAGTGTTTTATTAGATGCCAGAATAGAGTCTGTACTGGGGCTGGAAATATTTAATTAGGGCCTAGCGCTCTGGCTAATGGTGCAGTGCGTCCCTGCTCCCACACTGACAGGAGATGTCAAACAATGAGTTTACAGAGAGTTACCATCTAGACAGGGACATGATTGCAGGAACAGACATCAACATAACATGCACAAAGGACCTATACACTGTAGACAACATCTGCTACAAACACCTGAAACTGTATGTATTTGACCTAAAGCAATTAAAGTCAATAGGCCCAAAAGGAATAAAATGGTTTGTTTTGCCTTCCGAAAAGACCATCAACATGAACTTCTTTGCTGCTCCAGACTGGTTTCGACGCATTAGTGCATATAATGTAAACAACAAGAACGTATAGTGAATTGAAAGTTATCTAGGGCCAGGGATAATGCTGTGGTGTGTGTGTGTGTGTGTGTGTGTGTGTGTGTGTGTGTGTGTGTGTGTGTGTGTGTGTGTGTGTGTGTGTGTGTGTGTGTGTGTGTGTGTGTGTGTGTGTGTGTGTGTGTGTGTGTGTGTGTGTGTGTGTGTGTGTGTGTGTGTGTGTGTGTGTGTGTGTGTGTGTGTGTGTGTGTGTTCGTGTCTCTTTAGCTCCGCCCACTGCAAGCCTCCACAAGCTCGTCTTATTTCGGAAAGAATCGGTACAGCGTATCTGTCTAATATAAATATGATAAAACTAAAGACTCTTCGCAGATTTGAGGGATACAATATACTCTATATGTACTCAAGATTAAAATGAGCTAGACTGGCAGAAACTGTGTGTGTATGTACCCTTTAAGATTTGAAAATTGTTTAATGTGTCCCAGGTCTTAGCAGGCAGTTTCCTAACGAAGCTGACTTCTGAGGCAGCATAACGGTTTAATGATCTACAACAAAGTAGAGAGAGCTTTGATGATAACTAAGCGAATATTTGCATACGTCAATAGTAATTTCTGACTAGAAATTATATTAAAAAGTAGAAAGCGTTAATCAAAAACGTTCATTTACACACAAACTGACCACCAACCGCAACTTTCAGATGACATCTTTATTTTATTTTTTTTTTTAGCTCAACTGTCATAGATTGTGGGATATTTAAGGCAGTGAGGGATACATCTATGCTGCCTTAAAAATAAATCAGATAAAGATATCTCAGGAGAAAACAAGTGAAGCTAACTATTGGATTCTGTGAACCAAATGAACCAAGCGAACCGAAGTGTGAACACACCCAAAAAACACAATGAAACTAGGCAGAATCAAACCTGACACATTCATTTACAAACTACACTGGCTGCTTCACTGGCAGACTTCCATCGGGTCCGTTTCCTGGTACAAGCTGTCTACGATGCCCTGCCAAGCCCAGCGAACCTCCATGTCTAGGGGAAGAGCGAGACACCTTTCTGCCTTCTTTGCTCTGGAAGAGGCTCTTTAGAACATCTCTTCAGCAGCTGCCCAAAGGCTCTGGCTGATGGTCACTATCGTTGGCGCCATGACCAGGTAAGGCAATTGCTGAGAGCTTAGCCTCAGCCATCAGCACCAGCAAACACCATCATGCACCAAAGAAGGCAGTTCCCTTCATCTAAGCTGGAGAGAAACCCCGGGGACGACCACAATTAACAACAGGTCTTCTCCACAAAGCCTCGGACTGGCAGTTGCTGGTCGACCTGGGAAAACAGCTAAGGTTCCCTCAGCACATTGCAACAACAAATCTCCGCCAAGACATGATAGTTATCTCTGAGGTTTCAAAACATCTGATCATGCTGGAACTTACAGTGCCCTGGGAAGAGCGTATTGAGGAAGCAAATGAGAGGAAACGCGCTGAGTACCAGGAACTGGTGGAGGGAGAGAGGCTGGAAAACCTTCTATGAGCCTATAGAAGTTGGCTGTAGAGGCTTTGCAGGACGTTCACTGTGCAAAGTCCTCTGTCATTTGTGTATTTCAGGGGCGGCCAAGAAGAGGGCCATTCAATCCGCGAGCGAAGCCGCAGAGAAGGCCACAAGGTGGCTTTGGATTAAGAGGGCTGATCCGTGGACTGCTACTGGGACGCAAGTCGGGGCTTGGTCGCCTGGGTGAGGGTGTATGATGTTGCGAGACCCGAAACACAGAATTAGGCAAATGATCCCAGGACACATCACTGAGGATGTGTCCCAGAGCATCCATAAGATGTTTCTTGCATAGTTTACTTTACATACTTTAATCCAAAGCGACTTACAACTTGGGGGTACATGAAGCGATTGGTCATGAAGAGTCGAGAAGCGCAATAAGAGTCTGAAATCCTGAGACCGTGTACATTGCTCAGTGTAGCACAGGCTAGAGTAGGGAGGGAAGAAGGAAGAGAAAGAGGAAAGGAAAGTGTTTTTTTATGTATTTTTTTTTAATTTTATTATGAGGTTAAGTGCTCACGGAAGAGCTGAGTTTTAAGTTGACTTTTGAATGATGTCAATGATTCTGCGTTTCGGATGGCGTTGGGAAGATCGTTCCACCAGCTGGGAACGTTGAATGAAAATGTTCTGGAAAGGGATTTTTTCCCCCTCTGTGATGGTACCACAAGCCGTGTTACCAAGAAGGTGTGTTGCGTGCTCTGTTAGAAGCGGTCTAATCATCCTGATGTTGTGGAGCGCAAACCGGCATGAGCGAGCTGTCTTAGAAATGTGTTCTCTGAAGGACAGCTGGTCATCAAATGTATGGATCATCTTTGAATTGATTATGTAATTGACATTAAACATTTACCTGACTGTTAATAAATTGTTACATTTTGATCTATTCTGACTTACTCTGGAATTATTAACTATCTCTAGTAGAACGGGCATAATTTCAACAAAGGGTTAAACAGAATAATTAAATGTGTGATTAACTATTAAATATAAATGACCAAACAACCAATTGGCATTCTAACCTAAATTCGATATTAGCCTATGATAAATGGAGTCAAATAAAAGATGAATTGGAATAAAATCCCTTTTGCCCAGCTGAAAAGACCGAACATGCAGCAACCCTCCGCGATCGCTACCTCCATTGGAACGATTTTGGCGGGCTTACAACAACAAAAGAAATGAAGCTCTAGCATAAGTTCTGCTGGAAAGACTCAATTACTACGTCACTTATTGCCTTCATTTTAACCCAATTATATCCTCATGCTCACTGTATAAAAGCCCGGTACTTACACATGTTTGAGTTCGCAGATACTGAAGCGACGATTACCCCCATCCTCCCCACCACCACCAGGATGGTCCTGTCCATACCTCCCGGGGGGTCGGCTGCGCCCCTGCCCTCGTCTCCAGGCAGGAATTGCAGATCCGATACCCTCGGATTATGCCTACGGACGGGGCCTACGCCAAATTGACTTTGTATATTATTAGCTTGCTGTGCTATTAATAAATGCACTATTGTCGATATAATTCTTCCGAGTCTTCCCTGTAGAACTGGTTAAAAAACATAATTCGTTCGTGAATCGGACTATACCTAATTTTTTGGTTCCTAGCCCTTCCCAGCATAGTGTTCCACAACCATGTAGCATAGCCTTTCTAATAATGTTATTGACCAAGGACTAATGGTAAGTTTTTTCCCCCCTTTTATTCATCTCAACACATATGAATGCTTTTTAGTGAGAGTTTTCTTTTTAGTTTTCTGTAGTAGATTCACAAGATTTCCCTAAGTAAATTTCTCTTCTAAATCCTTAAACTCAGTATCCCATGTGACATTCACACATTGTACATCTAATATCCTGTGCAGATGATCAACTCCATGGAGAGATGAGACATTATGAAATTAAGTTGGCCTTTATAATAAGAATGATTAAGCTTTAGAAAATCCACATTCAATATGTCTTTACATCAGGACCATAACTAGAGCCTTACAGGGTTTTTACGCCCTTAGGGATGTAGCCATCAATCTTTTGTGTTAACATCAAATTTTCCCATCTAATGGGAACAGGCTTTAGCTTATTGTCCTTGTGTTTTTATGGCTCTAAGCCAGAGCTCTGAGAGTAAACCTGTTCATTTTGATCCCCACTGCCTATCCTTCATATAGAGAGATCTGGCCCCTAATGTCCACTTATCGACCGTGTGAAGTGGCCAGGCCAGTGGAGTGATGGTGAAGAAAATGGACTGCTCCCTCCAAGTTTCAGGTAGACACACTACATTTTTCTAAATGTTTCAACTAAATATCCAAATAAATCTAATTATTAAACTAAATTAACCATATAAACTAAATTACTGATCTAATTACTGATCTAAAGCCCACACTGTCACTGTATGATAATTGAAATGAACTGATGACATCACCATTTTCTCCAGAATGGCTATACGGCTGAATAAAATTATGCTGCATTATTTTCATTATTTCATTATTTCATTATTTAACACTGTAAAGCTGCTTTGAAACAATCTGCATTGTTAAAAGAGCTATATAAATAAAGTTGACTTGACTTGACATTCCTCAGTGTCTATACTCCACTGCAATGTTTCCTGCTGATTGATCAATATTTGAAATATTTGATCAAAAATATAGTAAAAACAGTAATATTGTGAAAAGTTATATT
This sequence comes from Romanogobio albipinnatus, assembly GCA_023566225.1. Taxonomy (NCBI): domain Eukaryota; kingdom Metazoa; phylum Chordata; class Actinopteri; order Cypriniformes; family Gobionidae; genus Romanogobio; species Romanogobio albipinnatus. The sequence goes on from CM042249.1 coordinate 37,490,724, forward strand.
TTAAAATTTTAAATGGGCATTTATTTTATAAAATTATTTAATGACAAAGCTGAATTTTCAATATAAAAAATAAATCTTATTGACCCCAAAGATTATTATATTATATTATATTATATTATATTATATTATATTATATTATATTATATTATATTATATTATATTATATTATATTATATTATATTATATTATATTATATTATATTATATTATATTATATTATATTATATTATAATATATTAATTATATTATATATGTTATGGGTAAGTGGGGTGTGCAGAGAAAGAGAGAGAGAGAGAGGGAAATGGTGTACCCATGAGCAAGGTGGGAAAAGTTAGTCGCCACGATTCATTGCGTTTTTGTTGTTTTTGTGGAAGTTAAGACACCTCCTGATACCTGTTGGGTGCTTGTAAACTGGATTCTCATCTCCTATCTATTCCAGTATTGGTAGTACAACTTGGTACATTATTTATTTATTTATTTTGGTGCAAAAATCTGAAACGACTACCCAAATTAATGGTTCTAGTGACCACCTTGTGAGCACCTGGTTAACAATTGCTTAGTGCACCTGTGACGATCTGAGTCTCAGGTGGATGGATGAATTGAGTCCAGATTGGTGAGTCGTGGGTTAGCGTGTGCTGAGAGGGGACTGATACTGTGGCTCTGCTCTGGAGGTCTTTTTGGATGAGTTTTGCAGCTGTCGGCTATAACAGGACAGGAACCCTCCATTCCACTGAGCAGAGAGAGAATTATATCCAAGGAGATGCTTCTTTTCCCCTGCAGATCCCTGCCATGCATTATTCATGCTTTATCTTCCAGGCTTAGACCTGCGCCCTGTGCCTTTAGACCAGTATGATCCCTCCATGAAGTACAGCTAGAAAGTTTAGATCGTTTCTTCTGTCAATTTTTGTGGGACCAATTCTAAAGCTCTAAATCAAACAGAATTTTATTGACCCCCTGGCTTCAAGCACTTGTGGGGCACGGCGGCGTGAAATTGTACAGACTTTAATGTCTACAGAGACTTTCAGAGGCTATTACAGCTTTGAAAGCAAAAAGCAAGCTGTTAGTGGCTTACTGTAAATAAACACAGTTAGGGTCAGTTGGGAGAAGGGATGGCACAATAATCATCCGTATGTGCTTCTAGCATTCTCACATGACTTTAACCTGTCATTTTTTTCTTATACTCTTCCACTTTGGCACAGGATAATATAAGCACTGTTATATTCTCAGGCCCATATTATCACATTCTCTTCCTGACACAACAGGGCAGGTCTCATATGTGAGTATCTGAGTTATTAGAAAGTTTAACTGCTCCTCTGATTCAACATTTCAGTCCATTAGTCGCTATAGTGTCCTATTATGTCTCTCACAGCCACAGTTTCACTCTCCCAGTGATTAACTTCCCTTACAAAACAGGAGATTCAAAACTCTTGCACTCTGTTGCCTGAGATATGCAAAAGGTGTTATTAAAATGAGGGATTGTAATTTATTTATTTGTTTTGCATTTCTGATATACTAAGGGCAGGTTCACATAGAATACTATTGTCTTATACTAATACTAATTTTCTATTTAAAGGCCCACTGAAGTGCCTTGAAACGCACAGCATTATTCAATGTGTTGACGTAATTTCCCCTGAAACGGCTCAAGCTGTTAGCAGCTCCTCCCCTTTTTTGAAACACACAATAGTATTTCGTTAACCACAGTTTGACTAGAGCCTTTCTGTTTGGTAAAGCCAGAGTTTCCTCCTAATCTCTAACCGTTTATCATCATAATCTCCTCCATATCGCTTTGAAATACAGCATTCTGTGCAGAATTTAAATGGGTCCGATATGTTTTGTTGCATGTACCGACTCGTTCATATGATCCGCGCTGCGCTCTCGTGTCTCTAGTCAACGGCTCTGGTCTAGACTATGTGTGTGCGCTGCGGCGGTGCGCGTGAAAGTAACGTGAAACCAGACTTCATTCGCCTCAACTGAAAGCATATTTACACTGTCTGAATCGTTTCCTATAACATGTATAGTGCGCTATGTACCATTCACATGTAGAAAATAGTAAATGTGTGAACAGCTGACCGATTTCAGATGCTGCTTCAGCGTCTATTTATAGTGTAGGGGGCGGGTGCTTCAGATTCTAGAGACCATTTTATTGGACAGAAGATGTGATGAGAAGATGAAGTCTGCGATGATGTCATCAAAATCTGTGATCCATTTTAACCGAAGTGAGAGACTGTACGTTTTGAATGCTATATCTCCTAAATGTGAATTATGTCATTGTTTTGGAACACAAGGCTAACATAGTCATACTAAAAGCTAAAAAACTTCAGGGGGCCTTAAAAGGGGGAGGGGACTATTTCATGCATTCTGACTTGTTTACACTGTTTAAAGAGTTGGATTCTCATGCTAAACATGGCCAAAATTTCAATAAACGAGTTGGACGTATGACAGAATATTTCTGTGCCGAATACACTCCTTAAATTTTTGGGAGTGTGGAGTGTGAGAGTATGGGCCTGTGTGAGGTGATAATAGGCGGAATTCCTTGTATGTGCACTTCTCTTCTGAGAGAAGCATCGAACATCAGGGAGAACAACTAGTGTGTAAGTACTGTTTTCATTTTCCTCATTTGATCTGTAGTTCACCTGTTATTTAGAACGTTGTCTGTTTGGTGTAGTTGGCTGTTTGTTGTAGTCTCGTTTGTTATCGCTTGACCTCGTGCGAGCTAACGCGTTTCACTGGGCGTGGCCATAAGCCAGCGTGGTATAGAGAGTTCATTGTTTACATTGAGTTAGAGAGAAGCATCGAACATCAGGGAGAACAACTAGTGTGTAAGTACTGTTTTCATTTTCCTCATTTGATCTGTAGTTCAGCTGTTATTTAGAACGTTGTCTGTTTGGTGTAGTTGGCTGTTTGTTGTAGTCTCGTTTGTTATAGCTTGACCTCGTGTGAGCTAACGCGTTTCACTGGGAGTAGCCAGCTGTATTCACTAACGACACTTAATGGGAGTATAAATTGAGTAGTACTACGCGGCAGCCCTCGTGTGAAGCCCTCATCGCGTGAAGACCGAAGAGTGTAAAGACCATTCGACTCTACTCGAGCAAGGACACCGACAAGGCACTTGAGTATAGCTATATATATATATACTTTGTCCACTTTTGTGTTTTTGCTTGTTTTCATCTGTTAATTTCTCTGACCCGTATTCACAATGTGCTTCCAAATCTCTACTATTATCACACACACCCGTAAATCACGCTCAGTACATTCTAGACGCCGTCATCCTAATAATCTGCGTAGTGTACCTATTTCCTCTGCTACATTAATGTCCATTCCAATTGGTCTCTGGAATTGCCAGTCTTCTGTAAACAAAGCAGACTTTATTTCATCTATTTCCACTCATTCACATCTCAGTCTCATGGCTCTAACTGAGACATGGATCAAACCAGAAGACACTGCCACTCCTGCAGCTCTCTCAAATAATTTCTCTTTTTCACACACCTCTCGCCCGATTGGAAGGGGCGGAGGTACAGGTCTGCTCATCTCAAATGATTGGAAATTTGAGCCCAATCCTTCTCTATCTGGCAACTGCTCATTTGAATCGCACTCAATCACTATCACTCACCCTGCTAAAATCCATGTTGTAGTTATTTATCGTCCTCCAGGTCAACTGGGTAACTTCTTGGAGGAATTGGATATTTTACCCTCTCACTTCCCTGAGGATGGCACTCCTCTGGTACTGCTTGGTGACTTCAACATTCACCTTGATAAACCCCAGGCTGCAGACTTCACCACTCTTCTGACCTCATTTGACCTTAAGCGAGTATCTACTACAGCTACTCACAAATCAGGTAACCATCTGGATCTTATCTACACACACTAATGCTCCACAGACGACATTTTAGTTACTCCATTGCACACCTCAGATCACTTTCTTATCACTCTTAACCTCCTACTAACTCCTGACACAACACACACTCCTCCGCTGATCACCTTTCGGCGTAATCTACGATCACTCTCTTCCTCGCGTCTATCCACTATGGTTTCCTCCTCACTCCCTCCACCTGCTCAGTTCTCAGCACTGGAAACTAACAACGCTACTGACACTCTTTGCTCCACTCTAACATCTTGCTTAGACAACTTCTGTCCCGTTTCATCCAGGCCAGCCCGCACCACTCCCTCTGCCCCCTGGCTGTCTGATGTTCTCCGCGAACATCGCTCTGGGCTCCGGGCGGCAGAGAGGAAGTGGCGCAAAACTAAAAACACTACTGACCTGACCCTGTATCAGTCTCTTCTTGCTTCTTTCTCTACTAATGTCTCCACTGCTAAAACTACATACTACCACAACAGAATCAATAACTGCTCTGACTCTTGTGCACTTTTCAGAACGTTCTCTTCGCTCCTCTGTCCTCCCTCCCCCCCTCCTTCATCAGCTCTTACAGCTGACGACTTTGCATCATTTTTCACAAAAAAACCTCCTCCATCAGCAACCAATTCTCCGCACCACAAACCGACACGCACATCTCAACAACCATCACACATACGCTCCCCTCTTTCTCTCTGCTCTCTGAAGCTGAAGTCTCCAAACTCATCCTTTCCAACCACCCCACTACCTGTCCGCTTGACCCTATCCCCACTCACCTCCTTCAGGCCATTTCTTCTTCTGTTACTCCTGCACTCACTCACATTGTCAACACCTCTCTTCACACCGGGACTTTCCCCACAGCATTTAAGCAGGCTCGGTTAACCCCACTGCTTAAGAAACCCTCTATGAACCCAACACTTTTAGAAAACTACAGACCGGTATCCCTTCTGCCTTTCATTGCAAAGACACTCGAGCGAGTTGTTTTTAACCAGCTCTCTACGTTTCTTGAACAGAACAACCTCCTGGATATCAATCAATCAGGCTTCAAAAGTGGCCACTCAACTGAGACTGCCCTGCTCTCGGTTACGGAGGCACTGAGACAGGCAAAAGCGGCTTCCAAATCCACAGTACTTATCTTACTGGATTTGTCTGCTGCTTTTGACACAGTTAACCACCAGATCCTCCTGTCAACTCTCATGAAGATGGGCATCTCAGGAACTGCTCTCCAGTGGCTCAAGTCTTACCTCTCAGGTAGGTCCTTTAGGGTATCATGGAGAGGTGAAGTGTCTAAGTCACATCATCTAGCCACTGGAGTTCCACAGGGCTCAGTGCTTGGACCACTTCTCTTCTCCATCTACATGTCATCACTGGAATCTGTCATTCAGAAACATGGCTTTTCCTATCACTGCTATGCCGTTCTACTTCTCATTTCAACCAGATGATCCCACGGTTGGTGTTCGTATTGCTGCCTGCCTAACAGACATTTCTGCCTGGATGAAGGAGCATCACCCTCAACTCAACCTTGCAAAGACAGAACTGCTTGTGGTCTCAGCCAACCCAGCACTTCATCATAATCTCTCTATTCAGCTAGGATCTGCAACCATTACTCCGAGTTGTGATTGATGATCAGCTAAAATTCACTGACCACATTACTGCAACAACCCGGTCCTGCAGATTTGCATTATACAACATTAGGAAGATTAGACCCTTCCTACCAGAGCAGACCACACAACTCCTGGTCCAAGCTCTTGTTCTCTCCAGACTTGACTACTGTAATGCTCTTCTAGCAGGTCTTCCGGCATGCACTATCAAACCCTTGCAACTGATCCAGAATGCAGCGGCGAGGGTGATCTTTAACGAGCCGAAGAGAGCGCACGTCACGCCTCTCTTCATCAGTCTCCACTGGCTGCCAATAGCCGCTCACATCAAATTCAAGACACTGGTACTCGCCTTCAAAGCAACCACTGGCTCTGCACCAATATACCTAAACTCGCTTGTTCAGACTTATACACCCTCCAAGAGCTTACGTTCTGCCAGTGAACGACGCCTTGTGGTGCCATACCAAAGAGGCATGAAATCACTCTCATGGACCTTTTCCTGGACCGCCCCCACCTGGTGGAATGACCTGCCTATCTCAATTCGAGCAGCCGACTCTAGCCATTTAAAAAAAACAGCTTAAGACACGTCTTTTCCAGCAGCACCTGACCAATCAAGAATAGCACTTAACATTCTATTCATTTTCTGTCTGTCTAATTTATTTAAAAAAAACAAAAACAAAAAAACTATTTGTCCTGTGTGTTCTGTGTTAGATTAACTGAGACTTGTTACAGCACTTGCATACTGTAGCCTTTGACTGTTCTAGTTGCTTCTATTGCTCTCATTTGTAAGTCGCTTTGGATAAAAGCGTCTGCTAAATGACTAAATGTAAATGTAAATGTCTCCCAGATGAGCACATCAGCGAGCTTCGTTCGGTTACGGAAGCTGTCGCCAGCGCAGGCATTTTGTTTATAGACCACGAAATTAACAATGTCACTAAATAAGTGTGTTTCTGGTTGTGAGGGAAAGATAACCTTCTTCATCTTCCCAAATAACCAAGCGTTAAACAGTGGGTGCAGTTTGTTTTTCCAGAGCAGCAACAGAGTTCAGCAAGTGTGTTTGTTTGTTTCCTGTCACGAGTCAAAACCGGTGAGTGAAACTGCATCAAATGTCTGTGTTTTGTTGGCAATCGGCGCATAAGTGCATATAATGTAAACAACACAAATATATCGAATAGAAAGTTATCCAGGGAGGGATAATGCCAAGAATGTATTGTGCATGTGCGCGCACTCTCTTTAGCTCCGCCCACTGCACTCCTAATAATATGGAGCTGGCCCACCCTTTGCAGCTAAAACATTTTCTCTTTGACTCTTCTAGCTCACCCATGTCTTTATGGACCTTGCTTTGTGCACTGGTGCGCCTTCCTGTTGGAACAGGAAGGGGCCATCCCCAATCTGTTCCTACAAAGAGCATGAAATTGTACAAAATGTCTTGGTATGCTGAAAGATTAAAAGTTCCTTTCACTGGAACTAAGGTCCCAAGCCCAACCCCTGAAAAACTAGCCTGGTTTCTACCTGACTCTCATACATTTCATTTGTACAGAGAGTCTGGCCACTCTCCATTAACAAGCGTTGACTTCCTTCAAATCACAACACAGGAACCACTGGCACAATCAGAACTCGTTACGTATTTCTGAAGGAGGGACTTCATAGAATAAAGGAAGTCATCAGCCGTTTTTAGGACAGTGAAAACAGCGGTACACAGATAAGTAAATTGTGTTAAAAATACTGTTTTGGTTTTTTTACGCGAAACATGAACACATGTTATATTGCACACTGTAAACATAATCATAGCTTCAAAAAGACACGAAGAACGGGACCTTTAAAGAAATACAAGTCTAGAAATGCATCCAAATTACAGCGAAGCGCAACCGCACGGTGCTCTGCAGTGGTCAAAAAGGATATAAACAGTGAATTTTGAAGTGATATATTCTTGAAAACTCAAGAGATGTGGATTCAGACAGCAATTAAATTACCACATAACCTTGGTTGGGGATTTTTACGTAGGTGGTGGGGGACGGACGGCAATAAAATCACTGACCAGCCCCTGTAAATGATGACAACACCTTCTGACCCCACGAGAAACAATTACCATCCAAACAAAGGGCTTCAGTCAACTCCTTCACCACTAACAGGGCAAGCTGGAAAATCAAACTTTTCCCGAATCCTGTGGGAAGGAGGGCCACAACATCATGGCCACCAACAAGACTCAGCAAAGATTGTTCTTGCTCAGGCTTTAACTTCTAGATATTCGGCAGCGGTGCCACAACGGAATGAATGGATTCATTTGCATCTTTCTCCACCCCCATTACTGAACTACAACTCAAACTAGCACACGACATTAATGTCATCGTTCTCAGTCACTCCCTCTGTTTGCTGATTGGACCGGTTCAAATTTGTTTGGAGAAAACCTAAGAATATACCGCAGTCCTAGACGGAGTACTGAAGGAAAATGAAAATTGAGCAGAAGTACGTAGGAGGGCGGAGCCAGGCTACTGAAAAACCATAATCCCCCCTCCACCAAACTTAAGTTTGGAGGTCTGTATTGATTAAGTTGCCGACTTCTGCAACTTGCAACAGCAAGCGCTGACCCCACTCTGTGATTTTAAGTGGCCTACCACTATGTGGCTGAAATGCTGTTGTTCCCAATTGCTGAAATGCTGTTGTTCCCAATTGCTTCCACTTTGTTACAATACCACTAACAATTGACCATAGAATATTTAGTAGTGAGGAAATTTCCCAAATTGACTTATTGCAAAGGTGGCAACCTATCATGGTACCATGCTTGAATTCACTGAGCTCCTGAGAACGACCCATGATTTTATACATCTGTGGCCAGGGAAGTGATTGGAACACCTGAATTCAATGATTTGGAGGGGTGTCCAAATACTTTTGGCAATATAGTGTATGTCTCATTCCTTTTTTCAACACGTGTTTAACACTGTACACAGTTTTACCAATCTGTGCACAATTGGACTATAGTTTTGCCCGTGATTGGGCGGGTTTTCTTGAATAGCATTTGGTCTGGTTTTGTAATGCAAAACTGGCAACCCTGACTGTACAGCATCTTTAAAAAATTCAAAGAAGTTCAACAAAAAAAGCATCTGGAGACCCTGTTTTCTTTTTAATTACATTTTGCTGCATCATGCATTTTAAAACAGAAGAATGCGTTCAAGCATTCAAAAGCATCACACGTATTGCTGAGGAAAAATAAAAAGGGTCTAGCACTTTTGAGAGACACACTGCTGCAGTAATGGAAATAACAAAACATAGCAGTATAGCTAATAGCATAAAATAGCACAACAAAACAGCAGAATGGAAAACTGCTGAACTATATACAAATATTGAACTTCAAATTGAATACATTCACGTTTATGTTCAGGTTCATGGGGGAAATGTTTTGCTTTCACACACAAAAAAAAACTCCAGATCATGCAGATTCCTATTTAAATAACTGGATTTCTCCTGTGAAAATATCCTGTGAAAATATCATAGAGTTTTCAGTGTTTTCTCTTTCCTATAGATAACTGTTTTGATTTAAATCTCCAAGCAAACCATAGAAAGTTGCAGTAAACTGATTAACAATTACCCCAATAAAGTCACTGATGGCAGATCAGCCTGTATCTCATTGTAAAACGGGGAAACAGGTTACTTCATATACTTTAGGGATAATACAGCGTGAATACATCTGAACAGGCCCGCATGACACAGATGCAGAGTAAGCATTTTCCAAGTACAGTGGTTATTGCACACATTAACCTTAGGCTGTGATTTACATTAAAGCTCCTCAACCTTCTGTTGTCACAGAAGTTCTACAGGCCTTATTAAGTCCACTGCTGAGTCTGAGTGTCCTCATAAACATTTGAAGGGTTGGGGACACGGGCCCTGGCTGCTTACTTTTAAAGCCCACTAAGCTCAAGTCCTATATCATTTATTAATGAGCTGTTAGGAAACATTGAATTTTTAAAGCAGTGTGGGTTGGAGATTAAAATTTAGCCCAGGTTGTCGACAAGCCCATCCGGCTTTTGCTGACACTTTTGCTGACTTTTTTCTTTTTTCTTTTCTCTCTCTCTCTCTCTCTCTCTCTCTCTCTCTCTCTCTCTCTCTCTCTCTCTCTCTCTCTCTCTCTCTCTCTCTCTCTCTCTCTCTCTCTCTCTCTCTCTCTCAGAGTTGTAATTACTCCGAATTCAAACGCTTAATTTATTACCGGAAGGTGCTTTGAACCGCTTCGCTATATAAAATGCTCAACCTGTTCCTGCTGTGTGCGAGACTGTGTTTACTGAACACTTCATTTATGCTGTTCCCTCTTACTCGTCTGGAAAATCACTATGAGGGCAACAATGGCTAAACTTCATATAAGTGTGCTGTGTCTGTACTGCAGAGAGTCTGGGCTTCTACTTCCATTTCAAAAAGGACATTACAACTGCCCTCAGCAGCCATATTTAGAGGGTTTTAAAATGGATTGAATGTATTAAAATCACTTTTATATTTCCACTGTTCTAAGGTCAAAACAAATGATTAACCTCTTAACCTGCGCCCCATTTTTGAGAATTCTTTGAAAACGACATACCCAAATGAAAATGTCTGCAGCTCTTAAACCCTATGGTCTATATTCATAAATCTGGTCTTATTTTAAACTAGACACTTGAAATGTTGCTACCCAAGAGTCATAATAACTCAAAGTAATATGGGAACAGAGTAATATACATGTAAATATACATGCAAGTGACTTTTTTTACTTAGGGAAAAAAATATTATAATTTAATGTTAAGAGCCTGAAAATAACTTAAATATAAAACTGAATGTCTAATCATGTCATGATTCAAATATGAGGATGATTCTCTCAGTAATGTAGCTTCTGTGAGCTTTTATGTCAAGAAAAGTCTAGGCGAATTTCAAAAAGGCCATTTATTTCAGAACATTTGCTATTGTAAAGAGTAGCTTTTCATTCAAATAAATCTGCAATAAACTGCTAATTATAATGGATAAACAGTTACTGAAAAACTAAAGCAACTTTTATAGAAATTACAAAGTGTAAAAAACTCATTTAGCTGATGGGAAGCGTCAGTAAGAGTCTGCGCGCTCCACTGCAGTTGCGCCATTGAGAACGCGCAGACTGCGCACAAACAGTATTCACCAAAGCCTACTTACGTAAACAGCGCAAGATAATGCCTTTTGATTGGTTACTAAGTCCATCAATCAAACCTTTGTTGGAAAGGCATTGGCTGGGCACCGAGTGCCTTTATCCAACGAAAACCATGGGCGCAATGATTGACAGCTCACCAAGCCTGTAAAGCGCTTCCTCTATATGATGCATCCCAGGAGAGTCTCTGATTGAAGGAGAGAGACGAGGGAGGGTTTATAATACGTGGGAGAGACTATTCTAGCAGGGGGAGTATATTTCATTGAAAATGGACATGATTGATTACGCTAACTCAAAACTCCCTTGCAAACAACGAAGGATTTTTAGTTTTTTCCCTATTTTTTCGTTGTTTTGGATTAAAAAGTGGGATGCATTTTGAAGAGTGGACTCTTACACAGAGATGTATGCGGGTGTTTATTGGATTCGTCCGATCTGATCCGAACGACAGGAGATGAAAGATGAGTATCGCTAATATTATGCTAATGTTTACATGGCCGGTCCTTTAGCGTTTCATTTAACCCTTTCCTCTCTGGTTTATTTATTGCAGATATTATAAACAAGTTCAGAACATGAATCTTGAGTGTTTTAGCTTTCAAATGATGCATAGTTTGTGATAGTTGATTGAATATTTTGTATAAAACAAAAGTAAATAAAAGTACACACACGCCCACTTCCGTCAACCCCCCCGCCCACGATCCGGTGCGGGTTAAGAGATAATTTCATTTAAAAAAAAAGTGACTGTTTTACTGTTTAAAATAATCATAATTAATGATCTCAGGATTTCCAACCAGTCTTTAGAAAGCAAAATTAAATAGTAATTAAATTAATAGTAATCATTAAACATTTCATTTAAAAAAATTGTTAAATTAAATACACATTTAGTACTTTATAATCAATTATAAAATGTTTTTATAAATAAGTATTTTTTTCTCTCTCATTTATTTGAAAACCCTTGTTTACACTCACCTAAAGGATTATTAACCTGTTCAATTTCTCATTAATGCAATTATCTAATCAGCCAATCACATGGCAGTTGCTTCAATGCATTTAGGGGTGTGGTCCTGGTCAAGACAATCTCCTGAACTCCAAACTGAATGTCAGAATGGGAAAGAAAGGTGATTTAAGCAATTTGGAGCGTGGCATGGTTGTTGGTGCCAGATGGGTCGGTCTGAGTATTTCACAATCTGCTCAGTTACTGGTTCACACACAACCATTTCTAGGGTTTACAAAGAATGGTGTGAAAAGGGAAAAACATCCAGCAGTCCTGTGGGCGAAAATGCCTTGTTGATGCTAGAGGTCAGAGGAGAATGGGCCGACTGATTCAAGCTGATAGAAGAGCAACTTTGACTGAAATAACCACTCGTTACAACCGAGGTATGCAGCAAAGCATTTATGAAGCCACAACACGTACAACCTTGAGGCGGATGGGCTACAACAGCAGAAGACCCCACCGGGTACCACTCATCTCCACTACAAATAGGAAAAAGAGGCTACAATTTGCACAAGCTCACCAAAATTGGACAGTTGAAATGTTGCCTGGTCTGATGAGTCTGGATTTCTGTTGAGACATTCAGATGGTAGAGTCAGAATTTGGCGTAAACAGAATGAGAACATGGATCCATCATGCCTTGTTACCACTGTGCAGGCTGGTGGTGGTGGTGTAATGGTGTGGGGGATGTTTTCTTGGCACACTTTAGGCCCCTTAGTGCCAATTGGGCATTGTTTAAATGCCACGGCCTACCTGAGCATTGTTTCTGACCATGTCCATCCCTTTATGACCACCATGTACCCATCCTCTGATGGCTACTTCCAGCAGGATAATGCACCATGTCACAAAGCTCAAATCATTTCAAATTGGTTTCTTGAACATGACTGAGTTCACTGTACTAAAATGGCCCCCACAGTCACCAGATCTCAACCCAATAGAGCATCTTTGGGATGTGGTGGAACGGGAGCTTCGTGCCCTGGATGTGCATCCCACAAATCTCCATCAACTGCAAGATGCTATCCTATCAATATGGGCCAACATTTCTAAAGAATGCTTTCAGCACCTTGTAGAATCAATGCCACGTAGAATTAAGGCAGTTCTGAATTAGTATGGTGTTCCTAATGATCCTTTAGGTGAGTGTATATTATATTGAGATCTTGTTATATGGTCTACAGTTATGCGATAGTCTACAGTTATTATTTTGAGGTCGTGGGAGCAGGAAAACTAGACAACTTTTCACAGCTAAATCTTTCGTTTTAAAGGTCAGTGGCGAAATATGGATTTTGTCAGACATGAGAGGCTCTCGAAGCATGAGTGGCTATTGGGAAGATTACAGTCACTCCATATGCTATATAAGATTTATCCTCAGCACAATTCTCTTTAAAATGAGATCTAGTTATCTGTTCACTGGTAAAATAGTTTTCTGCCACCATTCCAATCCTTTACAGCCTTTGTTGTTGTTTTGGTGAGGAGGTGTAAGAATTTCCACGAAAATGTGCCTGTACTCTTCTATTTTCAAAAAAAGACCATGAAAGCAACTTATTTTAGGTTTGTGTTCCATTAAAACAGTAAAATTACCTCAACATGAAACGAAAGTTGCAATAGTTTTTTCTTCCCTTTTGTGACGTACTGTATATACAAGAGATTAGATTAGATTCAACTTTATTGTCATTACACAAGTACAAGTACAAGGCAATGAAATGCAGTTTAGGTCTAACCAGAAGTGCAATAGCAGCAAGTGCAGGATATACAGTGGTTGCGTAAGTGCAGGACATGGATATGTACTGAATATATATAAATATGTATAAATAGAGAGATGGTTATTACTATAAACAGAACTGAATTTACAGGTGAATATGTACAGTGAATAAATATACAGATGGCTATTACTATAAACAGTATTTACAGGTGAATATGTACTATGAATATAATATACAGATGGCTATTACTTTAAACAGAATACAGTTAGAGGTATACAATAATATGTTAGGCAAGATGAGGAATATAGCAGTGGATTAAGGTAGTGCAATAAATTATATATTAAGAGAAACTGCTTCTCAACCAGAAAAAAAATGTAGGGCAGGACTTGATTTTGTCCCTCTGGAATTGATTGAATGGTTGTGGTTTGCTATTGCTGTGATGTCATGTGAGTGACAGATTGTCCCGCCCTTGCGTCAGTAAACATGTCGGCTGCGTCCGAAAACCTAGGCAGCTGACTTGTTGCCTCACTGCCTTATCAGACAATGACTTGTAAGGCAGCGTTTGTGCACGAAGGCACCTCATGAAACTGATTTCGGACAGACTTCTTAGGCAGTATAACTGTTTAATGATCTACAGCAAAATAGAGAGAGCTTTGGTGAGAACTACCATATTTGGTAACACTTTATAATAACTACACTATGAAGCATTAGTTGAGCATTAGTAAATAGTTAATTCATCATTTATAAAGCATTAATAGACATTACTAAGCAGTTTATAAATACAGCTAAAAATGCTTTAATCTTGATTTATAAGCATATCTATAATGTGTTTAATAATTGTATTTTCATACTTTATAAATTAAGTATTACATTATTTACAAACCAGTTATTTAGGAGTTGTCAGTGGTTCATCAGATCATTTAGAAAGTGTAAGTAAAGGATTAATAAACTATTTAAATATACATTTATACATCTTTTTTTTTTTTTTAGAACATATAGTAATAGTTGCTCAGTGTGTTAATAAATGCTTTATTAACATGTATTTCCACTGTAATTCATGATTAATTCAGGTAGTTATAAAAGTTGTCAGTTATTTCTGTCAGCTCATCTAAAGTGAGGACTATTTATGCCTTGTAAAGCTTTTACAAAGGAGATTTAAAGGTTCTCTTCTGCACTGCTGTTCTCTAATGTTTTAAAGTTTGTACTGTTTTGTAAGTTAGTTAAATTGTATTTTGGCACTCCTGTAATCCAGTGGTACATGTATTTTTATATCAGATTGCAGAGGCTTAGTTTCATTTGACTGCAGTTATGGTTTCTGGCGGTCTACAGGAATATTATTTTCTATGACACTGAAGAGGTTTAATTTTAAATTAAGTTACTAGTTTTACAGTCTCCATTTTTGCATTTTGAAATAAATATTTCTATGTGCTATATTCCTCTGTGTTTTGTTTGTTTCCTTTTTATGTTCAGAAGAGAACTGAGCCTTTATATCTTCTTTGTAAAAACTTTACGAGGCATAAATAGTCTCACAAAAAGAGTTAACTGACAACTTTTATAACTACCTGAATTAATCATGAATTACAGTGGAAATACATGTTAATAAAGCATTTATTAACACACTGAGCAACTATTACTATATGTCTAAATAATAAGATGTATAAATGTATATTTAAATAGTTTATTAATCCTTTATTAATCCTTTACTTACACTTTCTAAACGATCTGATGAACCACTGACAACTCCTAAATAACTGGTTTGTAAATAATGTAATACTTCATTTAGAAATGATAAATTGATCATTTATAAAGTATGAAAATACAATTATTTAACACATTATAGATATGTTTATAAATCAAGAATAAAGCATTTATAGCTGTATTTATAAACTGCCTATCAATGTATATTAATGCTTTAAAAATGATGAATTAACTATTTACTAATGCTTAAATAATGCTTCATAGCATGTAGTTATTATAAAGTGTTACCAAATATTTAATTACTACATTAGTAATTTCTCGCTAGAAATTACACCAGAAGTGGAAAATGTTGGTCAAAAACACATATTTACACACAAACGGACCATCAAACGCAACCTTCGGATGACATCTTTTTTTTCTAGCTATAACTGTCACAGAATGGAACACACAGGATTGTGGGATATCAAAAATCGATCAGATGAAGGTATCTCAGGAGACAGGAAGTGAAGCTAACATTGGATTCAGACATGCCTTGATGCCTTCCAACCTTGAAATGTGGCTTCAGGTTCCGCCGACGGCAGCATTTTCCAGGTTTCGGACGCAGCCTTCTTCTGAGAAGAGAGAAGAGTGTTGCTGCAAGTGGGAGGGGAAGTTATTTTGATTAAAGGGGTCCTATAATGCCCCTTTATGTACAAGATGTTAAATAAGTCTCTGATGTCCCCTGAGTGTGTATGTGAAGTTTTAGCTCAAAATACCCCACAGAAGATTTTTTTAGCGTGTTAAAATTATTTTTTTTGAGGGTGAACAAAAACGCATCATGTTTGTGTGTCCCTTTAAATGAAAATGAATTGCTTCTTTTCAAGAAGAGCATGGAGCTGCAAGAGCTCATGTTAGCAGCTCCGATTATGCACAAACGCAATGATATTGTCAGAAACTGTTCAGTCTTTTATGTTCAAACCGGAGTCGGACAATAATGGAGAGACTCAATAAGAAGTGACGACGTATAGAATGCAACAGGACATTTCTGAATGGTTAGTTGATGAATTTATGTAACTGATGTGGCGTTAACTACCTTCATGTCATTGATTAGCATATTCTGTCATGATAATCTATAAATCGCTCATGTGGGAACTAGAGGTCGACCGATAGTGGATTTTACCGATAACTAGGTTGGACCGCACTTGCCGATAACCGATTAATCGACCGAGAGTTTTTAAAATGGATACTGAATAAAAAAAACATAAGTAAAACAGTGCTGAACTTTATAACAAGAAATAAAATAAAAAACAGTACTGACCCATGAAAATGTGCTAAATTAAAAACCTATAAATATGAATATTCAAATGAGAAGTTCTAAGAGAACAAATTCTTCAGAAAAAAATCTTTAACATTAAAATATTACAGGTCAAATGTGTTTCTTTACCTATAACCTAGAAACATTTCATAGGCAACACTATGCAAGTCCCTATGCAACAAGGATGTATTAGCTCACATGAACTATTTGCATTATGCATACATTTTTACAGCATGTATTAATATGAGCAATACAATTATACCTTGATCGTTCATAGTGCATTAACCAAGGTTAACAGATAAAAATTCAAACTCAATTTAATGTTGATATTAACATACTAACAATGAACAATACTTCCACAGCATTTATTAACCTTAGTTAATGTTACAGATGGAATCTTATTGTAAAGTGTTACCATTTCATATAAATCCAAACAGTCTGCTTTTTTAGAAGGCGATTATCTAATAAAAAACGAATGTGTTGCTTTGTTTATGTGACGATACAGTTTGCGTTCTCACATCACTAATTTTATATATGCATGTAGTAAAGCTTGTTCATACGGGAAGAAGGAGGCGGAAACCGGCGGACATTCAAAATAACTTTTAATAAATAAACACAAAATAAAATGGCGGCGACAGCCCCTCGCGGACGACTGTCGCCTACACACCAACAAACACAAAATGAAAATAAAAGGCTGCAGCCCCTCACGGACGACTGCAGCAACACATAACAAACGTAAATAAAACTCAACATAAAATCCAGGCCTGGTCCTCTCTCGTCCCTCACTGTCGTCGCTCCTCCTTTATAGTCCCTCACTCCTCCGCGAGGGCCAAGATCGCTGGCTCCGCCTCGTCCCGCCCTCACGGTCCCTCGGCCTCGCTGCTCACCACAATGCAACATTTAGGTCTGACTTGCGTGTGTTTTTATCACATTGTTTTAACTGCTTGAGGTAGGCCTACTGTTATTTACCTGTTAATGCAGCATCTAGTCAAGAAATGAATTACTTTATAATGATTTGGAAACAAGTACTGTAGTGTTCAGTATTCATATCGTTTCGCTGTCGTGTTTTAAACGGGCCTCTGATGTGTCAGCTCTCTCCGCCTCACAAGGTGTCAATGAGTTTTTATTTCGCCTCTAGAGGCCGCTCTTGTGCTATATAATGCCAGCAGACCCTGCTCAATGCTCTTGTACTATTTAATGACAGCGCATCTGTCTCAGCCGCTCCAACAACGGACGCAACACGGAAAAACTATGCCGACCGATTGTTCCACCAATCAGCTATCAGTGCCGATTAATCGGCAAAACTGATGAATCGGTCGACCTCTAGTGGGAACTGTTGTAAGATGCACAAAGCCAGAGGATATATGCTGCATGAAGATGTGTAGAACACGTATAGTTTAGTTTAATCACGGTTATAATTTAAGTTGTCTTCTTGCTTTTATGGCATGCTATTGCATTAGTGTTACATAGGCTACTGTATTGCAATAAATATGAAAAGATGGATGCGACAGCGTGAGCAGACTCCTAAATGTGCTCTACTACAACAACTCTTCCTCTTTTCAACATGGCCTCACCCCCTTTGTTGCGTGTTCCCGAGGGCAGGGTTTGTGTAGTGATGACACTAACCCGTGAATAAGCTCGTTGTAGTCCCTACCAGCCGTTTGCTGCAGTCCTTAAAAAGCGATTTCTGTAAAAGAAAATATCTCCCTTTGCTTTGAACTTTGAGTGCTGTAACTTTGCAGATGTTGTTTATGCTCAAACAGCAACATTACACTAACTAAAGTTAAAAAAAGTGAAATCATAATAAATCCCCCCTTTAAAGATTATGAGGGCCCATGTGTTTGAAAAAAAAAAAAATTGTGAATGGATAAATCATTTATAATTATGACTTTTTTTGTGTGGTTTTCCCTGCACCAACATATTTTTTTTTTTAAATCAAGACTCATCTGTGTATCTGTTTAGAAAGATTGTAAGGACACAAAACTGCAATCAGTTTTCTAAGTAATTTTGGTCATGACTTCCATGTGCTCATCAGCGTAAGTGGCTACTGCTATCAATTCTAAAATAAGGCTGTTTGATCAGAGAATAAGTGCATGCAAAAAGTCTTAAGAGATTCATTTGGAGTCATATCCCTTCGATGTGTCAGCAGAATTACATTCGCTATGTTTACATTAGTTATGTTTGCAGAATGAGTTCAGAGGAATATTTCTTCCCTTGAGTCAAAGTGAGTGACAGTATATTGGCAGCAGGTGTTCTACTGGAGGCCGTCCAATCACAGAGGACGTCTGTGGAGCGTGTGCCAAAGCTGAAGCCAATCAATTTTAGAGAGAAGTGTTGCAACCATCTCATCCTCCAGCTGAGTCCTGTTCAAAGCACTATTCAATCATCTTCCTGAATTGAGTATGACCACCACAATCCACTTTGCAAGAATCCCAACGCAAGCCACATTTCTTTAGTCTTACTCTAAAGAACATTCATGGGAACAGGACAGTCCAGTCATAATATTTTGCATCAGTTTCTTTATTGTAAATGCACTGTGGGTAGAAATTGTATAAAATGTAATATTGCACAATATAAATCAATTGCACTTTCTCAAGGTATAATGATGCATCTGTGTTATGCTACAAGAATACGTTATGCAGAAACTGTGCCCCAATTAAAAAAGATATTGTGAAGTGACCAACATATTATTACTTTTAGATATTTAACATATATTTATCAAAATGCCCTCCAAGTATGAAGGTTCTTGGGCTACCAGCTAAATACAGTGTCTGGCACTGTAGTAAACGTGTTAAAGACATTTGACTTGTGAATATCTAATACAAACACTGTTTAAAGCTAAATAAATGCTAAGCACAGAGTGTATCTACATAGCCCTCTATATGATACCTGCATTATTATGCTTCCCAAATTGTGTTGTGACCGTTTCATTACAAGTGGGCAAACAAGCACAAGATTTCAGTGATTGACTGCCATCATATTCAGATTTAATTGAGCAAATGACACGTCAGCTTGAACAAAGTGGTGTGTCTGTGTTATAGGATAGAGCCTATACCTGTTGTCTTGTGTTCTATTAAGTTGTGCGCTTTCCACCATATAACATGAAACAATGTTCATCTAAACAGAGGTGTTCTCATGGTACATATTATATGTAACCAATTTCCAGCCGATTAAGTCATATTCTCAAGCATCTCAAGTCTGACAAATATATTTACTGAAAAATGTACCTAGGTTTAGGGTGACCATAGTTCCCAACTTATGAAAAAATCATGTTTTATCCCATATTTCCTAAATTGTCTTTGCTAGGTGATCATATAAAAGCGAGTAGCAGTCTTCTGTCACGCGAGAAGCCAACCTCGTCATAGTATATTTAAATGGGTATATAAAAAATGACCATACAATCACAATTCGTTATCGATTAACTTGCGGGATATTAGAGAGCGCGGAGGAGATTAAGTCAGATGCAAATATGTCAAAGAAGAGTGTGTGTACATTTAACGAGGATCTTCAAAAAGAGTTTATCAAGTTATTATGCACAGTAAGTTATGAAAAAATAACCTGTTGTGTATTGCGCGGTATCGCACTGAATCAAACGGACCACAAGCGCTCTCTCAGACAGCGGCCGATCCCGTATTCAGTTCTCTTTGCGCCATTTGTCAAAATGCCCATCATGTGGAGTATCTCACTTAAATACAGTCTGTTATGGCGTAAACAGGATATGGTGAAAACCGGATGCGTGTCAGTATATTAGATCCTAGCATTCAGTCTTAAAGTGACAGCAGCTTAAAATACCTGTCTTTGTCATTAATGTTAATCAAACAATAAAATATGTTAAAAACTGTCACTATCATGGAATAACGTCTCATATCATGAAATATGTGGGTTCATGTCCGTCCCACGTATTCCACCATGAGAAATCTGGTCACCCGACCTAGGTTTCATGTTTATGCTGAAAAAATACAATGTCATATTCCCAAGAAAATATTTTCAGGCCTAAAACTCTTGCAAATTGACATTTTTATGTTTATGGCCCATTATTTGATGCATAAATCTATGTAATTAAAAGACAATTCACAGTCATTATTTTCAAAAATGATTAATTTCTACTTGTTTTCTTTTAAACAGCAACTCTGTAAACCCATTTTCATTCATAAATGTACAGCCCAACCATTTCTGACATACTAATTGTACATCCTCAACATTTTTCAAGAAAAATATCTCTACAAAGTCATTGATTATGAGTGCATGCCATCAACTGATTCTGGTGCGCTAGGTATAATTTCATTTATTTTGTCATAGAATGAAAACCAATTTTCATTTAAAATTGAAGAGGTGAGAGACTTTTAGAAAGAAAGAGACAGAGGTAAATCTCAGCTATCAAATGTACTTTATAACTCTCAAAAGTTTGTGCTTTGCTGATTAGATGTCTTTGATGTATGGCTCCAAAGTAGTTTTGCGGCAAACTATCATATAGCTTTGAAGTTTCTTGTGGGCTCTGCAGGGTCCCTAAATAAAACAGGATAAATGTAGAAAGGAGAGAGAGATCTCAGAGTTAAACACTGGAAAAAATACACACACAAACATCTATAGTACAAACATCCTTTCTCTCTTACCTTGCTAACTTGTCTAAACAGAAGGATCAGTGTGTAATCCTTTTGGAAAACGTGAGATCAGATTAATTCAGCAGTTCCCAAACTCAGAGGGTTCATCAGAGGGTCATAATTTCAAAACAACTGTTTTTTCTTACTAAAATCCAGTTCCTCACTGGATCCCATAATGCATGTCACAAAATGGTGGCAAGTGTGAGCATTTCTCCATGTTTATCCATTTAAAGCTGAATTCCACTAAAATTGGCTTGTTGTGGTGAGGTGACCTGATGGTTTAAGGTTCCCCGAATCCAAATGTTAGAGGAACCAGAGTTTCCATCGAGCATGCTTCTTGGACTCAGTCTTGGACTTGCGTTTGGGTGTGGAGGTGAACACCTCGTGTGTGTAAGGCAGAGACGGGTAGGACGGCTCTTCTAATGGACACAGTCTCTTCATTAAGGGCTGCAGTTTGTCCTCTTGAAGTTTAAAATCTAGTTCCACACTAAAAGAGAAAAAGGGAATATTTTAGGTGAGGAAAATGTAGAGAGATCATATCAAATCAGATTACACTGTCTGAATGGGGGCCATATTAATATCAACAATAAATCCAATTTTAAACTACTTTTTAAAATTGATTTCCTTTGTCTTATTGTGCCCATTTAATGATCTCAAAATGGTGGTGCATCAACGCTTTTCAAAAACAAAAAGCTTGCCTTCATAATTTTTCATCAAAATGTAATAAACCTGCACCACCTCTGAAATAACATTCCTTTTTAGCTAACATCACTTACAGGCTGTTTTAATAGTATTAAAGTAATATAATGGCTCATTTCCACCGGACGATAAACCCTGATCCGGCTCGCGTTTCCACCGCCAACAGTACCCTTACTTAAAGTTGCGATCAACGTCATTGATTTATTTGCGTGAATAAAAGAGAGACACAGTAAACAATGGAGGACATACAGCAGATCTGTTCTTGCTTCTCGGCATGTGGCTGTTATTTTGTATTGGTATTTTGTTTCAACTGTATATTAATGTATACATTATTATTATATTATTGTGTTGTCATTCCCCTTGTAGCACGTGCAAGTGACAATTCTCTATCAACCAATCAACTTTTGCAGTGAGTCTAGCTCTACCCCGGACTACTGTTAGTGGAACACGGTGGAAATGAGCCATAATTGTCAAGGTTGGTTGCAAGAATAGAGAGTAGAAGCTATTTGTCTTTTTCCGGCTACAACTGAGTTCCCACGGGACTTCAGCGCGAGACTACAGCTAGCCCTCTAAAACACTATTTAGGTGAATTTAAACAATGGCTAAGTGGCTAAACACATCTCGTTGTCATGTAAGCGCCCTGTTCATGTTGGACAGACATTTTAATTGCATTTTGTGTCTGTTAAGAGGCACAAAGACACTCTTTATGTATATGCCCCCATAGCTGCCGTGTTAGCTGAGTGGGAGCTCTGGGCATTAACTGTAACAGTTCCGTGTTGCAAGCACCAATCCGTTTTTTTTTATTTTTTTATATATATATATAACGATCAAGATTAACTTAAAAATTCCCCGGAGTTCTCCTTTAACAATAGAACAAAAATAACAAAACTGGACAGGAACAGAAGAGCGCAGGACAAAGCAAACCAAACTATACAGTAACAAGAACAGACAAAAAACAACTGAAAATGAGGGCCATTTATAGACAGGTTAACTGATGAAAACAAGACACAGGTAGGGACTAATCAATCAACTAATGAATATGACAACAAATGCAAACATGCTTAGGGTTTGTTTACACGACAACGATGTACTAAAAACAGACAACAACGTTGTCAAAATGATCCCTGTCCACACTGATTTGACACAGCGAAAATTATTTAAAAGGCTGTAATATGCATGCCAGGCCAGTAGGAGGCGATGTTACTTTGTCAAGAAAAACCCCACGAACACGTAATACGCATGCGCATGACATCACCGTTTTCAAAAATTCACATTTTTAAATTGAGACTGTAAAGGCATGTTTTCAAAACCTTCACTGTAAAACCGGTTTTCAAAAGCTTGCATTTTCAGATCCCCAAAATGCTGTTGTCTTGTAAATGAACTTGAAAACGGTGTAGTGTAAACATACCCTTAGAAACCAAGGAAACAGAAAACAATGAGAACCAAGCTAAGGCGCTGTTTACACAAAACTTTTAATGCTTTTTTTCTTTACACGAATATGTGAATATGTTGAATGCACATGCATGTTACATGTTCAGTCAATTGGCAAGCAGTTTGTCTTTACAAAGCAACATCGCCTACTGGCCGTTTTGAACAGGGATCATTTTGACAATCGGGACAAAGGAACAAACTTTTTTGTTTTTAGAACATTGTTGTCATTGTACCCTAAAAGTCAATGAAACATTAAAAGGGGTACCTCACTGCTGGAGAGATGAATGTGAATTTAAATTGGGTCATTTGTAGTAGAAATTATTTTAGAAGTTGGTGCCTTCTAGACTGAGAAAAGCCAGAAAATGTATTTTTGGCTCATATGGAGGAAAGACAACAACTCCCAGAACTCCTTGCTTCGCTGCCCCTAAGAGGCCACTCCCACCGGTTACATCACTTGCCCACCGCGGCACCACCCCCACCGTCGTTTTGATTTTTATAGTAATAAAATAATTTAGTTCAGTTAGAGAACAGACAGTACAATAAAAACTGAACGTGTCTGCTCAATACAGCATGAGCCGAACGAGAGTCGCCGCACAGACCAGCAGCAGGAGTCAGACTTCATTCATCAGAGAGCGAGGAGCTGACAGACCAGATGATCGCGGAAGATTTGGTTTCAAATCGAAATGTAAAAGTGCCTATTTAAGTGAGTTTGTCATTGTACCGTTTTGTTGTTGTGTTTTTCATTAAGAATAATAGGCTAATGAACCCACAATTCAAGCAACCCGCCCCCGAATTGGTGCTAATTCTAAACCGAAACTAAAATGAGCACGGCCGCCCGGCATTCATTTATGACCGCATTGTCGTTAATTCATTCATGGTGCGTGTCCAGTCTGGCGCGTTTTCAGTTCATGCCTACGGAAGCTTCACTTTCATAGGAATTCATTGAAAACACTTGCGTTGCTCTGACCGCTCCATTATCAATGCCGTGCTCAATTTACATTCTGTGAGTGAGATCCCACCCTATGGGTGGGTTGAAAACACGTGGAACTAGCTCCTACTTCTGGCTGTGGCCTCTAGCCTCTGGCCAAAAAAACCTCTGATGACGCAAAATGACGATATCCTGAGGCTTTTTTCCAGACATAAAATACATAAATCTCTTGTCTCAGGGGGATATGGGGGGATAGATCATTCGAATATACTACCGGGTTTCTACTGATACAAAGCTTAATGCTAATCGCTGAAGTAACCCTTTAAACTGAAACAAGACTGCACATTGCAATAATATTATGAATATATTGAAAGAAATTATTAGTTTTATTCAGGGACATGTTAAATTGGTGTCACATAATATTTCACAGTATTACTTTTTACTCAAATAAATGCAGCCTTGACGAACATTAGATGATATTTGAAATGATATTTCTTTAATATCATTAGATCATTTTAGCACCAAAAATTCACCAAATAGCTATTTTGCCATTGTTTTACACAATTTTAATTATCAATACCAATGGATAAAATCTTTTTTTCCCAGTTAAAAATCCTGTTTTACCTAATACCTAATGTTATGAAAGTACATTTAGGTGCAAATGCTGTTTCACGTCTGAGATCTGTTTGCCTTAGCAAATGTAATGCACGTATAGCATGTCATTCCTGACCTCTAACATCATGACTAAGCTGTTTAGCTCAGTCTCAGTGTATATATGTCTATGTATGGCTTTGACTGTCCTCACACAGCCGTCTGACCTCGTCTTCCCTTTAAAGTCATAATCCCATGACAATCAGATGATTCCTGATGATTGCAGTGGCTAAACTCCCAGATTAACCATCAGAGGCAGCTTTAATCTGATCTAAATGAAATCATTCACAAAGCAGCATCTGACTCAGTGTAAAGAACAGAGACAGACAAACCAATCACGTACAACTGCCCTATTTCTCACTTCTTTTCACTTTCCTGCACTACAAATGAGCGTATTGGAAATCAATGCTGTTTGACTCATCAATTACATCCGTTTATATTAGATCTGTGCCAAAAAAAGGAGTCAATTATGTTTATCTACTTCCTTAAACTGAGGGTTTATTTGGTTTGCGGTATAGAATGCTTCATATACGACAATCAAGCTGTTTGGCTTTCATTTAAAGTTTTTGGATAACGCACACATTTCGTTTGATTAAAGGCTACTGTGGTGAAATGCAGGCGTTAATGTTCAGTTCATTATGGAATTTTGCAGTGAATTTTAAAGCCTTTAAAATGCTCTATCACATATCCACATTAACAAATCCAAAACCAAGGACTTTTTCCAATATTTATACTGTGACAACAGAGCACACAAAAACAGACTAAAACCCGCGGAGACAAAGTGATCTGCATCTCATTTTAAAGTTTGCCCTGGATTTTCACAAACGATCAGAAAAACTTCTCTGGCGTGATATATTTAGAAGCTGCAGTGTTTCGTTTGTCTATTTACAGAACTTGTGAAAGCACAGCGATTCTCGGCAGACTCTCTGAGGGTGAAAGAGAATGGAACAACAGTGTGTTCCTGCTTCGGGTTGAGCTAAACTACTCGGCAATTAATCACAGGAAACACCTGAGCAGTTACCTTGTGTACACTACCAACAGGGAGGAGTGAAACATATGGGTGGCTGGTGAACAATGCACAGCAAACAATAGCAGAATCTGCAAACCTGGCTCAAAATAAAGAGGATGTCTTAAGATTATCATGTATTCAAAGAAATGTTCTTTATTTTAACAACAAATGCTGATTATCAGTTCAATTCATACTCCATACTCATTCAAAGCAAATGTGATTTTGTAATATGATATTGTTGACCAAAAAGAATACTCACTATAGAAAAAACACAAAATGTACAAAGCTATTTTATGATTTATATATGAAGTATATTATAGTATATATCTGTATTCTGTTTCTAAAAATGTTTTTGTAAAAAATACAATAAAAATCATATTAATATGATAAATGCAATTTATACATTTAAATAGATATTTTGACTAAAATTTAAATAATTTGAAGTCTCTTAAAGGAATCGTTCACCCAAAAACTTTTATGGTGAAGAATACTATAATAATAACAATGTACATTGACTGTTCATCAAAAAGAGCAGCAATTTATATACGTACTTTAATGTATAATTTGTCAAATAAATAAATACAATAAAGTAGGCATGCACCGAATGCTCAGCAACCGAAATTATGCGGTGATAAGTGAATTAGTGAAAAGACAGAATAAATTTAACCGAACAATGACATTTTTGATGACGTGATCAAATATAGCAACCAGTGCATGTGAGAGAGAGGTGCGCACGCTTCTAAATGCAGCAATACATGTTAGAAGTGTGGAAGAATTCAAGTGTCCGAGATGGAAGCAAAAATTGCCGTTTGCAGGCGCCCTCAAATGTAAGCAAGAGCACCCTCAGTTGATACTGTAATAATATATTGGCAAAGGCTCCAGTGCATATTTGTGTCTGTAGAACGTCAAATGTATCCATTTACAACGTGTTTCTGCAGCGGTGACAGGCTCACAAAACCTCTCACCTGAACAAACAAACAAAGTGTAGACACGAATCGACGCAAGTAAGATATTTATTGTGCATTGTTAGCAGCTTCATTGAACTTTGTACTTAAGATTGCGATGAACTGACATAGCGACAGCGTTTAGTGATCGTAAATGGAGCGGTCTTGGCTCGCTTTCGAGTCTACAGTTGAGTCCACAGTATATATAATCCATTGAATAAAACTATTGTTTTTCATGTTGCAAAAAGGATTAATGGCCAATTGCACACTGCAAAGTTTCGGAAGTGACAGTGAAATAGTAACGCATTAAAGCAATGTAAAGGCAGACGAATAGATCAATAGAAAAATATTTGTTGCAAAATATTTTTTTAATTCTAAATCATCTTAAATGTCTCACTGTACACTCACTGCTGTGGTGGAGCCATTGCTTAGCCTGCATCTGCACTTTAATAGAGCACCCTCAGTGATCTCAGAAGCACCCTCAGTGATCTCAGAAGCACCCTCAGTGATCTCAGAAGCACCCTCAGTGATCTCAGAAGCACCCTCAGTGATCTCAGAAGCACCCTCAGTGATTTGATTATGATACCTGTAGGCATAATAGGTAGTCTGGCTATCACCAGACCAAGCTCAATTTAAGATTGAACATTGGTCTGGGGAGTCTGCTATGTATTTTCTACTGCACAAGAGGAGTGATCAACTAGCATAATTCAAATGACTCCGAGTGTGTGTTACATGTTAATGGACTCCGTGGCTGAGGATTCGCCACACCACCAGTACTAGTACACATGATCGCGAAATTCAAAGTGAAAGTAAATGCAAGCACGCATTCAAACGCGATTTCAATACGTTAGAGCTGTTTGGAAGCTCCCAATATATAAGCTATTTTGTTGTAACCATCTCTTAGCGATGTATCATGCTTGAAGAAAAATGTGGTCTCTATTTGCACTTTGAATATTGAGTACTTTGATTATGGTATAATGGTTATTGTTTGCACTTAATATCTATGATTAGTTTGTGGGAAGGAGTTCAGTTAGGAGGTCAAAAGAAGTTCTAAGGTCAGAAGAGACAGTCATACAGGAGAGAACCCAGTCAGTTGAGTTTTTGGCAAAACCTTTACAGTGCTTGAGTATTGTTGTATTTTACTGCATATGATAATTCATACTCAGAAAGTAGAACTGAAATGACATTCATTACAAGATGATGAGTTAAAACATTTCAAATGCACCTGCAAACATTCATATTATGTCAAAATCTCTTCTCATTCTCGTGAACCCAATCTCGTATCTCGTATCTCGTCACACCCCTACTCTGTATGCAATCGGATAGTCCTTCAACCAATCAGACCACAAGAGGCATGATCAACGGGCATCGATCCATCCCTTCTGTGTCATTTTGTTGAACCCGCCAATAGCATGCCAGGTGGATAAGCCAGTCTGTGATTGGTTCCCACAAAAGTCTAACAGAAGCAGTAAAAATGAATGTACAGGTTTCCAGACTGAGTTGCAGGGCGAAATCAAATCACCGGCAGATCAGGCTGGGTTTACCAGTCTATATAATAGGCCAAAGATAAGAGAAGATGGCATACGATGGCCAAATAAAAATATTTTTATTTTACACTTTTTTAAAATATTATTTTAAGTTATATTGTGATTTGTTTGTATAATGTCTGCTAGAATGCTAAAAAAAAAAGTTCAGTGTTAAATATTTTTAAATTGTAGTTTTGTAATTAACTTTTCTTAAAGAAAAAGCAAGACAAAATAGTAAAAAAGCTAATTTTTACTATTTAATTTATGCAATGGTGAAAAAATTGGCAAAATAAATGGGAAAAAAATGAAATAACGTGTTCGGTATTCGGCTTCAGTCTTCAGCCAAGTGTTTTATTATTATTCGGCTTTGGCCAAGAATTTTCATTTCGGAGCATCCCTAAATTAAAAGGAATAGTTCACCCAAAAACTGTTACTGTATGCCATTCTAAACCTTTATGGTGAAATTTTGGGAAAGAGCAGATTGGACATTGTGGAAAATATCCCCTAATGCAGCCATTCCCAAACTGTGGGTACTGCAGGTGGTCCGTGGAAAGGCAAAATACAATTTTTTACCTTCATTTTACCAGTAAATTCCCATAAAAATAACAAGTAAAAAGAATATGTAGGCCTATATTGATATAAAGTTTAAATTAAATTATCAAGTTATTGTGTGATTACTAAAATAGGCTAGTGGCGCTCGCCGTGACGTTCAAGTTCAGTGCCTCACTTTTTGAGGACTTGTAAACTTTAAATAATAACTCTAATAATCCCCTAAATTTGCCAAAGGTTTTGAAATGTTGACTATATCCAAGTGTTCTTATTACTGTATAGATTTCATACTCCATTGCAAAATAAGCCCGTTGTTTAAATTAACCCGATTATGCACTTGAGTAAATAAAATAAATATGTGGCAGCCGTTGTATACAGTAAACTTTCTTTTAAAGGGGTCATAGAATGGTACATGCACTTTTACAAGTTGATTATACGGAAATGTGTGTTGGCAGTGCCTGTACACAACCATCCTATAATGATAAAAATACATCCAGTGTTTTTTTTTAAATCTCCTTATATATTTTCCCCTGTCTCAAATCGAGCCGTCTGACCGTGTGACGTTACACGGTGTACGCCCCTCCTAAGATTGTTGATTGACAGCAGCGTTTCAACACAGCCCGCCCTGAGCGAGCTGTCATCAGTCCGCCATTGTTGATACTCTGGAACAGAATGGCGTCTAAGCGATTGTGGTGTTGTGTTGTTGTTGTGTGTAATAACGAACACAGCAGTCATTTTGATGTTCCTAAATCCGAACTGCTGAAGACCCAGTGGCTGCTGAGTTTTGTTTTAGAAGGGAATATTCCCCCCGATCAACGTCAATGTTTGCGCAAATCATTTCTCAGCAGACTGCTTTATAAACGAGCGTCAGTATAAAGCAGGTTTTGCTAATAAGCTGCTCTTGAAAAAAGGATCGTGTTCCTGCTGCACCTCAGGAAGATGTGAGTGTATCGTTTTATTAACCTTTATATTAATCTTTGCAAATCGCTTCACGATGAATGAGGCTAAAGTTTACAGGGTAAGTTACATTACGGCATGCTTTCTGTGTATGATGTTCTCAATATAATTCATAATCCCACGTTTATAATGAACAACGCGTTATGTTTGTTATTACAAACTGTGTACTCGGGTGATAAAGTTAACGTGGTAACACTACACTAAGCTTACTTTTGTACATGGTTTATAACGGTGTCTGTTACTGATTAAGAAGTAATGTAAAAAAAAAATCTTATAACATAACATCAATCTGTCAATGAACTAACATCAGTAAACACATAGCAACTACACTACTCTGCCAGTACAAAGATAGATCAAAGTGACATGACGTTAACCAACCATTCAGAAACGTCCTGTTCGAACTTCGATGGGTTCGTCATCTTGTTCCTAGTCCGACTCCGGTTCAAAATGATAAGGTTGCTCAGATGTTTCCTCAGAGACTCCCGTTGCCATTATTTCTCGAAAATATACCCTCAAATGTTGTCAAGGCAACACTCCACGTGTGTTGTGTCGGGTCGAACCGAACGCCCCACAGAGCAGAGGGGGCGGGGTGAGCAAAGCTCATTATCATTTAAAGTCACATGCACTGAAATGACTTGCTGAAAACTGAGCTGGTTTTGACCAGGTAAAATGAGTGTTTTCTTACAATACTAATGAGAATTTTTAATTAAAGTATATTACAAACTTTTCATTTAGACACTAAAGAATCATATTAACTTGTACAAAAATGTCATTCTATGACCCCTTTAACAAGCCTGTTGTACTGATGTGATGACCAGTTATAGTTTTAGTGCTAGTAAGCCTATTTAGAGGTGCGGATTAATTCAGGTAGGTCTGTGTGTAGACATATATTTTATTATGTGTATTATGAGGTGGTCCGCAAAATTTCTTGATTACAACTAGTGGTCCACACACACAAAAAGTTTGAAAACCTCTGCCATAATGTTCCATGGAAAGACATTCATATGGATTTGGAACAACATGAGGATGATTAAATGCATTTTCATTTTTGTATGATTTTTAATAAACCGCTATGGGTAGGTGAATTTTAAAATAACTCCAGTTGTTAACATCAAATACCAGTGACCCTGGTTCTCGCTCAATTATTTGCTTCACTACTTTGCTGTAATGCAGAAACATACACACACATACAGTCAAACTCAGGGGGCCGTAGACGTGGAGCTAAATATTTAATCACAGTAACACTGACATTATCCTTTATACAGGTATACAAACGTTCAGCTGTGAGCTTCAGTCAATGACAGGGGACAGATCCAGCATGTCATATGCCACAAATATTACCGCAGGGGGGGAAAAAAACTGTAATAAAGCTCAATCTTGGACACAACAATGTCAAATATTATGTTCCAATACGAGTCAAGATCACAATTGATTTTAGAAGGAGGCCTAAAGAATTTGATCCGAGTGGAGGCTTGGTGCGAGAGATCAGATGGATCATTTCTGAGGGTTTTACAGAAGTGAGTGGATTATTAAGCTTTGTCTGTAATTTTTGCTTGAGCGGCACCATTGTCCATCCCTGCTGTGCCAATTGCCGGGTATCTCTGCCACTTCTTATTCTAACTATACCCGCTTGAGTCCATTTGTCTGGATTCATGTGGTGCTGCGTGGACAGGTCAGACCAAGGTGGTGCTGAAAGACAGCCCTGTCATGTGACTGATGGCCACGGTGTACTTGCAGCCGCATGTGAACTTATCCTGTCCACCACAATTAGCACTTCCTCACTGGCTGGCTGCTCTCCCAACTCAGGGCAGGAAATTAGATTTTTGGCAATCAGACAATCAGACTTCCTCTTGTCTTCTGTTTCCTCTCCTCCTGTTTTGTAGAAAAGAACTGATCTGCTCATTAGTGCTGAGTGCAGCACGCAGTGTTCAGCACCAGTGAGCACCGGCATCCAAACGCAAAAATGTTCACTCTCTGGGTCAGTCCTACTATGCAGTATGATTATTTTTATCATATATATTTAGGGGTACAAATGTTCTTTAAAATAAATAAATAAGTATAATAAATAAAATAAAATAATATTAATAATAATAATAAGATCTAATAATGATAAGATATATCTCCTAAAAACTTGTAGTTCTTTAGGAAATCTCTGATCAATATTTCATATAAAAAAATATTATGGAAATAGTAATAGAGTTTTAATTGCCAAATTTTTCCCCTGAGTACTTTATATTGCCTTGACTCAAAGGCCTCCTGTTGTTAAACAGTAATAGAAAATAATACTTTTCCAGTATTTCTGTTGTAATTATGGAGTTTTTTTTTTTTTTTAACAGAAACTGGAAGAATTCATAAAACTTTTTTTTTTATGTTGCCAGCCACCACCAGCTTTTAAGATAATTTATATATGCAATATATCAAAAGAAAGAATATACCCTGCTTAAAAAATAAAAATAAAATCAGTTTTAGTTTAGCTTCATGCACTCCTTTTTTATCAAAACTTGAATGTGGGTAAGTTTCATTTAGAAAAGCAACATTTTGATCTGGATCAGATTCAGTATGATGAGAAAAACACAGATGGAGTAAACCAAGTCCATCAACACCCCCGAAGCTTCACGGGAAAGAGTTAAGTGAACCGCAATACATTTTGTAATTCCACAAACATCCTGCAGCCCCCTTGGAAGTTTGCTGAGGCCCCCTAGTGGGCCCCTATATCGATTTTCATCCTGTTCCTCTTTAGTAATATCCTTTTAACTGACATGTGTCACGTGTGGTGATGCGATCCAAAACGAGAACAGGGGAATTCAGTCCAATAATACTTCAATCCACAAAATAGAGAATCTCACAAGAACACAAACACTTACAACAATAAATACTGTCAATCACTGGCAAGAAATGAACGAAACAGGGAGTGCTTATACACAGAGAAAAACTAATGATCGACAGCTGAACGTAATAAGCAACCAAGGACACAAACCAGGAAACAATCAAGACTAAACAGAACTGAAGCACAAACAAACAAATCAATTCTGAACTGCCTAAATGAGTCGTCAGCAATTACAGTCTCACTTTAGTTACATATCTACATCGATTTGTAAACAATTTGCATAATGCTAGCCTATGGTCACACTGGTCATCGTCTATTTTGACCAAACACTTCAGTTGGTTTGTATTGTCGACATGTCGAGAAGACACTGTTTTCTGCACTGCAAAAGCACATTTTCTTTGTATACACTTCCAAAGGATGAGGATGTAATTATTTTTTTACAATGATACCACAGCAGTATAACTCCAGCCTTTTGTTGTGTTCCTATCATTGTACTGACGACTGCTTTTCAAATCTCGGCAAGGCCAACACAGGATTTGCAAAACAGTTATCCATTAAAGATGGGGCAGTACCCACTTTATTTGGACCAAATGAATGCAGATTGTCTGTCATACTTACTACCTTGAGTAATGATAAACGATGAGCAAGATTTTGGTTTGCAAACTCTAATGTTACATCAGTCATTCATGTTAGTCCTCTGCTAACGTATTCACTGTTATTGTTTGGGTAAGTGTTTACTATTTAGCTGTGGGCCTGGTTTGCTCACATAAGTGTAATACAGCATTCTTTCTATGAGTCTTTATTATTATAACAGAGTGGAGCACCAATCAGAGCAGAGTAAAGGAAAGGCTTATAGAGACCGAATCTTTGACCGAATGGTGTCAGACTCTTTGAGAAATGAGGTGAAGTGCAATGAAAGTGTTTTTGACCTTGGATGCATGAAAACATACGAGTTGTCCAAAACTAAAAAAAAAAAATAGGAACCTTTAAAATAGCATAATAGGGCCACTTTAAAAAATTCCCACAAAATCAAGTTTTTTGTCTTTTAGTATGAATATGTTAGCCTTATTGTTATCTATAAGCTAGTGTGCTTCAAAACAAAATGTGCTTCGCATTTAGAAGTTATAAGCATTCAAAACGTATGGTCTCTCTTTTCCGCCAATATGTCAATGGTTTTGATGACATCAGTCATCAGATTTTCTGTCCAATCAAATGCTCTCTACAGCGTCCTGCCTCCTTCATTATAAATAGACCCTGAAGCAAAAATTGGTCATCTGTATCATCACATATTTACTATTTTCTATGGGCAAATTAAGTCTGGTTTCACTGTCACGCGAACCGCCACAGCCCGCACACAGTCTTCTCCCATCTAGAGACACAATAGCACACAGTGGATCAAATGTATCGGACCCATTTGAATTCTGCACAGAATGCTATATTGTAAAAGAATACGGAGGAGATTAGGAAGAGAAACGGTGGAAACGGAGGAAATTGCAGCATTACCGAGCTCAACGTCTCTAGCTGAGCTGTGATATAAACTAAACGCTATTGGAATTTTTTTTAAGATATGTCCCATCCTGTCTTCTGGTGGTTTCAATGGAAATTACGTCAACATATTGAATAATGCTGCACGTTTCAAGGCACTTCAGTGGGCCTTTAGCTATTAGGTATACAGAAAATGCGGGTTTTGAGTCCAAACAAAATTACGTTAATCATTTTGTCACTCTTGCTAATAACAAACTTTGTGTGAACGCAGTAATATTTATCACTCTAAAACAGGACTGACGACCATATTCTGCTGCTGTGTGAATGTAGCCATTGTGATTAACTGCATTTCTCTGAGCTGCATGGGTGTTAGGCTAAGAGAGAATAGAGGGAAAGAACTGGGACACTTTCCTACATTTTGAGAAATCATCTGGAGCCTGTACAAAGCATACGATTTACCCAGTTTATTCCTGGTTCATAAATACTTAATGGAAACCGACTCGCTGCTTATAATGAGAAATATTGCAGCCTTTGAAAGTGAGAGGAGGATATCTGCATCACACCATCTCAATAATTGATGCACGAAAGGCACTTACAGTAATCCACTTGGAAATAAACAAATAAATATAAAATACCATATACAGATCCAAATGGAATAAACTGCAACTGGTTTTGGCACCATTAATGGGCCTTTTTCATAAGCTCATAAGAGTATTGCCAGACGTCTGTAGAAACCCACTGGGCCGCCGTGAGACGTGACACAAAATAAATGAAGTTTGGAAGGGAAAAGGTGCTAAATGCGAACTGTAGGAATACCACAGGGAGTTATCTTGGACGCCTGGCAGAAAAACTGATGGTTGCCACCATTTCGAAACTCTAATGGTTTTTTTGTCTTCCTACTGACGAATGAGTCATACCTGTCTCCTGTCAGCGCACCCCGAGGACAGAGGCTGCGGCAGGACGACCACAGGTCGGGCTGTTCATTCTGTCGCTATCCATCTCCCAGTATGTGTCCAACTACAGAGGCATCACAGCAAAATCACACCATGCTGGCTTCACTACTCTGACATATGAGAATATTCAAATAAAGAGAAGGGCATATACCTGGATGTATAATGCACAGGTGCAAACTTTTTGATGCACGTGCATGCTGATACCATTTTGTCTTTACATACACATAAGTTTAAAAAAATGTGTCAGCTGTTTGCATGGCCATATATTATGCAGCTCATTTAACTTTATTTATCTCCACATAACTTGTTATTTTATTAATTATTTCGACAGGAGAGAGAAAGCCATTCAGGTTTAGAAAGACATCAGGGAGAATAAATGATGATAGAATGTTTCCTGTGATATTTCTATCAATGTTTTAGCAGTGATGCCATTAACTTACAGTACAGTGCAAGGCCTCTTTCTGCAAAGTAGGCTTGCTTTTTTAACCAATTTGTGCACATGCTTTAGAGAGCATATTCAGCGAGTCATGTGGTTCAGTGAAGAAATAAGCCCCTGGATTATAAAGCCGATGCTGTTTTTGCCATATGTTCTGGTGCATTGGGCTTTTGATAAGAATCTTTGTAGCCATGTTCTTTGAGATATGAGCGCCAAAAGAAAAGCACTAAGAATTGGAGCTTAGTTGAGCTGATGAAAACGTGGAATGAGAATCATCAAGAGAATGCACTACAGGTTCAGTTATAACTAAAAATACCCGCAAGATATATGGTGTGGAATTGTTAATCGCTCACTACACACATGGTAAAAAAATCAGGGTCATTCCTTGAATTGATCTTATTTACGTTTTACACAAAACCGCAAATGGCAGTGCTGACTGGTAATACAGTATATTGCTAGTCTTCCGTTTTTTTCCTACAATACCTTTTTAATCTGCTATTTGCATCCTTATTTTTAATTTTCTTAATGAGGATGTGTGGTTGGGCCTTTCCATATTAGCTGAAAGCTGCTTAACTGTTCATTAATATTATATTGCGCTTTTCAATAAATTTAGCAGTGTATAAATTCCAAAGATTAAGGCCAGTTGTGCAGGGCACTGAAATTTAATTTAATTAAATTTAAAGGTCCCGTTCTTCGTGATCCCACTGTTCAAACTTTAGTTAGTGTGTAATGTTGCTGTTAGAGCAATACCTGTAAAATTATAAAGCTCAAAGTTCAATGCCAAGCGAGATATTTTATTTAACAGAAGTTCCCTTTCAAAGCCTACAGCGAACGGCCGGCTTGGACTACATCCTGGTACTTCCTTCATATATGACGTCAGTAGAACAGTAGAACAGACTAACCTCCGCCCACAAGAATACGCGAAAAAGGGGCCGTGGTCTTGTTGCTCTCCCACGTGGAGAAGAGGAAGTGTTGCGTGGAGAAGAGGAAGTGTTGCGTTTGAGTGTGTTTGTCGCTATGTCGTCGAGACGCTGTTATTTTCATCCCGGAGTCAAATCACCTTTGTTTGGCTTTCCCAGGGACACTGGAGAGATCATTGAGCGCATACATCTCCCCGTTAAGAGGCGTGACCTTTCCGTGCAACGTGCGCTAAGCTGCTGTCGAATCACAACACAGGAACCGTGCCACGTGCGCTAAGCTGCGGTCAAATCACAACACGGGAACCGCTGGCACAATCAGAACTCGTTACATATTTCTGAAGGAGGGACTTCATAGAATAAAGGAAGTTATCAGCCCGTTTTTAGGACAGTGAAAACAGCGGTATACAGATAAGTAAATTGTGTGAAAAATACAGTTTTTTTTACACGCGAAACATGAACACATGTTATATTGCACACTGTAAACACAATCAAAGCTTAAAAAAAAAACACGAAAAACGGGACCTTTACAAAAAGTTAAAACTATTTATATACTGTATACTATATATTTTTTTTATATGTTTATAGTACTATCATATAATATAATATGTC
Organism: Romanogobio albipinnatus; assembly: GCA_023566225.1. NCBI lineage: Eukaryota > Metazoa > Chordata > Actinopteri > Cypriniformes > Gobionidae > Romanogobio > Romanogobio albipinnatus. The sequence continues at coordinate 37,527,516 of CM042249.1, forward strand.
ACATTGTGTTTAGTTTCTTTGTCATATAGTAGTTTTCCCTGTCACTGTTCTAGTTCGTAGGTTGTTTACATGGTTATCTTGTTCCATGTTTCATGAATTATCTGCAGTGTATTTAAGCCATCTGTTTTCTTTGTTCTCTGTTCTGTGGTAACATTATATGTTGCTGTGTAGTTCTCAAGCTGTTCATTAAAGTGTCTTAGTATTGTTCATCGTTGTTTATGTTAGGAATGGAGAAATGAAGCCTCTTAAAGCTCTGAAGCTTTTCTCTGATTGTTTCAGGAAAAGATTTGAAGCATTATGGGCCCTATCATACACCTGGCGCAATGCGACAGCCGGCACGATGAAAGTGTTTTAGCCCGTCACATTTTCACGTCCAGTTGTTTAAGTAGCAAATGCACTCGCGCCCATCTGTTCACCCATGGACGTGCTGGTCTGAAAACTAGGTGATGCACGTTTTATGGCACGTTGCTATTTTGAGGTAACTGTAATCAACTGAACCATTGACCAACAAAAACCTGGTCTAAAGTCAATAGCACAGTATTTTTTAAGTTATTTAAATGGCACGTTACAAATATGTGCACATAGGCGGGTGCACAACACACATACACACAGGGACGTGCAGCAGCACACAAACTTTTTAAATATTAAAAATAAAAGGTTTCCTCTCTGGAGAAGCATTCAGTCTTTCCGCTTGCAAATCCCGCCATGTAAATAGCGAATCTGGGATTGTGCAAGCGCAACTGGCTTTTAAAGGGAATGGGAGATGAGACTCTGATTGGTTTACTGCACTTTACCCCCAAAACACACCCATGACTTATTAAAAGACTAGGTACAACCCTTTTGGACCATGCGCCTGGTGCGCCGACCAGCAAACTAAATTGTTAAACTAGCAAAAGTGGATTTGGACACGCTCTAAGATTTTAAAATAAGAGTGTTGAAAACAGTGCCACCTTGTAGTCATAAACCCTAGTGCGTAGCTCCAATGTTTTATCCATTAAGCACAAATAAAAGCCTGACAACGCTAAATGTGTTACGTTTTCTGATTATATAATTCACATAATGTGTCAATAAATTCCATGTAATAATAATAACAGTACCAACCGAATTGTTTGAGGCAAGTAAATGGTGCTCTAATTATTTTATAATTATGTTTTTTTATACTGATTATATTGCAGAATACGATCATGTAATAAATAATGTAAGTACATGGACCTGAACTTCCATAAACTAGTAGAGTAGAGGTCTGGATTCAAACATTCAGACATGCAAAGTGAAGCGTGACTGGACAGAAAGTGAAGCTTCATTTTTCATTGATCACATGTTTCTCTGAAAACAATATGCACCCCGGCACGAATCTTTATGAGAAATTGTGCTGTGTACTCAATGCATGCTTTGAAGCTTCGATGTCAGATGTAACATCACTATACTACATCTTATCTTTGGATTTAGCTACACTACTAACCGTGAATAATATAATATAATATAATATAATATAATATAATATAATATAATATAATATAATATAATATAATATAATATAATATAATTAAAGAAACAGAAACCTGATAACTATAAGCGTTCATTGATGCCAAGGTTTGGAAGAGAAATACACATTAAATAGTTTGGGTTGAGTGAAGGATGTGTCATTGTTAAATGACATAAAACAACAATGTGCACAGTATGCTGCAGACAGCTATTGTTAGTTTGCTGGGAGCATGCTGCTCTCTTACAGTGCCTTCTCTGTTTCTTTGAGAAAGTTGTGATGGAGGAACAGTGAGAGCTATCTTGCATCATGCTGGCATCCATTTTAAACCCTGTATAAGTCTGTATAGGTCATGTTGAGTACAGAATGAGCAATGAACTTTGACCTGTAGGCCTTCTTCTTTTGTCCAGTAGGATTTGTACAAGAATGTCAAAGTACCAGTAGTACTTTGTACAGTAGTATTAGTATGAAGTCGATACTAAAATAAGAAAACAATGTAATGATATTGATACTGATGCATGCCAGTTGTTTAAATATATTTATTTTACATTTGATTAAATCTCAGATTTTAAACTACATCCAATTTCTGATTTTTAACTTGAGAACCACAAGTACTGTTTACTCTATGAGAAATACTCTGTGGTGGACAAAGTATACAAATCAGGTACTTGAGTAAAAGTAAATATACCAATTTCTTCAGTTCAAAATAACGATAAAAGAGGTTTTTTTATTAAATATAGTGGAGAAAAAAGTACAATGTTATGCTTTTGAATGTAGTGAAGTAAAAGTTTCCCAAAATAGTAATACTGCAATAAAGTACAGATACTATACAATGTACTTAACACCACTGTAAATACTTGAAAGCTGCATGCCATTGTTTTAATTTAAAGTGCCCCTATTATGCTATTCATGCTCCTAATTGTTCCTACAACAGATATGCATCAAATGTCAAAAAACAGTAGAATTTTCACTTCACCACCACATGTTTAAATGATTCTCAAACGACTCGACGGATGAATCAGTCTCTCTAAATCACTCCTTTTTGCGAGCTACTCTGCTCTGATTGACCAGATGGCCCAGTCTGTTGTGATTTGACTACCACATACAGCGCGTTTCGGAAGCTAAATGTGAATGTCCATACCATAACTGATCTTCAGCTCCATCCGGAGGCTTCCTAAAGCTAGACAAGTTAAAGACAATAACATTATTTATCGTGCACTTTCGACTTTACAACTTAGAAGAACATTTACATTCACAAACAGCTATATTACACACTGCATTAAAGGGAATATTAACACAAAAAACTCTTTAATATGTATTAAAATATTACATTAAAATGTAATAATTAAGTAAATATACAGTTGTGGTCATAATTATTTGCACCCCTGGTAAATATGATCAAAGATGGCACCAAAAGGATAAACATTGCGGATTTATTTTTACAGCCATCTCTGATCATATTTACCAGGGGTGCCAATAATTCTGACCACAACTGTATGTTATATGTACATTTTTGTAGTGGAATTGCAATTGTCACAGAGACTCACTAACACTATAGTGTAGAATTAAGTGTTTTGTCTGACCACAAACACAGACACCCAAACACACACACACAAACACAGATTCACTTACCCCAACCAAAGCAGGGAAAACCTTTCCCCTCTTCACCACTTCATCACTTTGGTAACTATGACAACCACATCATCCTCACCAATACATGTCTCTCTGTCTATCTCTGTTTCTGCTCAGTATTCCTCTCATACTAATGTCACAGTCAGGGTTCCCACTCTTTCATGAACACCAGATTCAAGGACTTTCAAGGACTTTTTAAAGCACCTTTTATTTTAAATCAAGCACAATAAATACGATAAAGGTGGGTGTGTTACTGCCAATTGATCAAATACCTACTGTACCTGTGTCTATCATTAATGCAGTAACGCTAAGGCATATACTGACAACTAAAATACAATTTCCAATGAGGAAAGAGGCTGGTGTACAAGAGCGAGCGAGTTTTAACGAGAGATGCAGTTTGCAGGTCTCTTATTCCTGCTTTTAACATTTTTTTCACACTAGTTTTTGTTTTCTTGTTTTATAAATCATTACTTCATTAAAACATCAAAATATAGAGATAATAATGTATACATGAATTTTCCAATTAAATGAAAAGATATGGACAAGTTAATTGCTAGGCATAAAAAACGTGCAAAATTATTTATTAAATCACCTGTACATGTACCTTTTTAAAAATCAATTTGAAGGATTTTAAGACCTGCACATATTTTATATTAAAGCTACACTGTGTAACTTTTTTAGTTTATTCTTAGCTAAAAACACTTTGTTCTTTCAAAAATATATGTGCTCATTAATGTATATTTACTTCTTTCAAGTAATAAAGTATTCTCGTAAGTTTATAACATGCCATTGAAAATACATACGGGTAAGGGGTTCGAATGGGGGTCGCCATGTTGCCCCTCCATCTTGAAAGTACATTAGCCAAAGAGGGACATACCCGTAAATTCAAGCTTCGCCTTTCGCGTTTTAACACTCGATGGCACCGTGTCGAATGTGAAGAGGGGGATTGCTTGAGACTGCTATATGAAAACCTGAAAGCCTTTTTGAAAGTCTGTTGCTGATGGAGGATCACTCTTATTCTCGAGGATATGTAACAGAGTCGCCAAGGAAGCGAAAAAGAGAATTAAGACGGCAACACAACAGGCAAATCAACACTAATGGACGAGGTCGAACTGGAAGCCATGTTAATCTTGGACTAAATCGGCCACCGTAGGAGTTAAAAAAATCGTAATTGGGAGGAACAGAAACTAATATTTACTGGATGGTCATATACCTTTTCACCGCTAGATGGGGGAAAATATCACACAGTGTAGCTTTAAACATATATAATAACAGCCCATTTCAAATCTTTACGTGCTTTTCTTCTTTTTATTTTTTTAACGGTGATGAAATATTGCTCTTGTAAATACTTGCCAGCATTTCAGTAATGAAAGTCTAGATCTTTAAAATGCATCAAAATTACAGCAAAGCGCAACCGTACGGTGCTCTGCAGGGGTCAAAAAGGATATAAACAGTGAATTTTGAAGGGATCTCATCTTGAAAACTCAGAGATGTGGATTCGGACGGCAATTAAATGACCACACGACCTTGGTGTTTGTCTAAAACAGTGGGTAATTCGGCCGGGGATTTTTACGTGGGTGGTGGGAGAAAAACACTGACATTCTGGATTCGGACGGCAATAAAATCCCAGACTAGCCCCTGACAATGATGAAAATACCTCACAACCCCACGAGAAACAATTACCATCCGAATAGGGCTTTTGACAGTAGATGGCGCTTATGGAACAGCAGAAATATATTGAAATAGCTTCCTCCCGTAATGCTGTTTTGTTCTGGCTTTGGCAGCGCATGAAGGCCCATTTTTGTAATAGCACCATGCTACTCTAATAAAATGCAGTTCATGCTTAATTCAAGCACTTTCAAGGACCTATGTTTGTTTTCAAGTACTTTCCAGGCCTTGAATCCATGTGTCTGAAATTCAAGAACTTTCAAGTACTTTCAAGAAGTGTGGGAACCCTGCACAGTGTGTCCTCTTCTCTAAGAACCTTCCAATAGTAGGTTATAGGGGATCTCTGGAAAAGGCATTGAACTGCAATTTAAAACCATTATGTTGCTCATATAAACTCACTGTCCTTCCACTGTGAACTGTGTCTACCGGAGAACCGAAACCAATTACGGCTTTTGCGAATCAGATCCTTCAATTTCATGGTTTGCTTAACAAACAGAAGCACCCCTGAGCAGAACGGATGGATATTCACGATAAACATTCAAACAATCAAATAAACAGTCCTTTAATACAGATGTTAACAATTTTATCATATCTTACTAGTGCAAAATCACAAAGTTGGATTGACACTGAGACTTTTTATTTGTTCTTTTCATTTAGTCCCTTACTCAGAACAGAAATTCTGGCATAATTTCCTCACCATTATGTCGTTCCACACTTATTTGAAAAATTAAATAGTTAAAAGTCAATAATATAACACATTTATTAAATATATTTACTACATAATATGTTTATTGTAATGATAATAATAACAATAATATTTATTTCAAAAACAATATTTCAAGATTTCATTGTTGATTTTAAATTCCTTTAATTCAACAATAACACCTAAATAATCTGTCAATTACTATATGTGCATGAGAGTGTACGCTTTTTGGTGAATGTGTTTTAGCTTTTCTCTGTAGTATTGTAAATCAAGCCCTCTCGGGGCTGATTTACAATACTAAAAGAGCTGACATGCTGATGCATTATATGCATATCTGTGTGTATTTGACTTCCCTCACTGTGTAAACGGAATTGCATGTTTTTGATTTCTTTTCTGACCCAGGTAATGAATTCCAGGTTGTCTGGTATGCAGTGAAGTGCTGCATTTGTCTGATGATAGATGGGATGCTTTTATGTATATGTCACTGCATTTGATTTCAATGCGTAAATGAATTAATACAAAAATGCTTTAGAGGCAAAAGGTTTTTTTTCTTCCATTTGCCAACATATTGCTGCAAAATAAAACATTAATGAATACAAAGCTGTGTGCGTGCGCGAGCGTGTGTGCGTGTGTGCGCGCGTGCAAAATTGTTTATGGCATTCTGGGTTTCAAATATATACTGGTTTGAAACGACATGAGGGTAAATAAATAATGACTTAAAGGGGTCATGAACTGCATTTTTTAAAAATGCTCTAATGTTCTCAGAGGTCCATTTTTAATGTTAGCAAGATTTTACATCAAAATAAGTAATAGGCTATTTTCTAACCTGTTTATGACACCCTCTTTGAAACACTTTCAAAACTGCCATTTGTCCACTGCTAATGATTGGGTAACAGTTTTGCATGTTAAAATAATTTTCAATCCTGTTAATCTTGTTCCATAATTGAGACTGTGAAACATTTACGTGCAATACATATGCTTTATAAGTCTTGGTTGTGGCAAATAAAGTTTAAGTACTTGGAGTTACAGCAGTTATAGTTGACAGACTTAGTGTTTCGTGCAAACTAATTATAAATGAATTGCCATCTTTGTCGCACTGTCGTTCATCATTTTCAGTAAAGTAAATGTAAAGTGACTTTCAGTAAAGTAAAAGTAAAGTGAGTATCAAACGATCTGTAACAGACAAAGCAATAGTGACCCATGGTTAAAACAAGGCATCTCTATCCTTTTGTTGCTGGAGTAATCCTATGTTTGCATCTCTATCGTATTTACTACTACATGAACAATTTGAATTGGTGCCCATGAATAGAGAGGCAATGATGTAGAAGTAGCTGTTCTTCTTCTGCGGAGGTGGTATTGCGTCACACTATGATTTCAAACTGAGACAAAATCCGAAATGAGTCGTTTTTACAGCTTGGTTTCAAAAAAGGCAGAAGCTATTTGCAATAGATGCTATTTACACTAAGTACAAATAGCGATAGATGCTATTTACACAAAGTGAAAATTATATATTCTATTTAGGGCTGAAATGATTCATCGAGTTACTCGATTAACTCGATTACAAAAATTCCTCAAGCCTCGTTAAATTCCTATGACGCGCAGGGATCGGATTCACACGGACAGTTGTTCAATGTTCAGGAAGCACACCATAGCGTGTGATACATTTTGAATTTAGTTGGTGCGATGGTGGAGAGTAAAGATGTCCCAACGGCAGAGAATGTCTAAAGTTTGGGATCATTACATTCTTAAAAAAGAAGAGAACAAGGTGCAATGTATCTACTGCAAAGTAGACCTGGCATTCCACAGCACTACGACTTCAATGGTAACATAGCCTAAGCCTATACATTGATGTTCACTGATTTTAATCCCATACTGTATTTATAGCGATGTCGTGATGCGGTTTGACTAGATATGATGTTTAGCTTTAATTAAGCTAAATTAAGATTTGAAACTTAAATGTAGCCACGCAACAATAATTTCAGCATGGATTCACTGTATGCACCGGGACGTGATGTTGTGACATGATTTTTCGAACGGATGCTTCACCTAAAATGCACCGCAATGCAAGTGATGCAAGCCAAATGCAGCGTTCTATTGAAAATTAATGTATGTATATCTGCCGTACCAAACTGCAAAGAAGCAACTGGTCTGACTGAGGCGTCACTCTTCCTCACGCACGGCACGCGTGCACACACACACACACACACACACACACACAGGCTGCTAGGTTACCATAGCAAATAGGCTCATCCCAGAAATTATATATTATTTGTTAGTAGCCTAATGTTAATGCTGCAGGTGTAGAAATCTACATAAAACAGATATTTACTTTGATGTCAGGGCTAGATTACAGCATGAAACCTGTTGTGCATATTAATAAATTAAATTGATTTTCCTCTTCATTTTCGTTATGCATTTTGTTTTGGTTATTTAAAAAAAAATGTTTTTTTAAAGCCGATTAATCGATCGATTAAGTGCTAGATTAATCGATTACAAAAAGAATCGATAGCTGCAGCCCTAATTCTATTTACACTAAGGCCACGTGTCCACCAAAGCATTTTGAGCCAGGTGAAAACGCTAGGCGCTCAGCTGAAAACATCTCGCTTTAGGTGCTTGAGAGCGTTTTGGCAGTGCAGCGTTTTTTCCAGTTGAGTCTCTTTGCTTTATATGATATGGAATATCCGCGGAAAAGTTACAAGTATCTAATTTCACAGATTTCACAGTTTCTGTATTGATTCTATATAAAAATGCTGATACAATGTAAAGTATTTGCTCTGGCTCTGGTTTTAAATTATTTTGTTCCATTATTATACTGCTTGTTTTCATCTGTTGACGTTGTACAAGCAGAATGTGGCGGTTGGTCGGAGTTGTATTTGTCCCGCCCCTCCTCCACTCTGATTGGATGGCTGGGTGAAAAGTGACAGTGATAAGTGCGGCATTTTACTCAAAGCTGAACATTCTTCAACTCTCGGTAACCAGTAAAAAACGCTGAACGCTCAGCGCTTGAGCGTGAAATACTCGCTCAGGTCCTCGTTACGCTCATGGCGTTCTAAAAACGCGGCGCTCCCATTGAAAACAATTGAATACGCCAGCCAGCCACGTGAAAAAACGATTTGGTGGACACACGGCCCAAGTGACAATAGCAGCATTTTCTTAGCGATGCTATTTACACAAAGTGAAAATAGTGATATATTCTATTTACACCATGTAAAAGTAGCAGTTCTTTGCAATATGTGTAAATATTAATTAGATGTTATTTATACTTTATTTTGGTGGATACATACTATTTGCACCTCAGTATTGTTGTACATTAACAGGATGCAATAATACCATAGAGTGTAAATTATTATATTTATTCAAATTATTAAATGGATGCCACCTTAATGGGACAATTAAAGCCCTCCCTACACCTACCCCTACCCAATTAATACTTTTATATTTATCACTTGTTATTATTAAACATTTTGTTATGCACTTTATTTCCAATTTTAGAACATTTTCTTAATTTTTATTGAAAGTAAATGTCTTTCCGATGTGATCAAAGATTATTGCTTTTATAACAAAAATAATTAACAGCAAACCCATTCATTTATGAGGAATGGTTTCATAGAATTACATTAGTTACCTAACTTGCATGTCATATAAAGAACAAACCTAAAGAAAAAAGTTCACGTTTGCCATCTACGAGTGGATTTTTCAATTGGTCTGGTAAAAATGTATGTCCATATACCGCATGCATCAAAGGAACTCACTCAGTCATGATATTTTTCATTTTAACCTTGAAAATTCTCATTGGTAGAAGAGCTGAGGCCAACAGAACAGATTTTATACTCTTCAGTTCTTCAAAGCTCTACTGCAACAGAAACAAATTTGACAATATGATTGGACACTGCAGCTACAAATTGTTTGTTTGGGACATCTGTTCCTTAGTATGCAAAGAATCTTTGAATCAAGGATTCAGTTGCCTCTCTGTGTGAGTGTTGTGCATGGAGCATCAAAATTTGGGCCAAGCTCAAAGATTCAGATACAGTATAGTATCAGATTGAGACTCACCTGTAGATGATGCAGGCACTGTTACGACACGTGTCACAGTTGGCTGTATCCTGCCCAGTTCGATATGACAGTCTGTGGAAAAACAGTGTGTGATAAATGTAACATCATGAAAAAGTCATAACTTAAACGGATAGTTGACCCAAAAATGTTAATTCTGTCATCATTGAATCACCCTCATGTCATTCCAAACCTGTATGATTTTCGGTAGAACGAGATATTTTGAAGAATGATGAAGTCCAAACAACATTGGGCCCCATTGAATTTTACTGTCTGGACAAAAAAAAAGAGAAAAACGTTGAGACATTTGTCAAAATATTCCATAGAATTTATACAGGTTTTAAACAGCACAAGGGTTAGTAAATTATGACAGAATTTTCATTTTTGGTTGAACTATCTACTATTTTAAATTTGTATATATATATATATATATATATATATATATATATATATATATATATATATATATATAATTATGGTTTCACTTCCCTTACAACGACGTAACTCACTGCTTAACTACCATAGTATGATGCATCATTGAAGAAATCAAATAGCTAGTCACGATTGTTTCCTAAAACTGTATTGTCGCCAATCTGTCATTCAACCACGTTGGTTAATGATGTCAGGCAGGTGGTGGAGTATAAACTTCTTTTATTGAATTAGTTTTAGATCTAATTTTTGCTATAAATGACAGACATGGTATCTGAGGAGTAAGTCTCATTTTCTCAGTTATTTTGCTTTATTTCCAGATTCAATCATAGGCTAGTTTTTTTTTTTTTTTTTACGTACTAGAGCACGTACACACAAACGGTGTGAAAAAACGGTGCTTTAAATCTCTTGACAAACATAAATGACATTTGTATATATTCAAAATAAAAGATCTAGATTGTACTGAGCTTGCTAATTTTGCTCAAGATAAGGATTTATTAGGTCCACATGTCATGCAAAACAAGAAACTCTGCTCCTAACTACAGGTCGACAGCTGTCGTTCCAACCACACAACTTTCGTTGGAAACACAGACTCTTTGAACTATGTTGATAACGACGGTACTTGCGACCATAGTTGGCTAACGATGCTTTTGGGAAACGCACTCCTGACCAACAGTTTTTAACATTGATAATAATAAGAAATGTATTAAGCACCAAATCAACCTATTCGAATGATTTCTGAAAGATTCCGTGGCACAGAAGTAATGATGCTGAAAATTCAGCTTCGCATCAAAGGAATAAATTGCATTTTAAAATATATTAAACTGTAATATAATTACAGTGTATTTGCTATTTTTTATCAATTAAATACAGCTATGGTGATAGCTTTCTTGTTTTAATTGTGTCAAGATTGTGAATAATTTGATTAATGCATATCTGAATTAATTCAATAAAATGTTTTGATTGATTTACAGCCACAATTATTTGTTGAGCATTGGTGTCTTTTATTAACACAGGGCCTCTTGCAGATTATTGCTTTATTCTGCCCTGTGTCCAGGATTTCTATAGATTATTTCATGATGGAAGACACCAGGATTGAATTCCCTGTATCTATCTGCTGTTCACTCATGGCCCTTGGGCTTCAGCGGCATTAATGTATGTACAAGGGAATGATGGATCATGCACTAGCCTGGCATACTTGAAGTGGTTTTGATATATTATTTGTGTGCTGATGTGACACTGACACATGCCTCGCATTTCTACAAAGACAATAACGGGGCTGTACCCAGCAGCCATGCAGTTATGCATTTTCATTAAAGCTTAATGAAAGCCTAATTGGATCACTTTATCCCTCTGAGCGCTCAAGTGTCAGGATGGTCATTGATATTCTGCATTCAGTTCGATCTGACGTTGCTGAGGAGTTCACAGCGACAGTGGTTACACACATTATGTCCAACAGTAGAGGAGCAATATTTGCTGCAGCCATGCAGCAGGAACGAACAGCACCTGAACTGAGCTTTTACTTCATTTTCTTATAGACTAAAGTGATATTTTTAAGCATAATGATATTTTTATCCTATAGGCTCAGAATCAGGGCACCACAACGTCATGGTAGGATAGAGCAGTACTTGACAGGAATAAAATCAATATGGTCAAAATGATCTGGAATAAATAGGAATGAGATGAGATTGAACCTTTTATCATGGTAGAAGCACTGGAGAAGAATTCTCCTAAAGGTCAGGGAGGGCAAGGAATTATTGGTGGTCAAGGTGACCCATATGTGATGAGGTCTTTTGGAGCTGTGTGCAGGTTAGTGTGTGTTTAGGAATGTACATAAAAACTCTGTCACCATTTACTCACACTTATTTCAATCCAACCCAGCATGAGTTTGTTTTCCCTCTGTGGAACACAAAAGATGAGACTTTGTACATTGTCTCAGTATTTTTTTTTTTGGTCCATGAAAGTTAACGGGGTCCAATGTAGCGATATGTATCATCTACAATAATCTCGTAACTGTTGTTTTAACCATGTGAAAGCAGACATTATTGAGTATGTCACTCACTTTGCAAAAACTGATTATTTACTGATATTTTTAATTACTTTTAAAATGACTGTTATTTACGTTCCACTTGGTTGAGTAAGCAGTCCGATGGCGATGACTTCTTCCACTGGTTGTGCTGGGTGACAAAATGCAGTTGGAAGAAGTCAACGCCATCGGGCTGCTTACTCAACCAAGTGGAACGTAAATATCACTTAACCAAACCTCTTTCCAGAAACCTTGGCATTGTTGTATATTATCAGTATATAATTTTCTAATTTACATTAGAGATAACATAACTGATGCTAGTTAATAACAAATAATCTTGCGTTTATTTGTTTGATGCATAATAAGGTTTTCACCTTCAACAATTTATCTTTCCATTAGATAATGCAACTTTTCCATAGCCACACTCAACTTAATCACATGTATTTTATTCATCTTATGCACTTCATTCCTTTTTCATTCATTGTATTCATTCAGTAGTTGTGTTAGTTATTCTTGTTTATCTTTTGTTAATAAAATCTATTTTATTACAATTGTGTTTTACTTGTGCTGATAATACAGAAGTTACAAGTTAGAAATCTCTCCAATCTTTCATATAAATCAGCTGACCAACTCTCCCCACTTTACATTCAATCTAAAATGATTGAGCAGCCTCCTGTTTGGAGTGTTCTCATACAGCCAAGGTAAAAGAACTTGACTAGTGTCCCAAACTAAGAGAGGGGGAAGGTGGTCATCTGATGTACACATAACCGCATCTTAAGTGACTGTGATCCAAAAATCACTACACTTAACATACCTAAAGATGTTCATTCATGTTTATTTTGTGCTCTAACTGGTATTAAAGCTGAGGAGATGATCGGTTCACATGTGCTCCGTGCTGCCGCTTCTCTTTAATTGAGGTGCTACTGCGAATAATGGTATTTGTTTGTGAAGGCTAAGGCCACACACTATACATATTTACTTTGAATTGTTATTGTTTTGACTTTTCTTTTCTTTTTTATATATTGTATATGTTTATTTAATTTTTGGTAGGAGATTTTGATATTTCGTTGGCTTTATGGGATTATTATTTTCTGTGTTATCAATTTCTATGTATTTTTGCTATGTAAACGGTTGTTCTAGAGGGGTGCGCATTAGAACGCAATAAGGTACTGCGCCAATGATTCTTTACTAGAGTGCACGCTAGTGAATGAATGAATTCCACTAGACAAAGCTATGAGTGTCATATTTTTATTAATTTAATTTTGTTTATGATTGTTTCTTACCAGTGGTTCCGCCGTAAATCCATGACTGCAGCATGGAACGAAAGCCGGATTAAACGGACGTGGTATTTCCTGGAAACCTTTAATTATTTTTTTTCATGGGAATTATGGGATATGTAGGGTTTTTGCTTAAAATATGTGTGGATCATTTGATGGGGGTTATTTGTTCATTTGAATGTGTTTACTTGTTGCATAGCATTTTGTGTATATATTGTTTTTGTCATTGCTTTATGATAAATTCATATGTTTATGGGGTTTATTTGTGTGAATATTCTTGTCAAAATGTGAACGTTAAAATGAGATGTTTGTGAGAACCCTTTAGGTAATGAAATGGTTTGATCTGATTACTTAAAATGAATTTGTTTCCGATGGCCAGTTAGTTCTGGTGAGGGATCCCTGAGAATGAACATCTGAGACCCAGAACTCAGCTTGCTGTTCCCCCTGCATTTATTTATTCATTTAATTTTGTGTGACCAATACGTTATTATTGTTTCCCCTTTAATAAACCAACATTTTGCTTACTTTATGAATGCCTCCTGAAAATGTTATGGAAGAACCTGACATTGTTGTTTTAAATTTTTTTTTTTTTTTTTTTTTTTTCGAAATCTGACACTTTGATACAAAAATAACAAGGCACAAAGCTCATTGCGATTTATTAAATGGGAGGCACACTACCATGTTCCATTCATTGATGAACTGAAAACAGGATAGACTTATCGATTCTTGGGATTTAGGAATCAATATCTGTTCGTAAAAATGAGAATCGATTAAAATTGCGAAATCTATATTTTTACCCAGCTCTAATAGAGATAGTCACTTTCTTTGTTTCTGAATCAGCCATTTTGAATAAATGATTCAGTGACTTACTCATTAAGCAGTGATTTACCTAAACTGGCCTACTGGTGGTTTTAGATTTAAATTTTAAAAATGTCTAAGTATTCAAAACTCATTAAAACACTATAATGTCTTATTATTCTTACTGTATTTATTGATAAATAAATAAAAAACTTTGACATAAAAGAGACCTAAACATAATAAGGTTAGAAAAACAATTGACCTTAAAAGGTTTTTTGTTTTTTTTAAATGCCCATGGAAATCAATTTGAAGAAATTCTGAAGAATGACAGACCCAAACCAGCTAAAGTACCAGAACAAAAACTCACTCAGCAAAATATATTCTAATTATTGTTAAATGACAAAATCTAATTTGTATTAATATTGCACACAATGTTGTTTTGGACCCCACTGACTTTCACTGCATGTACATTCTTTAAAATATCTTAATTTCTGTTTTACAAAAGAAAGTCAAAAAGGTTTGTAACATCATGAGAGTGATTAAATGATGACCAAATATATATTTTTGTGTAAACTTTCTTAAAGCTAGTATGGCCAGCAAGTAGCTGATCCAAGATGGTCTATTATAACAAATAATAACCAGTTTAGATCAACTAGAAACCAGCTACAGTATTACAAAACACACCTATGGATTGTCCAGCAGGGAATAATTTAGAGTTTCTAGGTCACTGGACAAATTCTATGCTCCTTTTTTATTCTGTGAGAGTGTGAATGTGTGAATGTGTGGAGCACACATTAATATTATGTATAAACAGTATCTTATATTTCAGTTCTTTTGAAATATTGATTAGACAGTGTGTGCATGTCACTAAATCACACAAGTGCTGTGTGTTTTTTCCCTGCGAGCTGGCTCTCAGTTATTGCAGACATCAGCTCTGTTGAAAGACATGCTCTGCCCTCTCTCGCTGGAGGTGTGCCCTGAGTCTGCAGGGAGGTGAACACTGCTACGTTCCTGGAATAATCTCTGAAAAACTGACACTGGCAGAGGAAGCACGTCTCACATTACACACTGTGTAATAGCATGCTAATGTTTATTTCTAACGGGAATTCACAATAGTTTGGCATGTTGTTTGAATTCAGTGAATTCTATTAGGAAATACCAGTGTAAGCACACGCTAATGAAAGTAATACATATGGCAATGTCAGTAGCAGCAGCATACTCATATTGAAGTCCCTTGACTTCAGACTCAAATATGTGCCGGAAGTTGCTCATGAATAACTAATCTGTTGATTATCAAAGATAGAATATACAGAGAAGAAGAGACAGATTTTTATGTTATTTAAATGAAATGTAACTGGTGCTTGCCTAGGATTGGGAACCAGGAAACGGTTGATGTTTGATTCCCAGTAAGAGCAATCATCTGCCAGTGCAGGTGGAACACCATACTCAAATTCTCAGACAGTTTCCTGCAATAGTTCCTCAACTGCACCGCAACACTGATACATAACTTTAGTGCAAAACATAAAGCTAGACAGGTAATCTGATTCCTGAACGAATGATTTATGAGCCTGTTCGTTTTTAGTGAATAAAAAACATTCTGTGTAACCAGTATAGTCTATTTATAGAACAAATCACTCTTATGAGTTTTTTTGTTGTTGTTGTTTGCTTTTTTGTAAATCATGAACATACGGTGCAACCAGTGTAGTCTGTATACAGAACTAATGAATCTTATAAACCAGTTATTTTTAATAAATAATAACATAGGCCCCAACCAGTGTAGTCAGTTTACACTTCAGAGTTTCCTCTCTGGGGACTGACACCTTTTCGTAGTGGAGAAGCTTATGTGATCCTGTGATCCCGAGACCAATGCTGCCTGGAGCTATGCTCCTGGTAGGGCTATCCATGGCTGTAAGGTCGAGGGGGAGATCCCTGACAAAGATCAATCCAGCCAAGAACTCAATGGTAGAACAGACGGAGGACGATGGCTGGCCTTAGGAGAGCATCACAACGGCTGGGAAGGTGGATGAAGGCTGCAGTAGAAAAGGGCCCCCAGTCGTCTTGGACTCCATGCCACTGGATTCTAACCCAGATTTGTCAAAGACCATGTGGTGGCTGTGGCTGCACCAGTCTCCCCACTCTAAACAAAATCACGCACAGGCTCCTGGTTTACAGAGCCGTTGTCCGCCCCACCCTGCTCTATGGAGCCGAGTCATGGACCGTCAACATCAGGCACCTGAGAGCCCTGGAACAATACCACCAAAGAGCCTTACAAAAGATTCTGAGGATCAGCTGGGAGGAAAGACGCACCAACATCAGCGTCTTGTAGGAAGCCAACATGACCAGCATCACCACTATAATAATGCTAACTTCGATAGACCGGCCATGTCATCCGCATGCCCAATACCCCACGTCTCCCTGTAAACAGAGCAATGGTAGGCCAAAGAAACATTACAAGGACACTATTAAGGCCATTCTGAAGAGATTCCACATCACATCGAGCAACTGGTAACACATTGCACTGGACAGGAGCTCCTGGAAGAAATCCGTGCAGGAAGGTGCTGCATGTCATGAAACAGAACTCTGCCATGCCGCAGAGACAAAGCATCAGCTTCGCATCAGCAAGGAGGAAGACAAAAAGGCCCAACCACCACCACCACCTTGTGAAATCTACAGTAATTTACTGTGTTTGTTCACATGAAATTACTGTATACAAGTGCACAGTAGAATACCGTAGATTCAGTCAAAATTTGCAGTAATGAAAGAAGTATTGTGATGGTGCGTTCACACCGGACGCGAATGAAGCATTTTGCGCGAGTGATTTACATGTTAAGTCAATGCAAAGACGCGATTAGACATTCTGAGGTGCCATTCATGACACAGCGCGAATTGAGCGTTTGACGCGTGATTCTGTGAGTTGAAAAATCTGAACTTTGGCTAATCGAGCTAATAGCTGCTCAATTGTAATCTCCGTCTATACAAATTATGGCGAGCTGCACGAATGTGTTGGATTTGCCATGTGCATTTATAGTAACGCAACGTTCGCCATTGTTGATGGAAGGCTTGTTTGAGATGCATCGGCGCTGCGCAGACCGATCGCCGTATGACATCAAAGAACAGCGTGAGCATACGACTCCTTATGCTTTTGAATAGCTCTTGCTGTACTTTGATGTCATACGTTGATGAGACGTCAGTGTTGCCAGATTGGGCGGTTCTGAAGTTGGTTGTGCGGGTGGACAAAATTTGGGCTGGTTTGGGGTTAGTTTGGCGGTTTTAAAAAACTCTATATTTTATAGTCTAATTGGTTAACAAACTAAAACTCAAGTGTGCATGTACTCCATAAAATCAGTCATCATGACACACAGGCTCACGCAGAGTCAGCTGGCATTGGTGTTGACGTCGCCGACGAGCACGCACTTTAGCCAATCAGCGATCAGCAAGCAGACGTGCTCATTCATAACTGACAAGTTAGCGCGATAAGCGCGATTGTATCTACACAGTAAAGAGTGGGAGAGTGATCCAACTCTCAAAACGTGGATTATACCTGTGCCTCCAAGAATCTTTATAATATAACCAACTATGAGAGCACAGTTGAATGACTTGAATTGAAATCGAATATGGGATATGAGTCCTGTCCATCCTCATGTGCACACTGACCAGGACATCTGTAACTTTTTAGACCTTCTAGACTGCACTCTAGTCGTGACGACAGCTGCTGAAAGAGGTTTGAATCAACGATTAATCAGTTTTGACTGTGCTAAGTGCGTTATGTTCTATTTACTTCACGAAAGATGTAACATTAGTCCTGTCAAAGCGCAACAAAAGGTAAAAGCGCATTGTTGTTGTTATTTTTTTGTTGGCGGATTATCGTACAGTATCAATGAATGACGCATTTTGGCAGTGGATTGTGCGTGTGGGAAATTCTTGCTAATTTCGTTGCTTTTTCCGATCTCTTATATTGGGCACTTTTTGCACTTAAATTGGCTTATTCTTACTTTACATTAAAAATGATGCATGTGTTTTTCTGAGGGTTAAGTCACCGGTTAATTTCTCAATTGTTGACAGTTTCCAACTGGACATTTAGTCATATTTGCTCATTCTTTTCGTCTTGATCCTGTTTTCTCATCAACATTATGTTTAAAGGAGATAAAATGGTACTTAACAACCTTGATTGGTATGGCAATACAATTATATCACATTATTTTGGCAGTTCAAGTTTTGGGGCAATTATTTCTTGGAGCGGGTGGGTTTTGGTGAGCTTTTGGGCTGGAAATCGTCGACCCAATCTGGCAACACTGTGAGACGTATACAGTGACGTATGACCTGGCTCTGTGGTGGCTCCCTAACCCATGGAAGGGCAAATCAGTTCTTAGAAGGCTCGTCAGTCGAACCAACTCCGAACCGGCACTAGCACTAGCCCCCGGTTCATGCTGGTAGAAAAGGGGTATAACAGGGCTTAGATTAAGCCAGGATTAGGCCTTAAATCAATTAGGACATTACAGTAGTTTTTATAAACGTGCCTTAGTGAAAAACATTACTGGTGTGCATCTTGAGACAAAACAATGGCACTGACATATTTTAAGATTGTCAGTGCAAGTTGCTTTCAGTTACAACAGCTCAAACATGCATTTTAGTCTGGGACTAGGCTTAAGCCTTGTCTACTACACTTGGGGAAAGTAAAGTTAGTGTTAAAGTAGTCTCAGCCGCAGACGTCACGCCCACGTACCACTGGCTGAACGTCTGATGCAAATGACACACAAAATTGAAAACACTTCAGGAGTTTTGAAGTCATCATCTGATTGATTGAATTCTACAGGATTTCTGGGAGGATTTCTTTAATGGTCCACCTGGAAACAAAGCTGCCGTGACGACAAACCCCCTCATGGAAAAAGAAAGCTATCCTGTTTACAACTGTGACAATGAGCGCTTATCAGGATAAACTAAACTATGAAGTATGTAAAGTTCGCAACATAGACGTCCAAGAGTTTTAAACGATGGTCTGTTTTTGTAGGGGCATCAAGGTTACATTTGCACGCCCCTATAGATGATGCTAAACAAAACGACCGGTGGTTGCTTTACATGACAGTCCTCTTGACAGTCCTCTTGGGTGGTTCTTGGCCAATGAAATCTGCAATGGAGCCCAGACTGCCATCAGTCTGAAGGTCTGGCTATGCAAAACTAGTGTTGAGTTAAATAGGTTCAATAAATGTAGTTATTAAAGCTACACTGTGTAACTTTTTTAGTCTATTCTTAGCTAAAAACACTTAGTTCTTTCAAAAATATATGTGCTCATTAATGTATATTTACTTCTTTCAAGTAATAAAGTATTCTCGTAAGTTTATAATATGCCATTGAAAATACATAAGGTAATGGGATCTAACGGTGGTCGCCATGTTGCCCCTCCATCTTGAAAGTACATTAGCCAAAGAGGGACATACCCGTAAATTCAAGCTTTGCCTTTCGCGTTTTAACTGGTTTTAATACTCGATTGCACTGTACAAAATTCCTTGCCTCGCGCATGTGCGCGTCAACTTGTTCAGACTTCTCTGGTCCATGCGCAAAACGTTTTCATCTCAGCAGCGTCCAGTAACGGAGTTATACGGAGTTTTCCTGGCTTGTTTATTCCTAAAAGTCTGTTTTTCCTTGTGTGGTATTTTTGTGCGTTAATAACTCCGTAAGTAATAATAGTTATTGTCATTGTAGATGTGTTTCAGAGTGTGTCATCGCGTAATTCAGTTGATGTCACCTCAGAAGTATTTTTGTGTCAACATACTAGCGTAATGCTCACCTATTTGAATAATCATTCAGTTATTTTGTTATCAACAATGTTTATTCGTTTATAGAAACTATTTGCTTGTAATGTATGTTGATGGAAATATGTATCAGGTCTGATCGGCATATTAACAATTGTTATACAGAGCGCACTGCAGTGCGAACGTTAAAGCGGCGCACACACTTTTGTAACCGGACACCGCTTGTTAGCAGCGCCAGCGGCAGCTCCGCTCCTTTTAATGCAGCTGCATTTAGCGCCTATATGGTACAATAAGCTCTGGTTTACGGTTACATTATACAAATGTAACTTATAAGTATAGTTATACAGTTCTTAACTGTGTATGTATATTTACCATCCTTATTTGTTCTCTCACAGAAACCACATTTATGTACATATCCACGCAAACCTTTATGCCTTGCAATTGGATGACTGAATAAACATTACTATCCTCAAAGTTCACTCTGGATTAGCTGCAGTTCTTTCTAGCCGAATAATTAGGCCAGTTGAGTTCCAACCATCCCACTGCGCACAGAATATCCCACAGGCACCGTGTCGAATGTGGACGAACTGGAAACATGTTAATCTTGGACTAAATCGGCCACCGTAGGAGTTGAAACGAAATCGGAATTGAGAGGAACAGAAACTAAAATTCACTGAATGGTCATATACAAGTTCACCCCTAGATGGGGGAAAATATCACACAGTGTAGCTTTAAAAATATACATTATGCACTTTGTCAGTAGTATTTATATAGTCTAAATTTTTATTAATGAAGTTACCATATTTTGTCATTGTTTAATATATAGTTATAGCCAATTGCATTTATGCCTAAAAAGATTGTGAAGTCATTAAAAAGTCTGTGTAAACACTTTTTACAAGCATATTTTAAATGTATGGGAAAAAAATTATATCACTTGGCAATTCAATTACATTTCTTTTTGCAAATATATAAATTCCTTTAAAGTCTTCAAACTTTATTTTTTTTTAGGAATTTAAACCAGAATCGGTTAATTCTTTACGATTCGCTTCCCGTTGTGTTCCGAGAGCTATTTAGTGTGCCTTAGCGGCACTAATAAGCATCATTGACTAATTCTTAATAGCATTGTTATGTATTGTGACTGCTTGAAAATGCACTAGAAGTGTAAAAGGATCGAAATGCCCTCAAACCACAGCAGAGCATGCCTTGCAAAATCCCATTGTCATCCAGACACTGACAATCTGTTGCCTTCTGGATAGGTTGTGGAAGTCATTGACACACTAATGAGCCAGTTGTGATAATGATTAAAAAGCAGTTCAGGTGGCTGGATCTCCATTTGGATACATCACCCAGTGACTGTCCTTGGAAAGTACTGCATTAAAAAAGCTGCTATTATCTAATATAATGGTGAAATGAGCCTCAGTGAGCAGGAAAAAATGTGTTAAAGCAATTGTGGAGAAAATTATATATTGTTTAATTGTATAATTGAGGGATCAGTAAAGTTAGCAAAGCAACACAAAATCTTAATTCATTCCTCCTTGACAATTATCTTGTAACTGCATGCCTCCCTAAAAAATAAGAAACTCTCTCATGTTTTTTGTACTATACTTGTGGATATAGGAGTGTATCACAGAAGGAATCATCACCAATACCTGTCGACAAAAAAAAGTTTCAAAAGTTTGGGTGGGAAAGTGTTTGTATTCTCTGTAACTGTTGATCAATTTAATGCATCCTTTAAAAGTTTAAAAAAAATTGTAGTATATAATATACACTCACCTAAAGGATTATTAGGAACACCTGTTCAATTTCTCATTAATGCAATTATCTAATCAACCAATCACATGGCAGTTGCTTCAATGCATTTAGGGGTGTGGTCCTGGTCAAGACAATCTCCTGAACTCCAAACTGAATGTCAGAATGGGAAAGAAAGGTGATTTAAGCAATTTTGAGCGTGGCATGGTTGTTGATGCCAGACGGGCCGGTCTGAGTATTTCACAATCTGCTCAGTTACTGGGATTTTCACGCACAACCATTTCTAGGGTTTACAAAGAATGGTGTGAAAAGGGAAAAACATCCAGTATGCGGCAGTCCTGTGGGCGAAAATGCCTTGTTGATGCTAGAGGTCAGAGGAGAATGGGCCGACTGATTCAAGCTGATAGAAGAGCAACATTGACTGAAATAACCACTCGTTACAACCAAGGTATGCAGCAAAGCATTTGTGAAGCCACAACACGCACAACCTTGAGGCGGATGGGCTACAACAGCAGAAGACCCCACCGGGTACCACTCATCTCCACTACAAATAAGAAAAAGAGGCTACAATTTGCACGAGCTCACCAAAATTGGACTGTTGAAGACTGGAAAAATGTTGCCTGGTCTGATGAGTCTCGATTTCTGTTGAGACATTCAGATGGTAGAGTCAGAATTTGGCGTAAACCAATGAGAACATGGATCCATCATGCCTTGTTACCACTGTAAAGGCTGGTGGTGGTGGTGGTGTAATGGTGTGGGGGATGTTTTCTTGGCACACTTTAGGCCCCTTAGTGCCAATTGGGCATCGTTTAAATGCCACGGCCTACCTGAGCATTGTTTCTGACCATGTCCATCCCTTTATGACCACCATGTACCCATCCTCTGATGGCTACTTCCAGCAGGATAATGCACCATGTCACAAAGCTCAAATAATTTCAAATTGGTTTCTTGAACATGACAATGAGTTCACTGTACTAAAATGGCCCCCAGTCACCAGATCTCAACCCAATAGAGCATCTTTGGGATGTGGTGGAACGGGAGCTTCGTGCCCTGGATGTGCATCCCACAAATCTCCATCAACTGCAAGATGCTATCCTATCAATATGGGCCAACATTTCTAAAGAATGCTTTCAGCACCTTGTTGAATCAATGCCACGTAGAATTAAGGCAGTTCTGAAGGCGAAAGGGGGTCAAACACAGTATTAGTATGGTGTTCCTAATAATCCTTTAGGTGAGTGTATATATTTATATACAACGGTTCATTCTAGTTCTTGAATCTGATTAGCTGAGAGCGATTTTCCAGCCATGCAATATTCTATTGCTTGTATCACTTCGTTTGCAGCATATCTCTCAGCAAGTGTCATGGCGGATGAGCAAAGTACCATAATTTTACAAATTTTACTGTTGTTGTGTCACGGAATGTAGTTTTAAGAGTGTTTTAGGCGAGAATGTAGTTATTTAGACTTTAATTATGCGACTAATATATAAAAATGGGACATATTTGACAATTTGTTTAGACGTTTTCGGAGATGTGAGCTCCAGGCCATCAGCAGCCGTTCAATGCTCATGTACCCACTGAGAACAGCTTTATCTCGGCCAGTCCTTCATGAATTTGCCGCTGGCTCTTATGTAGATATTATTTAAACATGGGGTATCATTCATTTCTGGCATATCAAATGGGCAATCTTTGGTCTTATTAATCTATTACTTGTTCCAGAGCAAATCGATTTGGCTAAGGGCAAAGTTTCATATCGGCTGAATCACAGCCATGCTGATATAGAGCAATATTGCATGGCTACTAGTGCAATATTGCTCATATATATATGTAGTGTCTTACATACTCTGGTCAGTATGTAAAACACCTGTCGGCCTATATCCTGTAAGACTGATGAATCAGTGCATAATATTGTGCGGTACTCTAGTATTTTTCTATTGCAAGCTACAACCCGCAAAAGCTAACTAACTGGAAACATTTCCAGGCACAGCACGACTCTATCAGCACTAAAAGCTGGGTTAACACCTAAAGGCTCTATACCGGTGTTTCATGCCAGTTCTCCCAAGTGCTTGGCATTTTAGGCTTTGCCCACCCTGGCTGTCAGCAGCATGCAGATGCTTTGTTTGCACTAAAAGCCTTGCTCTCAGACAGAGAGGAACATCAAACCCTTGGCTCGGGCTGGTTTAACCCAGGGAGACTGGCTGGGCTTTCATGTGCCCACACTGAGCCACTCATCGTTTCTGAGCTCAGCTGCTCTGATGACACCTAGCATGTGGGAGAGCAGGCGAGGAGGTACTGCCTCTAATAATAGTCCCACACTCATTGTGGAAGATGGGAGCTACGCATACACTCAAAAAAAACAGACGCACTTTGTCCTTTGGAAGATGAAAGGGCTGCCTGATGAGGCGCTGCTAATTGAGGCTGTTTGAGTAGAGGTTTTGTGCTCTAAAAAAACTGCATCCTGCTTCTCACACTCCTGGCTCACGAATAGAAAGAAGTCCTGCACTCCTTAGACAGTGAGTTAGGTTTGAGGGCCATTAGCTGCCCAAAGTAATGCCTGAAGGACCTTAAGTGCTGAGACTAGGAGTTTTAGACCAGCTCTGAGTGGCCAATTTAACTAACTTCAAGGAATAGTTAAGGTGAGATACACAAATACAACTATTTGCTGCTGACGAAACGTCCACCATACTAAATGGGTAATGATATCGCAGGTGGACAAAAAGTGCTACCCTTTAAAACTGGACCAAAATTGACCCCTCGCTGGGTCCAACCTAAAAATGTTATGGGCCATTTACACAATAACAGTGTTTTGGTGGCCTGAAGACTCAAGCTTGTTAAAACGGGTTTTAAAGTGCAAGGTTTTGAAAACAATACCTTTACCATCTCCATGTAAACAACAAAAACACAAATCTGTGACGTTATGCGCATGGATGTTACATGTTCACACATGGGTGTTTCTTGACAAAGCGACAACTCCGACTACTGGCGTGACATGCATAATACAGCCTTTTTAGTCATTTTCGCAGATTTGTGTAAACGGATTGTTTTGACAAGGTTGTTGACTGCTTTTAGTACATCGTTGTCGTGTAAACAGACCCTAAAAGTCCATGAAAATTAAACCAAAACACCAACAGAATGTGACACAATAGGGGAGGAGCTTAGTTGATAGTTAATTAATTGTAAAATGTAAATATGTGGTTTTCAGAATACTATTAAGATAATAGTTCTCCTTTGCTTATCAAGGCTGGATTCATTCGATCACAAATACAGTAAAAACGTAATATTGTGAAATATAATTATGAAGTAAAATAACTGTTTTCTGTTTTAAAATATTTTAAAATTATATTTATATTTCTGTGATGGTGAAGCAAGTGTCACATGATCTTTCAGAAATCATTCTAATATGCTGATTTGGTGCTCAAGAAACATTTCTTATTATTATAAATGGAGAAAACAGTTGTGCTGTTTAATATTTTTTGTGAAAAATAAGATACATATTTCTTCAGGATTCTTTAATGAGTATTTAATGAAAAATTGAAAAGAACAGCATTCATTTAAACAGAAATCTTACTCTCACTTTTGATCAATTAATGCATCTTTGCTGAATACTTTTTTTTTTTAAAGGTAGTGTATGTATAAAAAAATAATATGCCTAACATTCCTTTTGGACGTCTACCAGGGATTAAGAGCTGCTAATATCTCCAGAACCCCCTCTTACTAAATAAAGTCACGTCCCGTCGGCCAACAGCTGAGGCAGGCACTTCTAAAGCTTCTAGCATCCCAACCAGAAGAGACGTTCACTTAATGGAGGGGCATTATTAAACATGAGGAGCACTGATTGTATCGAGCCCTTTCCTCTCATCGGGCAGGCCGTCACAAGCGGCAGAGAGAAAGTGAGGTAGGCTCTGTGCCTGTGGAGCATCAGGTATTAGGGAATTCAGGATGACATCTGACATTGAAGTGTCCCTGTGTTGCTGCGCAAGTGGCTTTCAACAGGCACCAAAGCATCTTTTCAACTAATCTGTTTCCTATATTCCAATTTCAACAGTCACCACACAATGCATAACCCTGAATTTTTGGCACTCACGAAAGATGCTGACATGGAAATGGAGCTGAAGTGCATTTAAAAGCTTTAAACATTTGTTATAAATGGATGTTCATGTTGCTCACAGTGCCAGTTTTACCTTTGCGGTACTGACACCATAAATGCAGTGAAATTAAAATATTCAGGCTGCTGAAATTGAATACATATTCCCTGCTGACTTCAGACCTGCCTTTCATTTATAAATCAGGTGTGACGGATCGTTTTAGAAATGCTTTGTTGTTTACGAGTGACCTTGTCTGCTAAATGAAGTATAGTGCAACACTAGAGCATAGCTCCAGCACATTTTCCAAACAAACATTATTCTTTAGGACTTGTGAACAGTACCTAATACAGCCAATGACTTGACAATTCAATAAGCTGCGTCAACCTTTGCTACTTTTACTTAACAAAAATCTTGTAGGAATGATCTGAATTTGTGTGAACAACAAGCTCATAAAGTTGTAACAGTTGGATGTTACACTTAAAGGGATAGTTCACCCAAAAATTTTAATCATCATTTACACTCACCTTCCAAATTTGTATAAATGTCTTTCTTCTACTTAACATAAAATAAGATATTTTGAAGAATGTCCAGTGTTTCCCTAGCCTGGATGCCAGACGAACTTAGCCCCGCCCACAAACAATTTTGCACGGGCAGTTTGGTCTGGACTTGATCCATAGAGAAGTAATTATGCCCGAACAGAAACTGTTCGGACCAATGAAATTGTCAGGGCGGGCTTTAGACGATGATGGACAGATGATAAACAGTAACGTAATCATCCACGTCATCAAAGGCGTTTGGGTTGAATTTGTTCTAATCCTAAACGGAGAACTTGTTTGTATATGCATTCACCTTTACTATTTCTCTCAGAAATGATAATCGTGTTGGTAAGTACTCTGTGTATCCTTAAATTCACCGGCAAAGATCGTTTACACTCATCTTCTTCTTCTAACGTGACTTATTCTAGCGTGCGTGCAGACAGGGTTGCCAAGTTTTTACAGCAAAACTCGCCCAATTGCTACTCAAAACTAGCTAAAATCAAAGGGTTTTCTCCGGGAAAAATGGCATTTGGGGGGTAAAATATGTGTTATTTTGGCTGGACTGGCTGCTAAATTTCGCATTCCTGGGTCTGTATATCACATAATTGGGGTCGCTTCAACCCGCGGACTTGGCAACACAGTGCAGTTGAGTTCTGTTGACATTTGACAACTAACGTTATGCGTCGCTCCGTTGCTCTGATTGGTTGTAGGTCTATCCAATTGAGGTCTTTCCTGGTTTGGTTTAAACACGCCCCATAATCACAGCTCAACGGAGCAGTATCAGACTCAAATTCTGACTAGAATTGAGTATGACGACGTCAGGCTAGTGTTTCCCACAGATTATAAACCAATTTGTGGTGGCGTGGGTGGGGGGTTATTCCGTCAGACCGGGGTGCCTTTTTTCAAAGGTCAACTTATGACGTTCGCGTGGTTTTTACATTCAAAAACATCATCATGAATAAGCAATAGGCCACTTTCTGCCTTGGTTTTGAGGCTCTCTGAAAAACAGTCGGTTTTGATGAGCTTGCCTCACTGAAGACTTGGAAGTAAACGCCCACAGCTAGGATTGGATAAGATATGCATTTATTGAGCTTCTTCTCCCCTGTCAGTGACAGCGTGTGGCAAACGACAACCGGAATGAATCACTCAGCCCACAGCCAGGGCTTGCAAAATGTCTTTATCAAACAAACAATGATAAACCTCTCATCCACCCGTGATTGATTGGAATGTTATTTCTGTATCATTTCGCCCGATCATCAGTGAATATAACTGCGAACCGTACACACACACACACACGCCCGGTGATAGCCCATCTGAAAAGCACATAGCCCCGGGACTTTGCGAGCTGGCGTTACAGGTCAGAGTCTGATCACAAATAAACCAATAACACCTTCTCCAGCCTGTGACAGCGTGCTAAGGTATTTAATAAATATATATCAAACGATCTGTAGCAATGCAATACTAACACATGTAAAAAAAAAAAAATGTTTTACTCACATAAGTGTGTTGTACCATTCCTGTCGGATCCAATATAGAAGGCACGGCATTTTGTTTTAATCTCAATATGTCTGCAAATCCAGTCTTGACCTCTATCTTGTTTACAATCGATTCCGGATCGCTTAGCTCCACGAGTCAGTGGGCGGGCTTGAGGCGGTGCTTCTGCGTCCTCCTACGCGTCAATGGTCGACATATTCTGAGAGCTCTTGTTTTCTGGGCCTGGTGTCAATAAAAGCTTTTCTTTGACTAACAAGAACGTTTTCAGCTCTGAAACTTACAGGATATTCTTATATCATAATGAACTTTTATATACAAAAGGCTCAAAGGAAAGTTGATTTCTCAATTCATCACCCCTTTAACATACATTAATGTTAACAATGTTGCATCTCCATCACTCTCCATAATAAAATGATGGTTGACATAATAATCAGTGCACTATGCCACATTAAGTGCACCAAAACACTATTTATTGTTTGAATTTCATATTAAAACTTAATTTAAAAGCTTAGACTTTGTTTCATATCAAAAGCAGGTTAGGCAATTTGTGAGATTTACTTAGGCAGAGTGAGAGCGTGAGACAGAGCCTAAAAGTGTGCATCTCACACTAAATGTGTAAGAGTTGGCAACCCTCAAGACTTACGGTCAAATGGAACGCACCTTGAGTGTATGTGTGCGTGTACATGAGAGAGACGCATGAGTGGCAGAGAGACAGAGGGAGAGCAGGGAAAGGAAATGCAGCTGAACAAATACGCTGTTAAAAAATAAGAATAACGAAACGCAATATGTGGCGGCCGGTGTTGATTCTGTGGCGCAATGCCACAAATTAGTCTATGTGTCGGAAACACTGATGCCTGTAACCAAACACTTGATGGGCCCCATTAACTTCCATAGTAGGCTATGGAAGAAAAAAAATACTGTGGAAGTCAATGGGGCTCATCAACATATTCTTTGAAATATCTTCTTCTGTGTTCAGCAGAAGAAAGAAATGTATACAGGTTTGGAACAACTTGAGGGTGAGTAAATGATGACAGAATTTTCATTTTTGGGTGAACTATCCCTTTAAGCTGATTGGAATGAATTGTGACATTGCATTTTCCTTTAAAGAAAGTGTTAAGTATTGCAGTAATGTGATTAAAACTGCAGAGACTGCAAATCACAATGGAGGCGAATAATTCACAATCAACTGAAAAGCGTAATTTGAAAGCAATTACAAATGATAACATTAGTGTAAGGGAACAGAACTGTTTCTAACATTTCTCCAACACACTCACACTATGCTACTGTGAACTCTAGCAACACTACAATGAACTGAAACAATACATAAATTATATGATATTATTATGATGAATTAATCCAGAGCAAATGTGAGTGTTCCTACGGATGTTCAACATGTTCATTCAGGAAAGCTTGTTACAGTTTAATTCACTTAATGCACTTGTCAAGGTTTATTTAATGATTTGGATAAGGACAAAAACACTGAGTGGGTCCCCCCTGGATACCTTGTGTCGCTATTATAATTTACCCAATTTTTTGACAATTTCCAAAACAACTGCATTTAAAACTATTCAAACACATAAATGCTCAGAATGCACAAGTGTCAAAAACACAATTATAACACCAGGCTAAAAGGAATATTGCAGATTATTTACAACGTATACTGTAATATGTACCACATCTATGGTTAGAGCCCTGTAGATTACCATCACAAATAATAATTTGAAAAATGAATAGAAATTACATTTACATACAAATACACTTAACATGGAAGTCTAGTAAACAAGTGAGCCTGAGCGTGTTACAGCAGATATTGTATGTTAGGATTGTATTGTATCATTAAAGAACTTTATTTGAATAGGAAGTCTTCCGTTTAAGTCAGCAAAAAAATTAAAGGTCCCGTTCTTCGTGATCCCATTGTTCAAACTTTAGTTAGTGTGTAATGTTGCTGTTAGAGCATAAATAATACCTGTAAAATTATAAAGCTCAAAGTTCAATGCCAAGCGAGATATTTTATTTAACAGAAGTTCCCTTTCAAACCTTACAGAGAACGGCTGGCTTGGACTACATCCTGGTACTTCCTTCATAAATGACGTCAGTAGAACAGTAGAACAGACTAACCTCTGCCCACAAGAATACGCAAAAAAAGGGGGCGTGGTCTTGTTGCTGTCCCACGTGGGGAAGAGGACGGTCGCGTGGAGAAAAGGAAGTGTTGCGTTTGAGTGTGTTGTGTTTTTTTACACGCGAAACATGAACACATGTTATATTGCACACTGTAAACACAATCAAAGCTTCAAAAGAACACGAAGAACGGGACCTTTAAAATTCACATTATTTTCTAAATGCATGCTTTTGATCTCTTACTGTGAAAGGTTCATCCATGCTTAAACACCGCCCCTTTCTTACAAATTGACAGCAAGGTTGCGTTTAGTTCGGCCAACATCCAAACATAACTGATCGAATTTTTCTTATTTTTTTATCCATTTCATTAGGATGTACGTCACAACAAAGAAGAAGATCTGTCAATAATTGTATTTAATTGCAACTAAAAAAATCTGGTGGTCAAGTTGGTTGCTGGCCAAAATTAGAGATTTTTTTTTATTTATTAATATTGGATATACATCAGTTGATATTGCAAATTTCATGTCCACTTGTTTAAATTAAAATTACCTTTGCTAAAATGTGATATTTATTGCTAAATGAATATCCATTTTTCATATTATACCATGTTTTGATGACAAAAATCACTTAAAGCTTTTAAACTGATTGATTTTAGTATATAGGTTTTAATTTTATTTTAGAGGAAATACTAGCATACAATATTGGTTTTTTTTTATATATTTTTAAAAAGTTTATCGTTAAGGTTACACTTTTGAGACCGTGTCACAGATGTATATTGGAAACATGTGTGGTGCTGCCTTTACTTTCTAACATTGAGAAAACAAGCCTGAAACACAAAAACTGTGCAAATACAGTTGATGAATAGTAAATGTGCTACATAAAGACTGTGACTCACCCCTCTCGCTGTGCTTCTCCTCTTTCCAGTTCCTGAATGACCCCCAGCAGCACTTTGATAGTTTCTTGACTAGAGCTGATCAGAGCCTCCATGGCTTGAAGCCTGGCTTTCACATTCCCATCGGCCCCAGGGAGAGCAATCATCTGCCCCCGTGTGCCCTGCCTGGTCTCTGCGGTGCCCGACTTTTGGCTACTGTGACAGTGGGCCTGTATGTGGGCATGGGAAGCACAGCTCGCCGAATGAGGAAAAGCCTGAGACTGTGCCTGCAATCCGTTCAGCTGCGCTGTGTCTTTTTTGCGTTTGCAGCTCCCTGAGGGACTCTCCAGGCATTCCACTTGTGTCAAAGACGTCCACGCAATAGGGCCGGAAATCTTTGAACAGTCACCCCTGACCTGCAGAGGTTGAGTCAGCGTAGTCGAGGAGGCACAGTTGGGCTGCTGGCCTGCCCCTGCCTCGCTCTCACTCTCACTCTGTAATCCTTTGTGCTTGGCCTCACTCCCTGGGATGTTGGTGTCCCTCCTTGAATCCGACCGATCCAAAACCGTATCTGATGGGTCAGGGCAGAGTTTTCCATCTGAGCAGTCTGGCCCGGCACATAAGTCCTTTGCATCGCTGCACTGTGGAGTAGTGTGGAGCAACACTCGGGTCTGCTGCACCCGCCCGTCGCACCTTGCCGCTCGCTCCCCGCCCTTCACGTCACTCAGAAAGCCGTTGTTTTGATCCGGGTAGTTCTCCACCAGAGCGGTGTGTTTGATGACGTTTCCCTTCTTGCGCTCGAAGGGGAATGTCTGGTAGCGTTTTTTCAAGTCGGGTGAGGTTTGCACACCTGTGCTCTTGGTGACATTCGGGATGGAACGGCGTGCCGGCATTGTCATGTACCTCCGGTGGATGACCTTGCAGGAAACAGAGCGGTCCCTGGCACCTCGGTGGGCGGCCTCATTCTGCGCCTCACAGATGTCTTTAAAGCGCACCTGAAGGGCTTTGTTTCGCTTGCCTACCGCGTCTGCTCCGCTCCGTTCAAGCGAAGGCCCGTCGGACTCTGAGTCAGACTCTGAGCTTGACAGAGTGCAGCGGCCTGCCTCCTTACTGACCATAACTCCTGAGAGAGAGAGAGAGAGAGAGAGAGAGAGAGAGAGAGAGAGAGAGAGAGAGAGAGAGAGAGAGAGAGAGAGAGAGAGAGAGAGAGAGAGAGAGAGAGGAAAAAGAATGAGGGGCGCAAGAGTGTTTACAGTTAATAAAATGGCAGTGATTGCAGCTCAAGCACAGATGGCCTAGTTTTGTCTTTTCTTCAGCACACAACATCCTGGCAGTCAAAGCTTGTTTTTTTTTTTTGTGTGCGTCTGTGTTTTGTTTAGCGGTGGAAGTCACAGCTGACACAGAGCGACCTGCATTCATGCTCTCTCATTACACTAAGGCTTAATCTCTCTAATGAGGCTGCCAGTACATGGGAGATGGGGGCTAAAGCACTGCCAGCGAGACGAACAGGGCCTTTGAGTCATCAGATATGAAATACAACTCAACACTTATAATACAGACACACAGGAAAACATGACACCTGAATTGAGAGGAACAAGATGGTGTAAACACATCAGCAATCAAAGATATATATTTATATTGAAATGCACAGAGGGAAATAAGCAATAAAAATGAACAGGACTTACAGTCTTGCTTAGAAAAGTCATAGCACACATTGTCGTTCCTCGATAAACTGCACTATTTGAAATAGCAGTCATGACCGTAGTTTATTATTAAGGATTAGAAATTAAGGATTTATTAAGGATTGCTCACATATGAGCAATACTAATAGCAAAGCACCACTAATTATGGTTTAAATTACAGCTCAACACCATAACTCTGTTTAAGATCTCTAGTAATCTCAGATCGCCAAGTGCTAATAATGTTGTGTGCATAAATTCCACGTTCACACAATTTGTAACATACCACATTACAATACGAAGTAAAATAAATGTTTCAGCATGTAAGACTATTTCATTCTGTGTATCATATTCATTTCACTCAGCTGTGGTCCATCATTTACTATTAGTCATTGCAATGTCTGGGAGGCTCAGTAACAGGGAAGAATGCAAATGGACACCTTGTCATCTGTCAGGCAGCAGCAGTGTCTGATTTAAGCTTATCGGACTCGACAGTGATAACACTCATCCTCCTTGAGTCATTGAACTGCCCCTTCTAACGATTCAATCAGCATCTAAAAATAATGAGCCTGGTGTCCTGTCAATTTTTGGAGCTAATATGGTGGGTACTTTCAGCCAGGCTGCAGAATATGCAGTTTATTATGGCAGTGATTCGGATTCCCAACCAGGGTTTAACGTACTTCAGCCTGCTTCAGTCTGAGAGGAAGCTACTTAGTCATAGTATTGATTGTTTTCAGTTTAAAAGTCGAAAAAATGTATTGTAATGTTTTATTATTATTAACTAAATCTAAAAATATACCTATTCAAAATATTTCTGTAAATTAAAATGAAATGAAATATAAATATTAGATGGAAACACAAACTAAACAAAAATTAAGAAATGTTGCCTTGGCTATTACTACATGTAAATAAATACAAACTAAAACCGAAATAAAAATAAAAGAAACAAAAATAATAATAGTAAAAATTAAAAAGTACAACAAAATTACTAAAAATAAAAAGGGGTGGTTGATTATGATTTCACTTTTTTAACTTTAGTTAGTGTAATGTTGCTGTTTGAGCATAAACAACATCTGCAAAGTTACAACACTCAAAGTTCAAAGCAAAGGGAGATATTTTCTTTTACAGAAATCACTTTTTAAGGACTACAACAAACGGCTGGTAGGGACTACAACGAGCTTATTCACGGGTTAGTGCCATCACTAAAACAAAAATGTACATAAACCCTGCCCTCAGGAACACGCAACAAAGTGATCAAATGTTGAAAAGAGGAAGAGTTGTTGTAGTAGAGCACATTTAGGAGTCTGCTCACGCGGTCGCATCCATCTTTTCACATTTATTGCAATACAGTAATAATAATAATCTGCTTTTTTGGGTACTAAAAGTGTTTTACATAGAAGGGGGAATCTCCTCAACCGCCACCAATGGGATGATGCTACGGCAGCTATATTGTGCCAATATGCCCACCACACACCAGCTTATTGGTGGAGAGGTGAGAGTGATGAAGCCAATCAGTATATGGGGATGATTAGGAGGACATGATGGAAAGAGGCAAAATGGGCAAATTTGGCCAGGATGCCCGTGTTACACCCCTACTCTTTTTACGAAGGACATCCTGGGATTTTTAATGACCACAGAGAGTCAGGACCTTGGTTTAACGTCTCATTCGAAGGACGGAACACAAATGCAATAGCATGTTATAAAAGCAAGATGACAACATAAGTTATAACCGTGATTAAACTAAACTATACATATTCTATGTTCATGCAGCATATATTCTCTGGCTGTGTATGCATTTTACAACAGTTCCCACGAGCGATTTATAGATTATCATGATAGAATATGCTAATCAATGACTTGAAAATGTTTAACTCCACATCAGTTACATAAATTCATCCACTAACCAACTAGAAACATTGCATTCTACACATTGTCACTTCTTCTTGAGTATTTCCATCATTGTCTGACTCGGTTTGGCCATAAAAGGCTGAACAGTTCTTTTCATTGCATGTCTGCATGAGGTAATCGGAGCTGCTAACATGGGCTCTTAAAGCTCTGCCCTCTTCTTAAAAGGGGGCTGGGAGCAGCAGCTCATTTGCATTTAAAGGGACACACACAAAAACGACAAGTTTTTGCTCACCCTCAAAAAGTGACCATTTTAACACTCTATAAAAAAATTATCTGTGAGGTATTTTGAGCTACAACTTCACATACACACTGTGGGAACATCAGAGACTTATTTTACATCTTGGGGCATTATCAAACCCCTTTTACTAAAATGATTTCTAAAATTATAACTGAAAATATAAAAATAAAAGCTCATTCAAACTATTAATAAAATATAATATCACTGTTATGTAATAATGTACATTTTTAAATATTAACTATAATGCTAAATAATATACAGTGGATTCAAATGGGAAACATTTCTGGTTTGGTATCAGTGGTTTTGTGCACGTCAGTGAAACCATTTGTCATTTTAGGCCTGAGAAGAGTGGTCACTGGCCCTCGACGTGCACTTTTGCAGAGCCCGCTGAGGTGTGGACTTCATGGTGGACTATTACCCAGCAGGCCATGTGGCAGACCCAGAGGAGTGATGCAGGTGCAATTTGGTACAGGGCCAAAAAGGTTTTGTAACTCTATTTTGTGCTTTTCCGGATACATACAATCACTTGTCAGAAATATATTGTCTTGCACATACCTAAATCTTGAGATCCATCATAGCATCTGCACTCCCACCAATCTCTGATTTATAGCACCATCTGTCCTTAAACAGATGGCGATGGCTGATTGATTCATTGATTCTGTAATTTAATTAAATCCACATGGTGGTGGCTCACCTGCGCGTCTCATAACTGCCAACTTCATCGTGAATATGATTAGGACTGAAAACAATCTTTGGGTCATTTGTGAGAACTCACTGTGGTGTTCAGGGAAATGTTTTTGAAATGTCCTGGGAAGGCATTCAAAGCCAAGTGGAGGCAATTATTAAAACTCATGGTGGACACATGTGCAACTGATTCTGTTTACTCTTGTGGAAGGTATTAATGGTCAATAACAGAGGCCCCAGCAACACATCAGTGTTGTAATAGTGTTTCTTGATGACAGCAATTACTGTCATCATTACGGTCATCATCAATAATTCTGATCTCGAAGGGCACTCTGCGAAAACACCTTGACACATATATACACATTACACATAACCCTGGTTATTCTTTTCCAGCCAATTACACTAAATGAAGCTTCAAATAGGACCCAGAAGCACCATAAAATGGTTACGGATGGTTATTTACTCAAAATACTGACAACCGCTCTTGCTCTTCTTGGAGTGTTCATGAGAAAAGTATTGATGTCCATTTTAGGAAAGAATTGTTATTTTAAATATTTTTTGTTTCACAAAAGCTGTCTGAATGATTCATTCACAAATCAGACTGATCTGATTCTCAAGTTCAACAGATGATCAGTATAAAACAACTCAAATATCAGTATGTCAACCAAGCAAAGCTATTGTACTGACTTCAGAAGCCTTTATATATAGTGCACAAGTCATACAGTTCACTTTTATTTTGTTTTTGCATCCTTTTTGGAGCCTCAGTTGCCATTCACTGTAATTGGAAAACTTCTTTCAAAATTAAAATGTTTGGTTAACCATCCCTTTAAATCACATCTCTCTCTCTCACTCTCTTTCAGGCACACACACAGAGGTCCCCCTTCGACCCTGACAATTTGGCCACTGTCAACCCCAGGATTATGAGTAATGCATTGAATCTAAAATTGCAAAAGTAATCCTCTTAACTCTCCTCATGCACTTTAGCAGCATGTCAGTTCAAACAGGCCCACTGCTTCTATTGAAAATGACTGTGAAAAAGAAACAGACTTAACTCTATAACTATGTGCATTTTCAACACATGTATTTATTAATTTAACCCAAACTTTCATCCAGCTGTGTATATGAATGACTATCGTAGGTACTGTAGATATGTAAAGCTTCCAATGCTCTTCCTTTGGCAGGGGAGCCAATGTCCCAATGCCCCTATTAAAGGTGCCCTAGAATGAAAAATTTAATTAACCTTGCCATAGTTAAATAACAGGAGTTCAGTGCATGCAAATCACATACAGTGAGGCTCAAACACCATTGCCTCCTCCTTCATATGTAAATCTCGTTTGTGAAAAACACCACGGAAAAATAGGCGAATCTCAACATAACACCAGCAGTGATGCAATCGTCGGGATCATTAATATGTACACCCCCCTTATTTGCATAAGCAAGCACATGTTCACTATCTGGCGAAACTGCGCAGCCGTATCATCTCTGCAGGTAAACAAGCGTCACACGAGGATAGCGAACATGGCAGATCATGGACACCAATGTTATGTTCCAGGCTGTGCAGGGGATGTGAAGACGTTTCATACTCTTCCCACAGATAAAACATGTCAACAGGCATGGTTGATGTTTATTTATAATCGGATACCGCAACAATTTAATTCAAAGTTGTTAGTTTGCTCAACCCATTTCACCACGGACAGTTTTTCAAACCTGGGACAATATCAAGCAGGCTTTGCTCAGCGTCTGATACTGAAGAAAGGGGCAATTCCAACCATATACCTGCAAGCAGTAAGTGATTTTATCCACTTCTTGACTGTCTAAACCATTTCTGATTAAATTGAAAGTTTCTTAGAGAGAGACAACATTAACGATAATATTCCTGTTGTTGTCTATATCCAACGCAAGATGCTATACAGTAAGAATAGGATAATCCAAGTAGCTTACATAACTAAATGTCTAATGACAAAGGTTAATATTATTTCATGCCAGTGTTGTCATAAATTACAAAATACAACCATAGATACGTAAAATACTATGTTAGTTTAGTTGCTTACACATAGCTCACTCGATCCTTCTAGCTGACGTCACCACCTCCACCATTTAAGTTGAAACGATAGTAATTTGATATTTATTTATTTATATTTTTGACAGCTGAAGTATTTTAAATCAGTACTCTACTGTCAAACTCAAACGTTACTGTACAAACAACATATTTAAGCACTACCCAGTTCAGTTTGTGATTCAAAGTGAAGAAGCTATCATTGTAAAATCATACAGGGACACATTACAATAATTAAAATGTTTTTACAATGCTAAAAAAGTTGTGACTGCTGATGTGTATATTTAATGCTATATGCTAGTTATCGTTTAGGCTGAAGTTCTGGTACGGACGTAATGATTTTGCAGGTTCCTAATTAAAATAAAGACTTAACTTACCATTCAGAAGCGTCCATTTCCAATCTCAAAACATGTTGTTGTTCTTCAAAATCTGCATCTTCATCAGAAACAGGCTCAAACATATAAGGTTGAATGCCTAATCTCTCCATCGTCAAGACGGTCAGTAAAGTTGTGCCTGCTATCATTGAGCCGCAGTGAAACAGCCAATCAGAGCAGAACTCTGCATTAATATTCATGACCCTTCCAAATAAGGCAAAAACAGACCATTTCATCCTAGGGAAGATTTCTAGAGTTCTAGAGTAAATGGACCTGTAAAACCGAATCTGGACAATTATTGACCTTAAATAAGCCATATACCCTCTTTGAGATACCAGAGAACAATTTAAAATGTTGTTTCAAATCATTCTAGGGCACCTTTAAATGTCATCATATTCTCAGATGTTTCTTTATGTTTTAGATCTAATTTATGCCTGTTTCAGTTTTTTTAAATCCTATCGACTTGGAGAACAACCTGATGTTTTGCATTGAAGGAGACCTCAGATTTAGGGGTCAGTTCCACCAGGGACTTCATATCAAAAATCTGCCCTAATCTCGTAATTTTGGGTGGATAATAAGATTGGCTGTGGATTTGAGAGCTGATATGACATTTATACCACAGAGATATAATTAGTATTCCTTTTACATCGCAGTGATATAACCGCACTTGCTGGTTTTATTGTTGTGAATGCAACGGAAGCTTTATTGTGTGCTATTGTACTCAGCTGTTGTGTAAAACCTACAAATATTATTCATGTTTTGTAATGCAAATGAACCATGATGTGTGAATGAAGCATTGGAACATTTAACAGGGAAATACTCTCTAATGCTTAGAGACAACATGGAGCGATTGCCTATAAAATATAATATGCATCATATATTTTACAAAATCATAAAGACTTTGTAGGCATAACCTTTAAAATTTAATATATTAAACTATTTTATAAATATTAAAATATGTTTTATATTATGCAATGGGTGTGTTTTTGTTATAATGGTAGCCACGATTCTTTCTGTCAGACTGCTAAATATGAATCTGAATGTACTATGGTGGAGAATGCAGGAATATTTGAGCCATGGAGGTATTCCTAATATCATGCCTGGTTCAAACCATCGGTTGAACTGAGCTGATTTGACGACTTGATTTTCAGTCTTTCTTTTTTATGATGGCGCCTGTGAGTGAAGCAATCAACCAACTACCAGCAAGCTTTCAACCCACCAAGAAGTCTATGAGAGAGAGAGAGAGAGAGAGAGAGAGAGAGAGAGGGAGAGAGAGAGAGAGAGATATGAGGGTCTTCTACATGATTAAAAATACAATTCGACATGAAATTCCAATTCAAACCTGGCTAAAAATCCTAAAAGCAATAATTGAACTAATTGCACTATATGGCAGCGAGTATGGATGAAACGATTACCTATTTCATGATAAACCACGATAAAATTTAGTGACGGTTAGTAATATCGTTTAAATTATCATTAAAACCGCGTGGTTATCACGATTTTGAAAACTCGCGGTAAATCTTGTCCAGTCACGTCAGTGCGCAACGCTGTTTTTTGAATGAGAAGAAATGGCAGAAGGCAGTAGCCGCGTTTCCATTACAGATTTGCGCAAAACTTTTGCGATATTTTCTAAAAGTCGATAAAAAAATATTGCGAAATGACGGCGTTTCCATTAACTGATGTTATGCGACTAAAACCAATTTTTTCCCTCTCGTGATAAATCATTCCAAAAATCATGCTACCTATGTTGTTAGGTTTATGTATATCCCTGCCACCGCACGCCGTTATTATTAATGAGACGTGTGTGTGTGTGTGTGTGTGTGTGTGTGTGTGTGTGTGTGTGTGTGTGTGTTATCCAAGCACTGATGGCAAGGAAAGCACCTTATACTTGAGCGGCACACATGAGGTGTTATGATAAATTGTGGCATTTTTTATTCTATTGTTTTTTATAAGTTTAATAAAGAACTCGTCTTCTGTCCAAACACACCATCATCTGTAAAGAATGATCGACTTTTACACACGCAGGTTATTGTGACGCATTGCCACAGAGACGAGAGAAACGTTTGAATCTTCATGGTGTAACTCAAAGGTTTTTTACCTCTTCGTTATTTTGGCTCGGAATTTCGTTTGTTGTAAATATAAACTGAATTTAGAAATGCTTTTGAAATGAAAAACTTTTCGTTTAATAAAATTAATTTCATTTTGCATAAATTGTATTTTAATTTTGATCAATGTTTAATCAACTATTTGGCTGTATATTTAATAAATAAGAAGCAAACCAAGATCGTGGGGAATGGATTGACGTACTGACCTGTTTCCTCAGTCTCTGAGCGAGGCTGAAACTACAGCGTCTTTCTGTTTTAATATATGTCTTAATTACAGTCGGCCTGTAGATAGTTATGATATTTGTGGATGCACCAAGTCCGTCATTATAAAGTTACGGCACTTTCCTTATTAGGAGAAAATATATGTCGTTTTAACGACATAAGATCTCATTATTAGACATACTTGAGTGGGAAAATAATAATATGTAGGCCCTGTGTGGGAGCAATGCATGACCGTACCAGCTGACCTGTAAATGCGAAAAAAACGTTTCCATTGCAGTTTTGCGAAAATGTCCTTTTTCGAATTGCCTGAAACACCACCTCATGCGAGCGTAAAAACCTTTTCGCGATATATGGGAGTTTTTGCGAAATTGACGCGTTTCCATTGGGCGTATTTTCAATTTGCAATTTCAATTTGCACAATTTGAAGGGTAATGGAAACGCAGCTAGTGACAGCACTCGGGGGATTGTCCAGCCTTCTAAAAGGACCAAATCTGAGGTGTGGTCATATTTTGGCTTTTACAAAAGTCCTGAGGGAAACTTAATCGAAGAGGGTCACCCTGTCTGCAGAACATGCCAGAAGAAAGTCACTGTAATAGGGGAAACACTTCAAATCTGCGAACCCAAGGCAAGTGGACTTTGACCTCAGCAAAACTACGTCTGGCAAATAATAACGTGAAGCGAACGAACAAATTCAGACAAGACTAAGGTGACATTTAAGGGATAATCAGGGCTTGACATTAACAACCGCCATTTGCGGGTGTAACATTATTTCGGCTGCACACTAGCCACTTTAGCAGTTTAACTTATTATAGTCTTCTCAAAAGCCATCTGTTATAATCGCGTTGCGCATTATAACCAATCACACGTGTTTCTATTGAGTTTATGAATACAATGTCTCAAAATCAGAGCCGTTTAGATTAGCCAGAGTTTTGTTCAGAGCTCACGCCGCTCTCACTCGCTAAAATCTGCACTCAAAACGTGCGATGTACACAGGAGATTCACTCATCATACCGTGGTTGACTGTTTCTGTTCTATTTCAGCAGCGAAAATAGTTTCAAACAAACACAGCAGAACCACAGCGCATCTGATATGACTGGCATAAAGTTGGCGAACTTAGGGACCGGTTTGCACCTACATCACGGTTTGTTCAGTTACCCGGATGCGCGGCCATATTGGAGATACTTGGATGTAAACAACAGCATGGATTGCACGGTTAATATACCACTGAAGACTAATTTCTACTAATTTATGATGTCTAAACCATGGAAAAAACGTGTGGAAGCTGCAAAATCATATAGAGAAGGACTTAGTAAGCAGGAAAGGGAGCGATATTTTGAAAAACTTAAGTTAATAGGCGGTAAAGATCCATACGAGGTAGCTCCTTTGTCGTGGACTGACGACACGACAATTCTCCCTTTGATTTCATATCCGGACATAGTGAACTACTTCGTTTTTTCGCCAAGCCCATACACAGCTGAATAACTCAAATGTTACAAAGGTTTGGAGGCCTACAACCAGATGGTGTGTGGATGGGTGAGAGAGGCACAGCATCAGCTCATCAACGACATGTGCATTGTGAAAGCCGAGGTAGGTGATCCACTTCTTTATAGCCTGATGCATCAGCTAACACTTCAGTTAGTTAATTAAAGAAATAAATGAATGAGAGGCTAGTTTGTTATTTTTACACGCTTATATTTAGTTGTCTTGTCTTTAATGCAGGTACTTCATTCCCAGTAAATACGAGAAAAACCCCTGGAACCCTGGGTAATTGCAGAAAAGTCTGGGAGGATTCTTGGAGCCCACTGCACTTGTATGGCTGGCCTGGGGGAGACGTGCACACATGTTGCTGCTTTGTTGTTTCTGATTGAAGCAACGGTGAAATTGAGGGACTCAAAGACATTAACGCAGGAAAAGGCATATTGGATGTTACCTACTGGAATGTCAAAGGTGGAGTACAAGGAATGTCGGGAGATTGACTTTACTGCAGCAAAGACATATAAAGTAAAATAGCTGCTAAGAGTGACTGTGCTGGTCATGTACAGTCATTTGAGAAAGAATGTGCCAGTTCTACAGTTAAAGGAAGCAGAACACCACATCCTACCAATGATGAATTATCATTATTATTCAACACTCTCAGCTCAACTGGCTCAAAGTCTGCTATTTTATCCCTTATTGAGCCTTTTTCTGATCATTTTATTCCCAAATCCATTAGTGAAAACTTTCCCCTGGTGTTGACTGAACTGCGAAATAAGGAGGCACTTCACATGGACTACAGTGATGTATTGTCCATTTGTAGTGATATAAACATTTCAGTATCAGAGGAGCAAGCAAAGGCAGTTGAGATGGCTACAAGGGATCAAGCTTCCTCTAAACTGTGGTTTCAGTTTCATGCTGGTCGAGTCACAGCATCGAAAATGAAAACGGCATGTTGCACTGATCCCAATCAACCAGCTCAAAGCTTGATTAAAAGTGTATGCTATCCCCAATCATATACATTTAAATCAAAAGCTACTACCTGAGGATGTTCTCATGAGAAATTTGCACGTGATATGTTTACAGATGAACATAAGAAATCTCATGAAAATGTGAGTGCACGAGACAGGTTTTTTCATTAATCCACGTGTGCCATTCTTAGGTGCTTCCCCGGATGGCCTTGTTTCGTGTGACTGTTGTGGTGTCAGTGTTATTGAAATTAAATGTCCATTTTGTGTAAAATCTGACAAGCTAGACGGTGCAAAAGGATTTTATTTGGAGAAAGATTTTGAAGGGAAACTGACACTAAACAGAAACCACCAGAATTTCTACCAGGTCCAAACGCAGCTTGGAGTGTGCAAACTGGAGTCTGCCTATTTTGTTGTTTGGACAGAGAAAGACTTGCATGTTGAACACATTTTGTTTAATGAAGATTTCTGGGACATGATATACAAGAAAAGCAAGCACATTTTTGACACAGCCATTATGCCAGAACTAGTTGGCAAATTCTACACTAGGCTTTCATCGACCATGGCTAATGTGTCAGCACAACCTGGTGTATCTGTCCCTGATTCGGATGGTTCTGACAATGGTGCAAGTGGCAGTAGGCAAGAAAAAAGCTGGTGTCACTGTGGCCAGGTTGAGTTTGGTCAGATGATTATGTGTGACAATGCAAAATGTCCTATTCAGTGGTTTCACTATGCATGTGTTAATGTTCAGGTTGCTCCAAAAGGAAAATGGTTTTGTTCTAACTGCTGTAAGCTACCTCAGTTTCTTCAAAAAAGGTCTAAGAAAGGTATTAAGTAAAAAACCATGTGTATAATTGTTATATGCAGTGAAACATTCTGTAGCTTCACGTTTTCATTTATAACTCTCATGTACTGCTTAAGTGTAGCCAAGCATAGTAATTTTTTTCCTTAAGCACTTCAGTCACTTTTGTATTTTTTTTTTTTCAATTAGGCTCAAAGTTTTATTTTAATATTCATTTTATTTCCTTTTGAAAATGTAATGTGTTATAATAACAATTCACACTATTTTTGTTGTTGTTACAGTTTTATTTAATAGAGTACATTTTCACATAATTTGTACATCATATAATAAAGTAAAAAGTTGTGGCATACCATACCCAGCTGTTCTGTTGCTCTTTTAATAAGTCATGTTGCAGTGGTATACTATGTGTTTGTATTACACAACAATACTATTTACAATGAAATCACAAGGATTATTTTTACAAACATAGCCTAAAACAGCAACTTCAGTCAAAATCAACAACTGATGGACAAAGGTTCACCAGAGCACAACCGACAAGTCCAATCTTGTCTATCTTTTCTCATCAAGAAATCAATTGGCAATGTCCCCCCCCCAATATACAGTATTTCTGGCGCACACTACCAATCACACGTTTAACATGAATCCTAACATGAGCAATTTTCCTTATGGTTTCTAAGTCAACTGGAGCTAGCTGCGACTTCCCACGGGTAAAGGCTGGCATTTTTACCTGAGCCATAATGCAACCTAAAGTGTCCTGAATATCAAAGCCACGGTCAGCAAGAACTAAATCACCAGGTAAAATGTTG
Source organism: Romanogobio albipinnatus (assembly GCA_023566225.1). Taxonomy (NCBI): domain Eukaryota; kingdom Metazoa; phylum Chordata; class Actinopteri; order Cypriniformes; family Gobionidae; genus Romanogobio; species Romanogobio albipinnatus. Next base: position 37,571,498 of record CM042249.1, read on the forward strand.
TCCAGAAAGCCACAGTTTTCGGTTATGTACTTATCGCTTACTCTTCCTCCCCAAGCATTTGATATGTAAGAGACTGTGCCCTGTGGTGTAATACCAATCAAAAACTTGACTGTGTTATGGTGCTTGTAGGATGACCACGTTTCTGCTCTGGCTTTAAGCATTAATGTAAGCATCAGCACATTGAATGCTTTAAGTGACTTCTTCACAGGGAGGTGGGGACTTAGGCATGTAAATAGTGCTAACAAAATCTGATATGTAGGTAGACCAGTGAAAAATAAAACCTTTTCATCTTTACCCTCAAATGCGCTTTGTTCATAGGAAGAGGACACATTTTCAACAAAAGAACGCAACTGAATGTTTTCTGTTCTCAGATTTTGAAGTTCACTGGTTATAGAATCAATAAAATCACCTGTCATTTCAGTTTGAGTCCCTACACGGCAGACATTATCGCTGACATAGGCCGCATTTACACTGCAGGTCTTGATGCACAATTCCGATTTGGTGACTACATCCGATTTTTTTGACGACCCGCTTACATCATCTTTTAAAAGCGACCCGTATCCGATATTTGCATTTACACTATACACTGGCGAAACAGCCAAAGACGTTCTGACCCGGGAAGTAGCCTAAAACGGCGCGATATGCAATGGATGCAGAATAATTGATTATGTGTTTTGCTTTTCACACTATAGCCTATTTAAAGGTCAGCAAAACAGTGCACTCGGAGAAAAAAGAGGATTTTTTAATGTCATGTGATCGCAGGCTGGGGCGCAACTACCCAGTGCCAGAGGGGTATGCAGCAACAATATATGTGTGTGTGTGTGTGTGTGTGTGTGTGTGTGTGTGTGTGTGTGTGTGTGTGTGTGTGTGTGTGCCAGACATCATTATGTATGGGCTGTAAATAATAAAGGTTTATTTTAAACTATATCAGCCACTGTAGGTCTACCATAATTATGTACATATATATTATTAACAATGTTAACAAATAAATAAACAGTCACAAATTGACAAACATTAACATTATGATCGGATTCCAATAAAGAAACGAAAAGAAAGAAAAGAATCGGAGTACCAAACATTCTAGAGCGCTCTTTAGTTCCTACTAAATAGTGACATGGCGTGCGTTTTCACTTGCCCATTAATCTAGTATTGATGGTCATTGCAAAAACTGTCATGCAGATGGGCTGAGGATGGAAACGGATGATGGTGAATTTCAATTTTACTGTAACTGTAATTATAGGCGCGAGCGAGATGATTGACAGGGCAATAGCGGAGGCACAAGCGCAAGATCACTTTTGTTAATAACAAAAAACACAAATTCAGTTTTAAAGGGGAATTTCCAAATATCTTTTATTTATTTGTTATAATTCGGGTATAGCAATTTTATGTAATCCGTCTTATTCGTTTTTTTAACAAAAGATTCATTTTTTTATTGTACTATTTTATTGTTGTTGTATTTTCATTAAAAATAGGCTAATAACGAACAAAAATTTTTACATTCGTTTGAAATTAATTAAAGAGGAAATTATGAGTTAAGCAATATCATACGAGCAAGAGTGCATATAAGCTCGCGTTCTTAACGTCGGAAATGTCGGAACGTCGTTTTCCTTGACCCCAAAGCGCACGTTAAGAACGTGCGTTTTTGTGGTGAATCACGCGTCAAGGACGCGCGTTTTCGCCGGTGCCCCCGCCAGGCGGCCCACTAGCGATTTTCCATTATTATCCAAAATTCTATTATGGAATCTTATGAGGGCGCCTAACCTGTTAGTCCTCTAAAATGTTATATAATATTGAGGAAATACAGAAATTATTTAGAAACGCGCAACAGCACCTACATATAGATTTTTTTTTTATTATTATTATTCCCATCGCTTTGGCGCCCCCAAGGTGCTGCGCCCCTATGCGCCGCATATAGCGCATACCCACTTTTTGCACCACTGGTCGCAGGTAGTTTGTGTCCACCTGAGTGGACGTCATTTGCCTCCCTTTTTCAATGACGTACAACGCGCATTTACTGGGGAATATCCGATTTGACCGCTTACATGGCAGACACAAATGCACGTATCCGAATCATATCGGATTTATTACCACATATGAGTGAGGCCTGAATCCGATCTGAGGATATCGGAATTCATGCGTTTTTTTCCTGCTTACACGTTCACATGTCATATCCGATCTGTGCCACATGAGAGGAAAAAAATCGGAATTGGGTCACTTGAACCATGCAGTGTAAATGCGGCCATAGTCACTTGTGGCAGAATCACCAGCATCATCTGGTATGTCCATCCTTGCAGCAGCATCCTTGTGTTTCTGCTGGGTTCGATTCACACGACGTTTGTAGCGTGATGTCAGTGAGTCCTTAGGTGATTGTGGTCCTTGTTTTCCTTTCATATTAACGCATGGCACCCAATCTGGATCATCCTTCTTGTACAGGTCAGCTCTTTTACCTAGAATACAATAATAATAAATATAGCACCATTAACTAAATTTCAGTAACATTTTACAGAAAATATGTAAGTCTTGTACTATTGGAGAAGGTTAAGAAATGAGATTATAATCAGATTTCTAGCCAAAAAATAATAAACAGCAACGTAATATCAATACGGGAGTATACTATTACACTACAAAATTAGTCAAGATAGTAGCCTAATATTTCACCTACCTGACAAGAAATGAGAAGAACAAACGCAAATGTTGTCAAGATTCTTGCCCTTGAAATCCTGGTTCAGTTTGGCCAACCACAAACGCCTTCTTTCCTCAGACAGTTTTTTGCACTCTTCTCCTTGATTTGTTATTAGTTTTGGCAGTCTATAAAACTCCAAATGTTTTTCCCGGTCCGACCGATTAGTACAGCCTAAAACACGACAATAATTGACAATTTTCAGCAGAAATAATCAGCAAAAGTTTGCGAGTTAGTTCGGTTCAGTGGCATTGTTTACATTCAGTATCGTTAAAATGGGCGACTTCCGGTTTGATGACGTGTCGTGAAAACACACTATAGCATTTGAAGAGAATGACAGTCATAAAACTGACTGTAAAGTGTTCATCTAGGTGTTGGGTTATGATGCACACCTTTTGATATTTAATAAAATAAACAGTCAAATCATGAAAATATGACTATGCATTATTTCACTAGGATACTGTTTGGGCTCTTACACAAAATATGATAGATTTAAATGCATCATAGCTGAACACTGATTAGAATATTGCTTGAGAATATATTTACAGAGATAATATTAGAGATTATATTTACACCAAATTATTATTTATGCGTTGCTATTGACGACGGCCATTATAAGGAAGTAAATCCAACATAATAGAATCTAGCTTTAAAAAGTGCATAGAGCTGCTTTAGTTATATGTTGTTTGTTGATTTTCAAATATAAAATTTGTTGAAATGTTTTAAGTGCGTGCATCTGTTCTTTTTTAACACTTTCATCTCATTTGAACAAAACTGTGATAATATTGATAACCGTGATTATTTGGGTCACAATAATCATGATGTGAAATTTCCATACCGTTTCATCCCTAGCAGCGAGATATGGGGGCCTCTAAAAACACACGATTTTTCAAAATGGGAAAAAGAAGAAATTAATACTGCATATCCAAATTTGTAAAAGCATCCTAAAAGTAAACAGAGCTACACCAAACAACTCATGCAGAGTCGAATTAGGACTGTACCCCTTATTAATAAGTATCCAAAAGAGAGCTCTGAAATTCTACCAGCACCTGAAGCACAGTGACCCGAGAGCTCATACCAGGCTGAAGCCCTGCGTTATCAGGAGCAGAACGGGCACTGGAGCGCTCTCTCACAGCTGGTGCTGAAGCTACACCCACACCAACACAGTTCAATCTGGCCCAACCAAATTATACAACTACAAAAACAACATTACAGTACCTATTGGAAAGAAGCCACTAAATTACAAAAGAAGATGGAACTCTATTTACACATGAAAAGAGACTATAAACCAGCAGAATACCTGAGCTGTGTGAAAGAGCATAAAGTGAGAAAGACCCTAACCAAATACAGGCTGAGTGACAACAGTCTGGCCATAGAGAGAGGACGGCACAGACAGAGAAGGCAGCCATGAGAGCAGAGACTGTGTTCCCTGTGCTCTCAGAGAGAGGTGGAGACAGAGGAACACTTCCTGCTGCACTGTGATTACTATCACAACATCAGATCAGACTATTTCACTAAATTCCAACAACTAGAACCAAATGTTATGGCATTACCAAATTCAGAAAAATGTATTCCTATTCTGGGAGAAAAATCTAGCTTGATTGCAACAAACAAAAAAGAGTCATCTCATCTGAATGTGTACAAATGTATAAAGCTTTTTATTATTATTATTATTATTATTATTATTATTATTATTATTATTATTATTATGCTTTATTTTACTGTCGTAATTACTTTCTTGATTATAAAATGTATTCATGTATTTGTTTACTGATTGATTTATTGATTTTATGGATTTCTTTTTTTTCATTGCTTATGTAATGGCCAATACTTTGGCAAAAGCTTATTTGAATTTGAGAGAGAGAGAGAGAGAGAGAGAGAGAGAGAGAGAGAGAGAGCTTAGAGTTTATATTGCGGCTGTTGTCAAAGTTGGTTTTGTGGCTTTATATGGTCAGACACTTGAATGTGTCATTTTTTCTTTCATGCTGGTATCCTGGTAGATGTTTTACGCATTACGCTTTCATCAACTTACAGGTTATAAAGTTTATTGAAGCTATTGTGGTGAATAGCACATTTAAATGGCCCAGTTTAATGGCAGGTTACCCTCTGTTTGTAACAATTTTCTACATTTTGATTGGAACTTGGTGGACTAACACAAACAAACTGTCAAACGCTATCAGATAAAGATGCTAGGACAACAGCCAGACACCTCTTAGAGGGCAAGAAAAAGACCTCTGGTACCAAGCCCGGGAAGGACAGGACTTTTCATTGGTCCACAACTCCACATACTGTTTCTGCCCTTCACCCATATAGAGACTAATTCCTAAGATTTTGACCTGTGACTGCCATAAGAATTCCTCAAGACCTCTGGAAGCAGCAGCAGTGGGTGAAACAAAGAGAGACCACAGTGATCCATCCAAATCAATTCACAACTATATTTGGAAACCTTAAAACTGATGTAAACTACATACATCCATGTCATACTTATTAAGAGAAATAAGTATTCTCAGTGACAGCTATTTATAATGCAACATCTTACACAAATTCAGCTGTTAATGTACAAATGACAGTTCAATCTTTCCCCATCTTGTTTGGACTCAATTTGTTAGAATATTGCCAAAGGTATTCAGGTGGTGGTTTGGAAAGTGAGAAGTGCATTGGTAAAACATTAAATACACTTTAAAGACTTCTAACTGTGTGGTGTATACAAATGAGTTCCACAGGGGAAGAATGGTAGGCCACACTGTGTGTCAGGTTTTTCATTGTCGGGCCAGTGCGAGCCAGGGCTTTTAATGGGCCGGGCTGGGCTAATAGCCTCGGACCTGTAGCACCAAGCCCAAAGCCACTCTGCGTGTTTACCGTCAGGCCAGAATCTCTGCAGCATTTCACTCAAACCCACCTGTCACCCTCCTCTCTGGAACAACGTCACACAAACCCATAATTTCACCAACAAATGGAAGCTTTATCAGAAAACTAATCAGAAAGAAATCACTGGAAACTAGAGATATCGCAAAACAAACGTGAAAAAAGTGGCGGTTTGTTGGCATTTTTGTTGTTTACTTAAATATTTAAAACCTAAGCATAATATTTTTACAATAATAAGTGATACATCAGAAAAAAGAATGATCATTTCTAAAAGCATTCCAACAAAAATACGACCTGGGGAGCTTTAGCATTATCTCCAGTGATAGTCCCAATACCCGAAAAACCTTGAGTTGCTTTATTTTATATGCAGGGCTAAATATGGATATCAGACAGTCCGGTATAAAGAGACGAGATGTACTGACAAATAAAATAATACACGATTGTGATAGCCTAAATTTTATTGTCTGATTTCTTCAAGCGGTTGTATTTACCATGTTTACTATGGTACTGGTTAGCGCGCAGTCTTTTGCATAGCATATAAATATTTTTTTATAAATTCACTTTTTACGGTAATCAGAATCTGCATCGGATCACAAACAGAATTTATTTTAAAGACTTGCTACGGTCTAAAAGTTAGTTTTGAGCTCAAATCATTTTAAAAGTCTTTAATCAAGTTCAAGTTCCGTTTATTTACTGTATATAGCACTTATAAAACAGCCACACGACTGACTAAAGCGCTGTACAATGGATCAGACTAAAGAAAAATATAAAGCGATAAACACAACTAAAACACAGTAAAACAGACACTAATTTAAACAAAATTAAATTAATATATAGAATAAAACCAAAGAAAGCAAGGTAAAAGACATTCAAACATAAAACACAACAAAAACTATAAAGAAAATTAGTTTATAATGCTGATGTTAGTTGGTATATGAAATCATCCGTGGTGCTACCGTCTCCAGACTGAGATAAACTCTGCCTTTCTTAGTAACCACTCCTCAAGCCCGAGCTGGGCGGCTTGGGACCAAGGTATTCAGCGGGCCAAAAAACCCTGGCCATTGGCCCAGAGGAAGCCCCGACAAGGCCCAATCAAGCAGCGGAAGTGAAAGTGGAAACGCGAATGGCCCTGGTACGCACTAGCATGCCCACCTTTTGGCCCAACAGTGGAAACATGGCTACTGTAATCTCCTCATCGTCAGAAAGGAATAAACCCATTCCCTTCAAAAGACACTCTTAGTCTCGAGCCTCTGAAGGTGAGACAGAAACAGATCAACCAAGAGTCTCCCATTGGGAGACATAACAGATACATCGTTCTGAGTCTTTTCCATGACGGATTCCATGATCTAGGTCTACAGCTTGTGAGGGAGCAACAGATACGACCATTTTCTGAGCCTCCAATCTGTGAGGAAAGAAACATTAACAAACACTACGTTCAGAGTCTTCGTCCAGCGAGACAATAACAAGATGCAGCATGTTCCAAGTCTCTATGCCAGTTCATCTGCGTGTTCCAGATTGTTAAGGCGCTTCTGCACCTACTTCATGGCCTCATCTGCATGTTCCAGATAATAGGACCAGAGATCAGGGCTGTTGAAACGGATTCCGGATCCTTTCCCCACTGCATTGTAACCTAGCACAACCAGTGGAAGACATCACCGCCATCAAACTGCTCACACGGCCATGTGGAACGTAAATATCACTACATATCACCAAACCTCTTTCCAGAGACCTTAGCATTGTTGTATATTGTTGAGTATTTTCTAATTTTCATTAGAGGTAATATGGCTGATGCTAGTTAATAACAAATAATCTTCCATTGAATTAGTTTGATGCATAATAAGGTTCTTCACCTTATTAGTTTCAGAGAAACAACAGTTTATCATCCCATAAGTAGACGTCACTCTTCCATAGCCTCAACTTAATTACTTGTATTTGTCTCATGCACTTTATTCCTTTATCATTCATGGTATGTATTTAGTAGGTGTGTTAGTTATTCTTGTTTATCTTTTGTTAATCATATTTATTTTATGTGTCTTTCTTGTGTTGATAATGCAGAAGAGCTTCTACAAGTTAACAATATCACACCAACCCTTCAGGTATATTAAGCTGACTCCCTCCACCTCCCTCCCTCCAGTTTAATTCTAAATGATTGAACACCCCCCTTTTGGGAATGTTCCCATACTGCCAAGTTCACAAGTTCGCCTGCCCAATCAGGCTTAAAGGTTAATAGTAAACAAACATGGCTTGCTGTCTTTGAAGGAGGTTTGAACCCGAGGCTCGACTCGAGCTCAGAGTAAAAAAAAACCCTCTATACTGCGCATAGGAGAGTAGGAGGGCTGCTGGAAGAATTTGTCAATCGGATGACGCAGTGTCTGCTGCTTATATAGTACACTCATAATGAAGTTTGACGGGACTGAATGTTTAGGCATGCCCCGAACCTATGTTTGGAACTTCATTTAAACTTCACCAGTCCTTGACTGGTGCCCCAAACTAAGAGAGGGGGAAAGTGGTCGTCTGATGTACTCATAACCTCACCTTAAGTGACGTGTGATCTAAAAATCACGTCAAATGAAGTGCTACGCACAGGCTATTTAAGACAGTATTGATTATGACTCAACGACAAATGCTAGACTAAAGCCTGGAACACACCAAGCCGACGGTCGGCCGTCGGGCAGCTTTTATGCATCGGCCAACTAAGTTTTCTTGGTGTATTCCGCACCGTCGGCTGACGTTGGTCCTCGTCTGCTATTTTTCAGCCGATTCGACATGTTGAATCGGCGTCGCCGAAGCGGTCAGTCGGGCCAATCGATCATTCTGATTGGCTGTTCTGCTAGCGAACCAGTGCACGAGAAAAAAAAACTAAACAGAAGTGATCATCTGTGGTGAGCGAGATTATGAGGTGCTTTGTTTATACCCATGTAGCTCTTCCGGGTTTCCCGCTTTGAATAACGAAAACAGACTACTGCCACCAGCTGGTACAGAAAGCTATTTACTCTTACGCAGGCCCAGAACTGACATGCTACTTGGCTGTCGGATGTCGAGCGTCTGCTGGGTGTGTCAGGGCGACTTTGGACCCAGACGCTGCTGACGTGAGCAAACGCGAGCCAACTCAGCAGTCTGCTTCTGTGTCGGTTTGGTGTGTTCCTTGCTTAAAACAGTCTTCTCTGCTCTTCAAAAACATAAAACATTAACCTTTATAGAGAGAGTTTCTTGAGTAAAGAAAACTGTACTTATTCAAATAACCAGTTATTTATTAACCCTTGCAAACAAGCAGACGGTCCAAACTGTTTGTGACAGTTTATTCATGATAGAAGCAGGGCAATGAGTTTGACCGACAGTTTGAGGAACCAATGGAGATACAAGGTTTAATCACAAGCTCATTTTAATACATCCCACTGGTTAAATATTTGCAACCCAGAGACAGACATAAAGGGTAAAAAAAAAAAAAGACGAAATATGAAGATACAAGGTTTCTGCCCGATATTTCACATTTTGTTAATTTAGATTTGCCATAGTAGTGAAATAATAATAATAATAATAATAATAATAATAATTAAAAGAGAATTTATTTCTCCTCATTGTAATCAAACCCCTCTTAGGATGTGTGATCATAGGCACGTGCCTAGAATGGCTATGCATAAATCAGGCCCTGTCTGCCATAGATAAACCAGCACCTTGACTGACTGTCCTTCTGCATCACGCTGAGGTCTTGAGCCGTCCTTGTCTGTTGCTCTTTTGATAACACACTAAACTGACATATTTCATTACGTCCCTTTGAAAAAAGGGTTGACCACTTTGTAATACAATATTGTTGGAAATGTCACAGACGTCACCATGTGACGTATTTTTTGACGCATGACCATTGATTAGCATTGGGGCTCACGGTAAAAATGAACGCTGACCTGTCTCTGTTGATTTGTCAGATCTTACCTTTGACATTATTCATCATACAATTCAGCATTATGCATGAGTTACTAACTTCAATCAAAAAGAACCTGTAAATTGACTTCCAGCAATGTATTCGTCTCCTTTGGAAAACCATGGTGTGTTTGCTATTTATAAATGTATTGCTTTATCCAAAAGCACAGATAATACAATATCCTCAGCCAGTCCAATGTTTCCCTTTTTATCCTCTCCCCCTCCTCCCTTTATCATAATCCCAAACTGTATGTGGTGCAACAGTCATTAATATTGGGAGAGCTGTAATCTCTGTCTTTTATTCTGCAAAGGGCTTTGAGCCCTTGTGAAAAACAATCGAATGATTTTCCAGAGCTGCCGTTGTTTTCCGTTGTCACCACATGGCTGCACAGTCTGAAACCTGAAAGCACCGACACTGCGGTACAGTGAAAAGTTATGAGTCACTGGAAGGTTGCTCGCTGGGAGGCCAAAAGTCCTTACACTGCTGTCTAACATGTATGGTACTTTCCAAAAGCAGGGTACAAATTAGGCCTGACACTATCAGTGAAGTCAGTGAAAAAGAATTGAAAATGTTTAACCTTCAGAAAAAGTCAGGATCATTACGGCAAAATAAATGTTAAATAATAAAAATATCCTAATTAGATAGAAAAAATTATGATGATATACGATATATATAGGTTTTTAGTGATAACAGATCATTATTTTCGTATAACTTTTTACATTGACAAACTTTTTTTAATAGAAATAAAAACTTAGATTAGATTCAGATTCAGTTGGATAACAGTCGCTTCAATTGTAAACTATTGTAAACGTCTGCTCTGCTCACCCAACACGAGCTGCAATCGCACACACACACAAACACACAGTGCAGCAGGAATCACAGTTCACTGATCACGTGACAAGAGTAAGGTGAGATGATTGACAGGACCATGGCGGAGGATTCGTGCGCATCAGAGCCTGTTAGAGTGTCTGATAAATGTCTAACACCGTGTCTACACTGGACGCGAGCGGCACGACAAAAGACAATCGCTGCATCTGAAATCAAATACTTCTCTATTATATAGTATGTCCCAATTCATAGTATTCGAAATTCATAGTAGGGGAAAAGTGCCCGGATGACCTACTACTTCCGACGAGATTCTGAAGTGCGCATATGATAGACACTTTACTATCCCATGAGGCCACGGGAGAGGATTTATGAATGGAGGTGAAGGGACGCAACTGACGCTGATAGGTCACATGAAAACTGGATGCGGCGCTCCGTAATGTTACAATGCCCATCAAGGTGAGTATTAACGTAGACAGTTCAGGAAGAATGTGTAACAGGAGCAGTATTTTGGATCCATGTGTGCATCAGGTCTTAAAGTGACAGTAGCCGAGTTAACGTGCCACTCTTATTCAAACTACAAAAAGACAAACAATCACTTACTGCTCTTGACTGATTAACTTGTGTAACTTAAATGGATTCATCTGTATTTATTTTTTTACAATGAAGATTATCTAATGTTATTTTAAATTTGATTACTTTGTTTTTTTTTATTCAGTTTCTTACCTGAATACTACTGTTAGATTGTCTGGCTATCACCAGACCAAGCTCAATTTAAGATTGAACATTGGTCTGGGAAGTCTGCTATGTATTTTCTACTGCACAAGAGGCGTGATAAACAAGGATAAATTAAATGACGCTGTACGTAATCGGATAGTCCTTCAACCAATCAGACCACAAGAGGCGTGATAAATGAGCATAATTAAAATCACTGTTTGCAATTGGATAGTCCTTCAACCAATCAGACCACAAGAGGCGTGATAAACTAGCAGGGCTCTGAACCGGTTCAAGGAACGAAAACGAAAACCGGAAACGAACGAAATTTTAAGAGGAACAAAAACGGAAACGAAATCAAAATCAATTTGAATCGTTCTGAACAGAAACGTTAATTTGAAATGACCATTAACCGGTTAATAACGTTATTTTATCGTTCTCTTTAATATTTTAATTTGGCAGTGACCAATCATGAAATGAGTAGTACAGCATGTGACGTTGACGGATCAAGCGTGAGTGAAATGCCCGCGCACCATCATCTATGAATCTACCGGTAACGCAAGTCAGTGTGAGCGCGCATTTTCATGCCTCAAGTACATTTCTTTCCCCGCTGAGGTCTACAATGAATGTGCAGGTATTGGAGGACATTCTTTTCGAACGTTTAAATAAGCAGTACGGACTTTAAGCTCAAATAGACTGATTTAGGATAGTTTATGGATTCCGTTTAAGCCTATCCAAGTAGGCTATAGCATCTATCAAACATTTTTCCTATAGTCTTTCAGATTGCCAATACAGGACAGGTCAATGTTTTCTATATAGACGGTTGATGCTTCGTATTAAATGGTATGTTATATTGCATTAAATGCAAGCTTTATTAGCTGACTGAATTTGATTATGTGATGCAAGAACGTGTTGCGCAGTGTTTGCTTTGAAATTAGCAGTTGACGGTGCATTAAAAGAGCAATGGTTATCCAGTTTATTTATTCTTTATTCATGCATTTTTTAAAACAAGTCGTGTTGAAAAAAAGTTATGTACAAAGAATGTTATCACTCTTCTGAAAATAATTCGGCATTAGAGGCCACTTTCGATTGTCTAACGCTCCATTAAAACAGGTCCGCTGTTTATGCCTTGTAATTAATGCATGTATTTCTGGTTTTAAAAATGTTATTAAATAAATATTCAAGTTGAATTACCATGTATTATATTATTATTGAGTGAAAATAAGTCTATTTATAAATATTTGTTTAAAATTTATACATATTTGTTTAAAGTATAGGCTTATAATTAAAATAACGTTATTAACCGGTATTTTTTCATATCAAACCGTTTTCGGAACAGTAATGTTTATTGAGGAACGCAAAAACCGAAACGCTATAATATCGATTCTGCTCGGAGTGAACCGATTGATATTTTTTTCCGTTTTTAAGCCCTGTAAACTAGCATAATTCAAATGCCTGTTTGCAGTTGGATAGTCCTTCAACCAATCAACCAATACAAGAGGCGTGATCAACGGGCAACGACCCATCGCTTCTCTATCCGCCATCGTGTTAAACCCGCCAATAGCGCGCTAGGTGGATAAGCCAGTCTGTGATTGGTTCCCGCAAAAGTGTAACCGAAGCAATAGAAATGAATGTACAGGTTTCCAGACTGAGTTGCAGGGCGAAATCAAATCGCCGGCAGATCAGGCTGGGTTTACTGTTTACTGTTAGACCTGCCTGAAAAAATAAAGCAGTCCATTTAATTTGTATCTTTATTCTGTTGTATTTATTGTATTTATGCTATTGTTAGTAATTTGTTTATTTGTTCTAATTTTATTACGGTTTACTTGTCTTTTTAAATTCAATGTACCATTTGAAATCAAGCTTCCTTGTGCTGTGTAAGCTATGCAACAAATGTATGCAACAAAATTACCCCATTGTAAAAAATACATTGAGTTAGCAAATATTTGTGAAATAATTGTTAATTGATCAATGTTTATATATGGAAAAAAAAAAATCTTAAAAGCTTTATCATATAAAGTGATCTCTTCAGAAGAAATTTGTGATTGCCTAGACTTTCAATAGATGGACAAAAAATAAATAATATTAAAAAATAATCTATTTGACAATATATTCAGTGTTTTTTCCCCTGTGGTATCGAAAATGGTATCGAATATGGATACTTTTCCAGGTATCGTATCGAAGATAGAAATTCCAGTAGCGTGACAACACTATTGTGACATAGCAGGTCAGCATAGCAGATCTTGTCCGCCAAAATCAAGCGTACGTACATTCCATGCACCGTGCCATAAATGCTGGTTAAATAATTCACTCCGAGAGTTTTCGTAATTAAAATGAGGTTATTTGTTAAGGAATTTTGCTTTTTTTTTTGCTACCGTAAATATTTATGGAAATGTGTTTTTTATATATTTAAAATAATTTTTACTACAATAAACTGAATAATATCAAACAAATTATGAAATTTCTGATTTTCATTTTTGTGCTGTGTCAGGCTTCACTAAACAACGTATTGCCTTTGGCCACTGGCTGGTACAGAGAAAGTGCACTAGTTTGTAACACTGGATTTACAGACTTATCAGCAAGCCATGTAAGGAGTACAGTGGGATCAAATGACTGCTATTACCACAGCTCTGTGCAAGGGGCTGTGATTGAGAAATGTGGTGCTAATCCCACTAACAAGCTGAAGTATTAAAGTCACTGAAAATGAAGGAATCCCCTATTGGATTTGTGATACACTGGGGTGTCATTAAACCACTGTAAGTGGTTTGTGTATGACAGGAAGAAAAAAAATAACCCCCTTGCTGCATAAATCACAATCATTCACAATTTTTTATTCAAAATGATATACAGTGCGGTTTAAATTCTGAATTCACAAATTCTTCTATTTAGTATTATCATAATGGCTATAAACGTAATTTAAGAAATTATTTTACATTTTGCTTTACTGACAGCAGCACTCAAGCTGCATGAACTCCACAAGTCTGTGTAAAACCTGAAGATCGTGTTCTTCAGCATGATTTAAGAATGATCTAAAGAACATCTTGAGTGAAGCAAGAACGTCTGTAGTCATGATCAACATCTCATATGTTCTTTTTATCAAAAAGTTTATCGAAAAATCGCAAATGTACATATCGCGATATGCATATAGCAACGGCACGCAATATCTGAATGATTTTAAGATGCTACTTCAACATTGTGAAAAGTGTACGTTTTAGGTTGACGCATATAGCAGAGAATAGACTGGGCACACGTCTGTTACTCATGTGACTTGCTTGACATTAAAAAGAGTTATTAAACTCAATAACTTGCAAAAAACAACTCCTCACACGTGCACAAGCCGCCTCTCTGAAAGGGTGTGATCCCTTCAGTTCTGTTTCGTGCCTTGTTACCCACTCAAACTGTCAAATACACACAGTTATGTCAAAATGGCTGCTTTGTAGCTTTATTATGTATCAGTGTATATTTAATTCATGTGAAGAATACTGTTTTTAGTTCTTATTTTTAATAACAAAGATAAATTTAAATAACAAAAATAATTGTCCACCTCTAGTTCAGGTGTCTTTGTTTACCTGGATGTTCTTGATGTTAAGTTTTAGAGTTTTTAGTATTTAAATATTGGCATTACATTTTTTGTTTGTTTACATTGATATTAAAATTATATTGTCAGATTTGTGACATTAATTTTAGCTAAAACACTGGTGGTTACTTTCAGAAGTTGTAGCGATGATTTCTTTTCCCAGAAAGAATGTGAAACGCATAAATGGTATCATTCTCAGTTGTTTTAATATAATTTAAATAGATTTTATTAAATCACTTAAAGCAATATCGTATCGCATATTGAATATCGCATTATTTAACAAGGTATTGCATATTGCATTTTTCTTCAATATCATAATATAGTTGCCATGAAAATCATTACTGAGGTTTGGTGTGCTGAACAAAACAAGTGAAATACTGTCATTTATTATTTAAACTATCTTTTGTTCACACATTTCTTGAATTTAAACACTAAAGCTTATTTCAAAGGGCCACCATCAGTCATGACTAACAGAAGTGAACAAAAACTGAAGAAGGAGCGAAAAATAAGGAAAGAGAGTAAAGATGCTTTGGAGCGTGACAAAAAGCATTCATCCTCTGTTCAAATAGAGGCCTAAGACTTTGCAGAGCTGGGGAAGACTCTTGGTGGACAAAAATGAGATGGAAGGATGTAATATACCTCACTCAGTCTAGCTTCAGACCCAAGGATGAAGTCTCAAAAGGTAAATCTGTACAAAAAAAAACTAAATTGAATCTTCCTGCAAGGAAAAGATAATGAAAGAATGATGGAAACATTTTACTCAAAAGGGTAAAAAGTAATACGCTGGAGAATTTTCCATTCTGGCATGTGTATAAACGACGAAAAAAGTCATATCTGAAGAAAATGAGATTCTGAATCACAGTGAAGATAGCAAGTGTCATTCCATCATGCAGGGTGGTCCAAGTGGAAATCTCTCTCTCTCTCTCACACACACACACAATGTAGCACAATATCATATGGTAAGAATGCCATGATTCAAAGGCACATCCTCTCATGTTTTGCTGACAGGTTTATACCTTACATAAAAAGTTCTCTAAACGATTACTTGTCACGCCTACAAACTAGCTTCCAATAAATGCTTATTAACTACCCATAATAGTGACAAACACGACTGCACCATTAAAATAAATAAGTTTAACTGAAGATGCACCTTATTCATCAACCGGGGGGAAAAAAAAAAATCACAATCCAATCGCAAACATTGTTCTGAGCCTGCTGAGGCGTGGGAGAGAAAAAGCCCTCATCCACGAAGGACATAATCCCACATTCATCAAATTGCCTTTACACCTACAAATACTGCTATTGCAGCATTCAGGAACTATTGTGAGATTTATTATGGCTTTTACAAGATTTTAGGCTGTAGAAAGACTGGAACTAAACATCTTGACTGTTGCATGACAGAACCAACTATATAAAATAGCTCCAACAAACCACATAAATCTCAAACCTCACAAGCTCCATCGTCTCCAAGGGACAGGAAAGAAGTGAAATTAATTATCATCCTCCAGTTTGTGGCACAGACACAGATGAAGTGTAATTGAAACCAAGCTCACTCAGTCACTTACTCAGCACCAGTACAGTAAGTAAACGTCAATCAGCCGTATTTCAACGAAGCACATTGCAATGCACAAACAGACCTTCCTGCTCTAGCACTTGATGTGAAAACGGAGCTGGACGGAGGGCACACTCACCCTAAGAGGACCATTTGCGGAGGAGAGGAAGACAGTGAAGGCGTCAGTCTCCCGTGGCACTGGGGCATATCCGCTTCTTTAGGAGCCATGCGAGGCGGTCGGCTGCAGACGAGTTGTTCCACATTGGCTGAAGTGCAGCAGTGAGAGGGTTTGCCCAACGCCGGAGCTGCAGCGAGCGGACACGCTCACGCGCACACTCACACACATGCAAGGAGAGTGTGTGAGAGCGAAGATGCGCGCTACGTTTTGCGTCAAATTGAAATCCCACCACAAGGAGGCTTAAGAGATGTGTTCCTCTTGATTTTTCACTTCACTGAGAAAGGCACGTGTGTGCGCGCACTGCACACACACACATAACACACACTCAAGAACACAGACAGTTGGCGCGCGCAGACGATGTTCCTCATCCGCTGCTGCAGACTTTGTGTGTTTGATAAGAAAAGCGAGATAAAGATAAAGGAGAAATGTTGGGAGGGAGGGAGGGAGAGCGGAAGAGATGTGAGGTAAGGGAAGTCCTGTTTCAGTTCAGTTTAGTTGGTCATCTCACATAGCCTACTAACAGCCGTGTGTGTTATCTGAGCTCAGAGAGCTTATGCAATCAGAGGGGTAGGTGTGTGTTAAGGGGGTTTCGAGAGCTGAGAAGTAATAATACTGACGCATATTAATTGGCCGGCCCGTGTATTATCACAATGATTACACCTCGTTACAAGATGACATGATTTAAATGAGAAAGAGATGGAGATTGGAAGATTACAATTTGGGTGGAAAAAAATCAAATGTAAGCGTAATTGGATTGTTAATTAACGCGAGTCATCTCTGCGTTTTATAATTACCAGAATTCCTCTGAGGATCAATCAACCTTGTTGCTACTTCTAACAGGCACACACACACACACACACACACACACACACACACACACACACACACACACACGACTGTGCCGATCATCATACATGCTCAGTACTTCACGCTGTAAAAATCCTTCTTAGATCACGCAAATCATGTTGGAAAAAACAACAAAATATATTATTGATTGATGTAGCGTTTTCTTTACTTCTGAAGCGCTAGCAAAGTACAACTTTCAGGAATACAACAAAAGGCTTTTCTGTTAGGATACTCTGATTTTTTTTATGTCATATCAAAAAAACATAGCATGATTTGGATGAATGCATTTTTGTTAGTTTATGCACTGAAGAAATTATTTGTGGATCAGTCCCATCCACTCCAGCATCCTTGGGCAAGAATAATTATGTTTCTATGTTTGACCAAGGACTTGCTGTTTGTGATTTTGTTGTCATGTTTAGTAAATAATGATGTCAGTGTTTGTTCTCCAACTCAGAATAATCAGCTTCTTGATTATTTCATGAGTGTATTTTTTGTGTCTATGTTGAACACATGTTCATATCAAGTCAGTAGTTTAAGAGAACAAGCAAGTTGCTTCCCATGGCATGTATTTTTTTCATATATGACATGTACTTCCCATAGTAGCAACAGTACATTATGCATAGTTACATGCAACTAACCCTCAACCAAAACCTAAACCTAACCTAACCCTATATTAAGTACATGTTGTTAATTAATATTAGGCTACTCAGTACTTAATTACACTGTAACAACGGCACCTTTAAATAAAGTGTAACCCAGTTTGTGCTGAACTTTTTAATGATAAATAATTGTTGTTATTATAAATAATTCTTAAAATTATGGCCGATTTTGAGATTTTAAGATAAGCCATTTACTTAAAATAATAACATGAATCTAATGGGGAGGAAAGCCATGGAAACTGTAGCCACTTTCCATGCCATGAATGAACTTCATTCCCTCACCAGTAATTCCCATCCTGAAACTGAATCTTTGTTCTTCACCCACTACCACTGAGATGCACATGACATACAAGCTAGAGGAGTAACACTTCATAAACCTGCTTCAGAACAATTCTTTGGTGCATTAATTTGGTGTCAAACCCTTTTACTGTACCTCCACTGGAATGCAGCACAGCCACTCTAACTGCTGATGATGATGATAATAAATGAACTCACGGTCAGGGATGTGACCTTGATGGTCACTATTCTCAAAGACCATGTGAATTTCTGCTTTAGTTTAAACTCATTTTAATTCCGCAATGTGATGTATTTTCAGGTGAAACAGTGAAAATATACAGTATGTATCACTGTTTCCACAAAAATATTAAAGCAGCACAATTGGCTTTATGCACAGCTGCACTACTTCCTGACCTTCAGCCAGCTCCTTTGTTTCCTGTCTGCCATTATTGGACAAACTGATTAATCCAGGTGTGTCTGATTATTGTTGTTGTGACTACAGAGGTCAGGCACACCTGGATTAATCAGTTTGTCCAATAATGGCAGACAGGAAACAAAGGAGCTGTCTGAAGTTCAGGAAGTAGTGCAGCTGTGCATAAAGCCCATTGATGATAATAAGAAATGTTTCTTGAGTAGCGAATCAACATGATTTCTAAAGGATCATGTGACACTGGAGTAATGATGCTGGAAATTCAGCTTTGCCTTCACAGGAATAAATTAAATTTTAAAATATATTCAAATAGAAAACAGATATACATTTTTTTCCCCATATTATTGATTCAATAAATGCTGCCTTGGTAAGCATAAGATACTTTCAAAAACATTACAAAAGCATACAGACCCAAAACTTTTGAACTGTTCTGGCAACAAGCAGAACAGAATTGAAGTCTGTGAACACCTTGTTTTGTTTCACTGGAAAAAAGAAACTGTACTGCATAGAGTTTTTAATTTTCACTTTTAAATTTGCATAATCTGCTAGACCATTTTGCGTTTCATTTGCACTGATAGTTTTGTACAACCTGTTCAATTTTCCTCCAAAAAATGCTTGATTGCTTTACAAATTCAGCTTACTTTGCACCAGCTAAAAGTGTTCCTACATCAATAAATGTGCTCATATCATATTCATGAACTTCAGAAAAATAGTCTGCATACATATTCTGCAATTAAAACGGCAAAAAAGGCTGTTCTCATTAGAGGGTGAGTATGGGAGTTCATACGCAGTGTCTCTCTTAGACACAAAATGTTTGTCTCTGCAGGTGTCTGTGAAATGGAACTTCTCTCCCTTGTGCCTCAGGCCATCGGCTGTCATTAAGCAGAAAGCAAAATAAAACTGTTCTCTCCACCAATTACTGAAGGAGAAAATCTTTCATAATTCAGCAAGAATATAGACTCTGTCTGCTAGCACAGCTTACACAGTTTGAAAACACAACAAAAAGATTTGAAAAACATACTTTTAGGGAGACTACTTACTTTCACAAGATGTTAAAGGGTAATAATGCCAATCTCATGTTAGTCCTCAGTACCTATAGAGTAGTATTGCATCTTTCATATCTCCGAAGAGTCTTTAGTTTTATCACTATATCCAGAAGTGGCTGGGCCTTCCCCGATGTCTGTCAAATGTAGCCCTGTATGGAAGAAACACCTTGAGGCTCCCAATGAAATCCATCAGCTTGGGTTACAAGCTGGAGATGGTGGATTCGAGATGAAAGACTCACCGGATCCAGCAGTGCAAAACACCAAGGCCAAGTGTATACTGGAAGGAAATGGAAAGCATCACAGTCAGTACACCAGGCCATTACCCGCTTGAAACACCAGGAAGTTGACGGATTGGTGCAATATGGCAGTGCAGGCTTTGGTTGGGGAACACCAACTAAGATGTGGTCCAAAGCCTCAAAGGTAGAGAGAGAAAACCTGGTGATCTCTGAAGTTGTGAGGGAGGAAGAGAAGGGCTACAAAATCAAAGCTGTGAGCCAATGCCAACAAGGGAGATGGACAACCTGGGAGGCTGTCATCGACAGGGCTGTGACGTGGGCTGATTTGTGGAGAATGCCTCAGGCAAGGCTGAGCTTTCTAATCAGGGCCACGTACGATACCCTACCAAGCCCCCAGAATCTGTACCTTTGGTATGGCTCAGAGGAGCTCTGCCAGCTTTATGGCCACCAGAACCCCAGCTTACAGCGCATCCCGTCCAGCTGCAAAACTGACCCAAGGACGTTATGGTTGGCCTCACGACCAGGTCCTGCAAAAAGTAGCTGAAGTCATCGAGGCACGCAGATTAGAAGCCAACAGGGCCAGCCCAGCAGCAACTCACGGGCTGATCCAGTTTGTGAGGCAAGGGGGTGAGGTGCTAAGCAGCACCTCAAAGGAGTGATCCTTGCTGTCACCCGGAAGCAACATGGGAACTGAGAGCTGATCTTGATCACCAACTGAAGTTCCCACAGCAGATCACCGCAACCTCCTTCCGGCTAGACATTGTGCTCTGGTTTACCATCACAAGAACGATTATCATGGTTGAACTGACTGTGCCATGGGAAGATGGCCTAGAGTCTGCTTTTGAGAGGAAAAAGAGAAGTATGCAGACCTATCAGCTGCATGCACAAAGGCAGGGTGATGTGCTGTCACGTACCCAGTCGAAGTCAGCTGTTGAGGCTTCACTGGAACCTCCATGCAACGGCTCCTGAAGTCTCTAGGTGTCAGAAGTGTCAGGTTGTCAAAGACACTAAAAGAGATAGCAGAGACGGCAGAGCAAGGGAGCTTCTGGCTCTGGCTCCGGAGAAAGGACAAGGTGTGGGGGAGAGAAGGATCCTAAGGCTGGCTGCGGGGGGCGGTAGTGAGACGTCCCTGCCGTTGCTCCACCACCCGGAGATGTTCCTGGCTTAAAAAAGCGAAACATCAATGGAGGGTGGCTCCCGGCTGACGACTCTGCAGCCAGCCCAAATGGCACCGTCGGAGGTGTGTCAGGCAGAAATGCCTTGTGGGTATTCCTACCTGTGCTTACAACTAAAAGACAGATACGCTGTACCAATTCTTTCCAAAAAAGACAAGCTGGTGGAGGCTTGGAGTGGGTGAAACTGAAGTGTCACGAGCACACACACACACACACACAATACATCTTGACATTATCCCTGGATAACTTTTGATTCACTATACGTTCATGTCGTTTACATTATATGCACGAATGCGCTGATTGCCAACAAAACAGACATTTGATGCATTCACTCACCGGGATTGGCCGGGAATAAACAAACACACTTGCAGAACTCTGTTGCTGCCCCCGAAAAACAAACTGCATCTAATGCTGTGTTATTTGGGAAGCTGAACAAGGTTCTTTCCCTCACAACCAAAAACACACTTCTTTAGTGACATTGTTGATTTCATGGTCTAAAAACAAAATGACAGCGCTGCCGACGGCTTCCGTTACCCAAACAAAGCTTGTTTATGGGCGCGCTCTTACTCTCGCTCTGGTTGATGTGCACACACGCTCACCCGGGAGAAGTGCCCATAGAAGGAATTCCGCCCTTTATGATGTCATACAGGGCCATACTCGAAACTTTCATAAACTTGCTCAAATCCTGAGTGTAAATAAGTCAGAATGCATGAAAAAGCACCCCCCCCACCCCCCCCTTTTTAAGGATGGGAAGTTTTTCGAGATTACATTTCCCAGAATGTCCTAAGTGGTAATAGTCAGTGTGCAAATTATACAGTGACTTTCAGCGAGGTCAAATCTTTTAAATGGAATTTTTGCAGCAGTTCTCAGGACACGCTCTGTTGAGGTTTGTCTCGTGCAATTCAAATTGCCGTTGGTGCCTGCAGCATATACATATCAGCTCTTTTAAAGTTGCAATGAAATCAGAATGTGCCCATTGGTGCACGGGACATACATCCCATGAGGTGCGTTGGGGGAATACTATGCGAGGCCCATCTCATAGCATTATGAGCCAGATATATTATGGTTCAATTCGCATGTCAAGACTGATTTTTATCTGCATAGAAGCCAAAAATCGAATTCAAAAGGTGTCAACAGCAGACAATAGAACAACATAAGGGAATCATTTTCTCTTCTGGTTGTTTTAACACTGATCTGAACATGCCCTGAGGTGTGAATCTGGATATGAAGGAAAGAAACAGTGAGAGAGACAGCTGAGATGTTTGCTGATAGGCACCACTGAGTTCTTGCCTATATTACTGAACAGGGCTAATCAGAGGAATGAAAGAAGAGAGAAGAAAATCTATGTGCTATGAGCACATCCTCCTGATTTCTTCTCCTGCCGCAGCTAAGAGTCATTTTCACTGCTTGATTCCCATTGGCTCAGCTCTCACTGAAGACCGCTGGGCTTCCTCTTATTGTTACAGGAACAGATCACCTTCTGCTCATTAATTTCATAATGTTCATGCATAATCCCTCAAGACTGTATGATCCCATTGCATATATATTCTGACTGTGCATAATAAAATAAACTCCAAGAATTTTCTCAACATCCTTTAGGTGACTTAATTTCCATCCTTTTATAGTTCAAACAGGTATAAAAACTAATTAGCATTATAATTAAAATCACACCCTGGAATATTTCTTCAGATGAATATTTCTACAGATGGGTCCACAGTCTAGGATCACAAGAAAAAAAATTATATTTTGCATTCTTTTGTCATTTAACCCTTATTTCTAAAAACTAACACACCATTGGCAGGGCTCAATCCGAGGGGTGGGATAAACGGTTGTCTTTCAAATTCCCTCTGCACGCAATAGGATAGCGCTACAAACAACCAGAGCCACGGAGTAGGTGAAGCGGAGCTAGTTGATAGATTAAACTTTTGCCGTATCCGGTCGGCAAAACTCAGAACACATCTTTCTTTTTTTAAGAATGACTTCAGTGCCGTTCTTTGTTCTTTTCTTAAAGAAAAGCTTAGCTCCAAGTCTTCCAGAGTCGTGACCAAAGCCGATTCGAAAGACCCCTGTTCGCCAGCTTCTTTGTTTACAAGTAGCACGTGGAACCGCCGCAACTCTGTCGTCATTATGTTAAGCCTGCCCACCGACTCAATACACGATGTGATTGGCCTGACTAGAGTTTGTTTTTTCCAGCTCGCAAACCAACAGAGAGATGCGAGACGCCCTGGTTGCAAATTATATTTGCTGCCGCTAGGGTGTGTCTAGATTTCTAGGCAAAATTTCTTGTATTTCTCAAATGCAAATGTAAATCATCAAATTTTACACAGAGAAACTGTCTCAAAAACTCCTGAAAGCTCGAAATTATACAAGGAACCTTCTATGTGGGACATTCCAAAATGAGAAAATGTGAAGAAAAAAATTGTTCGCAAAACTATGCAGTAATCGCTAATTGTTTAACAAATATAATAAACACCCTCTATAACAACTGAAGTAAACTTTAAGTTGCATTTCTTGTGTAAATCTATTATTATTATTTATAACAATGTGTACAATTATTGTAAAATGATCAACTCATTTGTTCGTGAAACAGACTACACTGGTCGTGCTGTGTTTTTGGTTCACTAAAAATAATTGTTTTAAAAGAATGATTTGCCCATTAATTGGATTACACTATTCACACAGTTTTGATTTACTAACAAAAATAATAATTTGTTTGTGAATCTCTCCTGGTTGCGTTGTGTCTTATTGCGTCCAGATTGTAAGGACGGCTTAATAAAAAGCT
The DNA here is from genome assembly GCA_023566225.1 of Romanogobio albipinnatus. NCBI lineage: Eukaryota > Metazoa > Chordata > Actinopteri > Cypriniformes > Gobionidae > Romanogobio > Romanogobio albipinnatus. The sequence goes on from CM042249.1 coordinate 37,595,258, forward strand.
GTGCTTCCTGGCATTATTTTGGTGGTTATCTCATCGCATTTATAATACAAACAGGTTCAAATATGACTTTAGCTGTGGATCTGAAGATTATCAGCATTAGAATTTGGCGAAAAATGTCATTTACATTTTGGTATGTTCTTAAGAAAAGCATCTGATCATAGCAACGTGGATCTGTCTGCACAAGCTCTGCAATTCGGCACTCCAGTAAAGTCACGTCACGTTTATTTATATAGCACTTTATACAGTAGATTGCTTAAAATCAAGCAGCTTTACAGTATGAAACATGAAAAACCGTGTCAGTGTCTTGTTTCATCAGAAGTACAACTTCATTTTCTACTAAAAAGTTCATGTTTTCTCTTGTGGCTGTCCAACCTTGACGGACTGAACACATTTTTTTTACCAAAATAGATTTCCACATTAAAGAAGGCGGAGCTTCAGCACACACCTACCTAATTGCCACGGACCAATGGTAGTACAAATGTGTTTTTCTGGAAAATTTGATTTGGCAAACTGTTTTGAACTCCTAAGTTCATTTTGGCCTGATATTGTTCGCAATGACATATCAGTTCGTTCTTTGATTTCGCTTTAAGTATATCAGGGCCTTAAGAGTTACAAAATTATTTGCTGACTGATTTTTTGATTAGTGGCCTATAAATAGTGCAATATTTATTATTAATTTTCAGCATTTACATCTTCATTCGACTTTCAATTTATTTCAATCCTGAAACTTACCTAGTTTAAATATCCCAGATTTTCAACCCCTCATATTTATGCAAATACAAAGTAAGGAATATATTACAAATACTGCAACTGTAATGGAAATAAGAGATTCTCCAGAGCACACTGACAGGGTGAATCAACCTTGGCTGAAAGGATGTTTCCACAAATTCTTTAGTAATTCTACATTTTGAGGAAGAAAGAACAAAGGTTGCTATTATAGAGTGGGGTGAGGAGTATGTACTGTGTGCTTCTCATGAGTGCTACATGGAGGGAGTAGGCAGATGTTACGGGTGCCGAGGGACTGAGGACACTGGATGTTCTTCGGGCTTTGTGAAGCATGGTGCACAGGAGATTGACTGTGATTAACAGCATCACTGGTGGTTGTTTAAACCTGTTCTCTGGATTTATGGTGTCAACACAGCTCTCTAGGCAGCATGTGTGTGGGTTTGTCTGTATGTTCATGTGTAGCAGTGTGTATAAAAAACAAAGCAGGTGTCTTGGACTATTTACATCTACTGAAGCGTTGCTGCCCCCTACCTTCGGTAATCTCCCTTTACCTAGTCTGTCTAAACACACACACACTGATTTTTCACAATGATAACAGAGACTGCATGCCTAGTTAGACACAGATGGTGACTGCACAATTGACCACACTTTAATCGTTAACCTCCCCTTGTTATCACCGGAATGCTGCATTATTCCTTCGAGGCATCCAGGAAAGAATCCATAAAGGGCAGATCCACTGTCCTCAACTGACCAGAATATTTGCACTTACCAATTTAGCCCAAGTGCCCTTTGCTAGAGACATGTTCCTGACACAAAAAGGACTATCTGTCAAATCTGTAGATTTGGCAGTATAATGTTTCTAGACTTGGTAATTAAACTCACTGGCATGCGTCATATAATTTGCAAGTCTCTAAGGTGTTCTCTACTCTTAAATTTCATTGTTAACAAGGCATTGCTCGATCCTCACGGTCCTTTCTCTGTATGGCTAACATGTACTTATAGAGTTCTAATAACAGTAATGGAAGCAGAGCTGCTAGAGATATTTACTCTCAGGGGACTCATTTACACTTGGTAAGGGTTTGCAGCTGAACTGTATGGCACGAGCAATGTAATATCCTTGTTTTTTCCCTCCTTTTTATAACCCTGTCCTCTCAGATGTTATTTTTTTTAATCTGTAGGACTGGGTATGGATACAGATTTTCCAATTCAATTCCAATTAGATTCTGATTCATTTGGAAATATTTCTGTATAAATGCTTGCATATTAAAAAAATAATTTTCTCAGCTCTAAATCATACATTCATTTTCTTATATGGGACATTATGAAAATACTAAGTTGGAAAATAATCAACAAAACCCAAACTTAACAAATTTAATAAACACAACAAAAAAAACCCTCATAATTATAACTCATGAACACTTAAGTTCATAAACTTCAGTGAAAGAGTACAGAAGGTTTGTGAGGTCACTCAATTCATCACTCAAGAGGTCATTCAATACAAGGACCAACTAATAAGAGTCATTTGTTCATGAATTGGACTATACTGATCATGCTGTATGTTTTTGATTAACTAAAAAGTATCGGTTTAAAATCATTTGCTCGTGTATCTCATCACTCGATTATCTCATCGCATTTAATTGCAAACCGTTATTATCTCTGTAAATATATTCTCAAGCAATATTCTCACCAGTGTTCTATCAGCAATGACGCATTTAAATCTAGCATATTTTGTATATGAGCCCAAACAGTATCCTAGTGAAATAATGCATATACATATTTTCATATGATTTGACAGTTTATTTTATTAAATATCAAAAATCCAAAAGGTGTGGATCATACCTGACACCTAGATGAACACTTTACAGTCAGTTTTATGACTAAGTCATTCTCTTCAAATGCTCTTGAAGTTAGAAACGTGTATATCAATGTTGTATGTAACTTTAGAGACGGTCCCTAAATTCGCGAATATCGAACATCAAGCCAACTTTATGCCAGTCACATCAGATGCGCTGTGGTTCTGTTGTGTTTGTTTGAAACTATTTTCACTGCTGAAATAGAACAAAAACAGTCAACCACGGTATGATGAATAAATCTCCTGCTTACATCGCACATTCATCTCTGCTTTGAGTGCAGATTTCAGTGAGTGAGAGCGCGCTCTGAACAAAACTCTGACTAATCTGAACGCCTCAGATTATTAGACATTGCATTCATAAACTCAATAAAAACACGTGTGATTGGTTATAATGCGCAACGCGATTATAACAGATGTCTTTTGAGAAGACTATAATAAGTTCAACCGCCAAAGTGGCTAGTGTGAGTGACTGTGTTACACGCCACAGCCGAAATACACCCGCAAATGGCAAGCCCTGATTATTATGTCACCCTAGTCTTGTCTGAACTTGTTTGTTCGTCTTTGGCTCAAGCTTCACGTTATTATTTCCCACACGTAGTTTTGTTATTGAGGTCAAAGTCCACTTGCCTTGCGTTCGTGGATTTGAAGTGTTTCCCCCTATTGCAGCGACTTTCTTCTGGCATGTTCTGCAGACAGGGTGACCCTCTTTGATTAAGTTTCTCTCAGGACTTTTGTAAAAGCCAAAATATGACCACACCTCAGATTTGGTCCTTTTAGAAGGCTACTAATTTAGTTGAATCATTCATAGCAACAAAAAGTTAAGTGGCTTGCTGAAGTTAAGTTCCTTGTTCAAGGACACAGGTTTAATAGTGGGATTTGAACCAACAATCTTTTGACTAAACCTGGGGCCGCATTCACAAAAAATCTTAAAGTAGCTCCGAACTTGCCGATTTAGGAGAAACTCTTAAAAATAATGGGCATGTCAGATCTAATTTTAGGACTCCTAAATTTTTGCTTTAAGAGTATTTCACAAAGCATTTTAGCACTAAAACTAGCTCCTAAATCCATGAAACACTAGTAGTCGTCAAGAGGGCTCCTAAGTCACTAAGACCAAATCACTAAACAATTCTATTGGCTGTTGCCGCAATCCACCCAAAGACATTATACAACATTGAGGCAATAGTGATAATAAATGTATCTTTAATGTAACAAAATAATGTAAGATTACCTGTGGCAGTTGTTTTTACGAGTTCATACTTACAAATGATCAAATAGAGTAAAGAAATATAAGCATATTAGGGGCACTGTCCAAGGGGATCGAGGGCTCCGAGTCCGAGCTTGGAATTTAGCCCAAACCCAGAGATCTGCCCCGCATTGTAGAGCATGAGTGAGGAGCGGGGTGGCGGAGGGACGCAGAAAACTGTCAAGGTAACTAGGTGAGACGGCTCTCAGCTGTGTATATACCTCCTCTCGCGCTGATTAGATAGACCATTTGAATGTGCTCCTCACAAACTTCATGTAAGAGGCTGATAATTAGCTGAACATATACTAGTTTATTTAGTGACACTTGGCCTACTTTTAAAATCTTTATTTGAATATGGCAACAATCTTATTTTAAAGATTTTATTTGAATGTAGCAACATGAAACCTCGTTCAACAAAATATTTCTATAATTAAATCCCAAGGTCAACCCCGCCCTTACTCTTAGCTTAAGTATTCTTTCTATTCCTTAGTAAAAGTTGATCGCAGCAGCTTTGTGGATAGGTTTTAAGAGAAAACTCTTAACTAAGAACTTTTACTGCCATTTAGGAGAACTCTTAGTGGTAAGATAAAATGTTTTGTGAATAGGCCCCAGATTTTTAACCATTAAGCTTCACGATCCTGCTTTCAAACCTGAGTTGTCAATCACTCAGCTTTATCTAAAATTACAAATAATGGATTCAAGTAATTACATGCAAAACCCGCTGAGAGAAGTGGGGTCGACTTAAAATGTATCCTATCTGTGCAGCATCTAGTCTCTGATTATATGTCTGGATTTAGCTGACTGACTTTTACCAAGAAAGTCATTAAACAGTAAAAACTCTATCTTTAATACAGTGACAGTGACAAAAGCCGCTGACTCTAATATGTCTTAATGCCAAACAAAATCATCTTGATTAATGTCACTTTTTCTTTGGAGAGAACAGTGATTTTTTTTTCTTTCTTTGCCTTGGATGATATAACAGCTTTCAGTTAAAAACACATTGATTTAAAAAGTCAGTATGTTTCTTAATGAATCAGAGTCATTATTTTTGTTGTGGTATGTAATGTAAATCTGTCTGATCAAGTTCGGCTTCTTTCACCCCATTCAAGATTAATTCAGAAAAATATTGCTTTGTAATCAAAATATTGCACCCTTAAAGGAACACTCCACTGTTTTGAAAATAGATTTTCCAACTCATTTTCCAACTCCCCTAGAGTTAAACAAGTGAGTTTTACCGTTTTCGAATCCATTCAGCCGATCTCCAGGTCTGGCGGTAGCACTTTTAGCATCGCTTAGCATAGATCACTCAATCTGATTTGACTGTTAGCATCTCGCTCAAAAATTACTAAAGAGTTTCGATATTTTTACATTTACATTTAGTCATTTAGCAGACGCTTTTATCCAACGCGACTTATAAATGAGAGCAATAGAAGCAACTAGAACAGTCAAGGGCAACAGTATGCAAGTGCTGTAACAAGTCTCAGTTAATCTAACACAGAACACACAGGACAGAACTTTTTTTTTATTTTTTTTATAAATTAGACAGACAGAAAATGAATAGAATATTAAGTGCTATTCTTGATTGGTCAGGTGCTGCTGGAAGAGATGTGTCTTTAGCTGTTTTTTGAAAATGGCTACAGACTCGTCTGCTCGAATTGAGATCATTGAGGCAGGTCATTCCACCAGGTGGGGCCGGTCCAGGAAAAGGTCCATGAGAGTGATTTCATGCCTCTTTGGTATGGCACCACAAGGCGTCGTTCACTGGCAGAACGTAAGCTCCTGGAGGGTGTGTAAGTCTGAACAAGCGAGTTTAGGTATATTGGTGCAGAGCCAGTGGTTGCTTTGAAGGCGAGTACCAGTGTCTTGAATTTGATGCGAGCGGCTATTTGCAGCCAGTGGAGACTGATGAAGAGAGGCGTGACATGGGCTCTCTTCGGCTCATTAAAGACCACCCTCGCCGCTGCATTCTGGATCAGTTGCAAGGGTTTGATAGTGCATGCCGGAAGGCCTGCTAGAAGAGCATTACAGTAGTCCAGTCTGGAGAGAACAAGAGCTTGGACTAGGAGTTGTGTGGCCTGCTCTGATAGGAAGGGTCTAATCTTCCTAATGTTGTATAACGCAAATCTGCAGGACTGGGTTGTTGCAGTAATGTGGTCAGTGAATTTTAGCTGATCATCAATCATAACTCCAAGGTTCCTGGCTGTCCTGGACAGAGTTATGGTTGATGATCCTAGCTGAATGGAGAGATTGTGATGAAGTGCTGGGTTGGCTGAGACCACAAGCAGTTCTGTCTTTGCATGGTTGAGTTGCAGGTGATGTTCCTTCATCCAGGCAGAAATGTCTGTTGGGCAGGCAGCGATACGAACACCAACCATGGGATCATCTGGTTGAAATGAGAAGTAGAGTTGAGTGTTGTCGACATAGCAGTGATAGGAAAAGCCATGTTTCTGAATGACAGATCCCAGTGATGACATGTAGATGGAGAAGAGAAGTGGTCCAAGCACTGAGCCCTGTGGAACTCCAGTGGCTAGATGACTTAGACACTTCACCTCTCCATGACACCCTGAAGGACCTACCTGAGAGGTAAGACTTGAGCCACTGGAGAGCAGTTCCTGAGATGCACATCTTCATGAGAGTTGACAGGAGGATCTGGTGGTTAACTGTGTCAAAACTGCACTCATGGTACGGCAGCAGAGTTCCTTGATTATTACGCAAGAATGAGAGTATAGTTCCTAGCCATATTGTCCTAGAAAATCGCAAGAGTTGTAAAATGATACTATTTTCAAAAAAAGTTGAGTGTTCCTTTAAATTGCTTTAATTCAATTAGCTACTTTTTGTAAGTAGCTTCTGGTTTTGTTTTTGTTTTTTTAAAGTAACTTGACTGTCATTTAACGACTTTAAATGATAAATAGCTTGTTCTTTCCCATTCTACAGTTTTAAATCAGCGTCCCAGCACTGCCAGTAAATTGTTTTGTCAGAGCATCCACAGAACAGAAGCGACGGGAATTATGTCAACTTACCCGTAAACTATGTATCAACTATACATCTGTTTAACATAACTGTTCTGGTTGTAAATCTTTGCCTGGAGCAGATACAAACACAAAGCACTGAAGCGTGTTGGCAAGACATGAGAGCTTTGCCATCTAACAGATCTCGCCACATGAGGAGGCTTTGCTGTAAAAGCAGGAGTCCTGAAGTGCGTTTCAATGCTGTCAAATGTCCCTTTGTCAATACACAAAGCAAAATGCTTATGCTTTTTGTAATGCAGTGGTGGAGTGTTTGTCCTCTCTAACAGGTCATGACCATAGATGTGGCTTGTATGTTAGTGGTTACTTGGGAGTTTCTTATTGCCCATGCAGTTTTGATTTTGATGTGTAGTAGAGTAAATCATTTGTGTTAAATTTTGATAAATAATTTATGGCGTTGTTCACTCTCATTCTTTACATAATAGCTTGAGAGAAGAGTTTATGTTTCTTTCCTGTTGAAGTCAGAATATAGCCTGAGGCACAAACAGAGTCCTACTTAACACTTGTACCAAAAAAAAAAAAATCATGAGACAGTCAGTACGTTTACATGGACAACAATACTCCGATATTAATCTGATTAAGACCATACTCTGATTAAGAAACTACCATGTAAACAGCGATTTCTAATTACCTTAATCCGGTTAAAGCCATACTCGAATTAAACAAAAATCGAATTAAGACATGTGGAGTATGCCTATTTTAGTCGCATTATCCAAGTGCATTGTAGACATGTACACACCTTAATCTAACTATTAACGTCGTGTATGAGTTTTCGCCGCATTTTGTGACAGGACACACACACCAGGCACACACATCAGGCAAGTGCAGAGGGGAGGGCTTTGGGGGCTCGTATCAAAAGTATATAAAGTGCCCCTCTAAACAATCATCAATAATATTGTGACAAATAAAACAGAATTTGAATTATAATTAATATAACCGCGCGTACAAAACAGTAACAATGCGCTCAAATTCCCGTTTATCTTTTACGTATCTTTCAGTCTGAAATGTCGTTGCCATGACGTGTTGCTATGGTGCGTGACTGCGTGTCTTGCTTGACTGCTCACTCGGACATGGCCTCCTCTATATTTTTTTTCTTTGTGTTGTAATAATTCTGCTCATTGTAAAAGTAAAATACAATACGTTTGTATCTGTAATCCCAGATTCATAATTGTCTGCTTACAACAGCGGTCGGGAACCTCTAGGCTCGCGAGCCATATGGCCATTCAGTGAGCGCTTGTGGCTCGATGGCAGAAAAAAACAATCCAAACAATCACGATTTTGAAACCTTAATTTTCATCATTAATCAAAGCTATTATTCGAAATGTTGGCTGTCAAGAAGGAGGCAAGATGGGCAGTGTCTCTTAAAAAAAACTGAAAGACACAATATATATATATATATATATATATATATATATATATATATATATATATATATATATATATATATATATATATATATATATATATATATATATAATTACATTAAAAAGTATAAAAGTCACTCGTTTTTATAAAGTCACACTGTCCAACAGCGACACCCGCAGGTAAAGTTACAGCGGGTTGCCTGAGCCCATTGATTTGAACAGACTTAAAGTCGCGCTATGATTGGACGCCGGACAGCGTAGCGTGGCATGGGTACGTAATGACGTACTATTAATCGAGCTATGTTCTGTAACATGTAAAATGGGAACATGAACGTAATATTCTAAAAGCAACTCATGTAAACGCCTTAATCAGATTATTGTCTTATTCAGAGTAAGGTCAATAATTAGATTACTGCTGTCCATGTAAACGTAGTCACTGAAACATATAACAAGGCATTCATTATTCTTATGGTGGATCTGTTGTATCATAATGCCGTAGCAAAAAAAACAGACACATAAATATAAAAAGTGACAGCATTTGGCTGCAAAATGATCACATTAGTATCTGTAGGTATTTGTATGTAAAGTGTGGTTCTGTCACACATTGTTACTGAATTGTGCAACAGCAACATTGGCAGCACTTTCACATAACTCCTTTTGCACATATATGCAACTTTGGAGAGGTAGAAATGTTAAAGACCCCCTGTGGTGAAACTCAAGTTTTTAATGTTGTTTATATGTCTATGCGGTGTTGTAATATGCTTTAAGACAAACCATGTGCATGTCAAACATTGCTGAGTATTTTCTCCTTAAACCTGCAGTGAAAAAACTACATTGTAACCAATCACGTCAACTTGTTGGCAAGCTTTAGCATATCATTACTATGCTGCAAAGCAGCCGAGTCTCAAGAGAAGCCAGGTTATCCCAGTATATTTTTTCTGTTGATATGAAAAATTAGGTACATTTAACAATATAGCGGGTGTATTATGTATATTGTCACATATCTGTGTTTCTGTTGTGTTTTTTGTATTGGTCACATGTTCCTTTGTCTATGTTTCCCGCCACTTTCTCTGTTCCCTTGGTTTCCCTCGTTAGTCTAGTTCTGTTCAGCTGTGTTTAGTTACCCTCATCTGTATCACCTGTGTCCCTCGTTAGTAGTCTTCAGTGTTTGTATTTAGTTCCCTCGTGTTCATTCACTCCTTGTCTGTTCTACGTTATGTTAGTGTTGTTTGGTGTTCCGCTTTACTTTGACTCTGAATAAATCCATTCTTTGTGGAAGTCCCGAATCGCTTCTTCACTGCTGCACCAGACGACGTGACATATATAGTGTATATTACAATGTTATAATGAACTACATGCCTTTCTCCGGTGACGTTCTAAGTTGTTCAAAGTGTTTCTAAGGATGCTGATTTTTAGAAAGGCAGCTCTGAGATGGCGACTGGGAACATGGTTTGTGTAACATTAGCAAGACATTATTAGCTGTTTGTTAACATAGTCAAGCAAATGGCAAAAGTATTCATTGCCGCTATGTGTCTGACGTTGTAGAGAGCGATATATAAAATGCATTACCAATCCCTCAGTTCTCGCCATCTCCAAAAAGTCAAGCCAATGTTGATTCCAATGCAATATTGTACAATTCAGTGTCTCTTCAAATGTAAAAATACCTTTGAAAATGAATGAAACCTATCGACCAAATGGGACTCTATACCATTTGTATAGAGCTTAGTCATCTTATTTCTCATCTAAATTATATTGTGTTTCAGAAAAAATGTGGCTTAAAAAAATATGACTTATTTTAGGCAATTTTGTGGAGTTATTCTTCTGCCTGGTCTGTTAAAACGTAATTATGGGCCCTTAAATTAGATTTAACGAGTGAACGAACAGCTTCATTGAGTGAGATTGAGCGTATTCCCCTGACAATGGACAGAACTGACCCTTGTGGACTGAGAGCTTCGGCTTGTCACATAATGACATCGCTAGGGACAATTTGATTTCTACAACACCAACCGCACACCCACATAAATGTCATGAGGCTCAGTAATGTGGAACCTTTCTCAGCTTTGGATTACAAATTAAAGAAGCACACATGATTTTTTTAATGAGCTCTGCTGCTATCAGGGGTGAGAATTGTGGTTTCAAACTAGCATTCACGTGGGGTACATTCTGAAACATGAATTTCCATTGATGGTTCATCTGGTGTCTGTGGAACGCAAAGCTAACATTTGCATTGTAACAGAAGCTCGTTTAGCTACTGTCCACATGCTTAATTCATGCGAAAGATCATCTGAGCTTGGGGAAAAGTTATCATGGCTCTATTATTTTATATGAACAGCTGAAGCAGCCTTTTTTATATGAAACCCTTTTCATCCAAAGTCCCCCAGAAAATTAAGCAAAATGGCAGTTTGGGCTCACGATTGCACAAATACAAATAATAATTTATGTAACACAGAGAATAGTAGCTAATTATTTTGTCACTGTCAGTATAAGAATTTCTATCAAAGTAGAATTCGGTAATAGTACTTACTATAGTACCATAGTACTTACTATAGTAATGAATCACACTTGACAAATGTAAGCAATATCACACTCACAAGTGTGCTGCTGATCTGGAGGAATCTGAATGGCTTTTTTTAACTTTGCCCCCACCTTTATCACTCAACCCCTATATGTTACAATCAGGTTCTAGGGAGATGAAGACGGAGACGAAGTCGATGAAGATAACTCAGGGTTTTAATAATAAGTCTCAAAATACAGCAAACATGTGAAACAGTGTGCTCGTGCACAGACAATACCAGACCCTGAACTGAAGACAAACTAGAACTAAATACACAGATGAATTAACACAGATGACGAACATCAGGTGACACTCAAATGACAAACAGCTGATGACGATTAGTGTCCATGGTGATTGAAGATGGCGGGAAAACAGAACAAAGGAAGACATGTGACATGAGACCAAACTGAATGTCCATGAAAACAAAACCAAACAGAACATAACTGTGACATTACGCCCCCTCCGAGAAGGCGCGTCCTCGCGCCGTAAAAAGAACAAAATAAACAGATGAGGGAGGGTGGAGGCTTTGGAGGCGGGCGAGGAGCAGGAGAAGGGCTCGAAAGGAGGAGCGGGCAGAAACGGGCAGGTCGACCGACAGGCAGCTTCCATGGAGGAACTGGAGGGAGTGTCCTTGAAAGCGCTGATGGGAGGAGTGGCCAGATGGTACAGACCCAGAGCACAGAGCTGACGACAGCCCACGGTGGCGTCGATGGAGGGAGAAGCCAAGGAGTGGGCGTGGTCAACAAACTCCGTGGGACGACCGGAGACGAAACCGATGTCAGGGGATCCCCATGTGATGATGGAGAGCCGATGGTCCCGAGCGGCGCTGCTGGCACTGGAGACCTGGGCGGAGCTGTAGGGACGAGCACCTGAGGGGACACCAGAACTCTCGAGGCCTGAGGCGGAGGCGGTGTGACTGAAGACCAAGGCGAGTCCGAGGGGAAGGAGGATCCCACTGCAGCCCTAGGGGTGGAGATCCGAAGCGCAGCGGGAGGATCGTAAGTCCGTGGCGCAAGGGTGATGACTGACCAAGGGGGAGCTGGAGGGATGAAGGGATGAAGGGATGAAGGAACCCGGTGAAGCTGCAAGGTCGAGGGATTCTGGTGGTGCCGAGGGTGGGAGGAGCCACGGTGTAGCCATCAGGTCACAGGGCCGAGGTGAGGCGAGAGGATCAGAGGCCGGAGGAAGAACCCATGGATCCACTTGAATGGACGAGGCTGGTGAGTGCTGGTTCTGAGGCTTATCCGCACTGTAGGGAAACACAGGAGAAGGCACAGGCCAGCACGAGGACAGCTGAGGCAGGGCTGGAGGACTGGCAGTTTCAAATGGCACAGAAGGAAGAGGGATCACAGGAGACAGTTCACATAAATCAGGGTGGGACAGGGTGGGAGACAGTACTTCAGTGTCCCAGTCAATGAGCCAGTCCTCCCCAGTGTTAAGCTCCACCAGAATTCCCTCTGGGACGGCTGTTGCCGGCTCACACCCCTGGTCAGACTCACTTGGGATCTTCGGCTCCGGGGCTGCGGTGGGCGCTGTCGTCACAGGCTCTGTGTCAGCGGCGGGCGGAAGCTCTCCGTCTGCGGGGGGCTCAGGCGGTGTCGTCTCCATGGTGCAGGGCGTTGGTGGGCTGTGCTCTGGGTCAGCCTGCGAGATGTCTGTGGGGTGTGGCTGAACAAGGGTGTTGTCGCCCTCCGCTTCGCTCACTGTGACCGTGGATCCCCATGTCCACAGCGCGAAATTGATGTATCCCTTCAGTGTCCAGCCGGGATCGCCGGGTGGCATGATGAAGCGGAGGGCCTCGTCCAGGCCACACCGGAATCCCTCCATGAGCCAGACGTCGTCGCAGGTGGCTAGATGGCAGAGGTCGAGGAACTCCTCCACGTAGCGGTCCAGGTCTCTGCCACGCTGAAACACAAACACTGTCACTCCTTTCAAAAGTTGGTTACCCCTCATCGGTGCAACATTGATGGAGGCTAGATCCATCTTTCTGTATTGGTCTGGTATTCTGTTACAATCAGGTTCTAGGGAGATGAAGACGGAGACGAAGTCGATGAAGATAACTCAGGGTTTTAATAATAAGTCTCAAAATACAGCAAACATGTGAAACAGTGTGCTCGTGCACAGACAATACCAGACCCTGAACTGAAGACAAACTAGAACTAAATACACAGATGAATTAACACAGATGACGAACATCAGGTGACACTCAAATGACAAACAGCTGATGACGATTAGTGTCCATGGTGATTGAAGATGGCGGGAAAACAGAACAAAGGAAGACATGTGACATGAGACCAAACTGAATGTCCATGAAAACAAAACCAAACAGAACATAACTGTGACACTATAGAAATAATATAGAAATAATTTGCTCTCTCCTTCAGTGAGGGACTGCTACAGCATATCTGAATTCTTGCCATTGGATTCCACCACTGAATGCGACATCAGTTGGATTTGATTGTGTTGAGTGACATCACAAAATGTTGTGTTCGCATCAAGGCAAGCTATTCTTTTCACACTACCTCATATTAAATTAAGATGGTAGGAACTTCAGTGGCGTTAAGTCAACTTCAGGCTTCACTCTTAAGGCAAGACTTTAGAAGGGCTAACTACACTACAAGAACCAATAGGCTAACATATTGTGACATGTCAAGTCATGAGATTACTTTTTCACTCCTAAGCCATTGTCGACATTCATCACCCTATACTAAAGAGAATGAGTCAAAGAGCAGGGAGGTTGCATTCTTGTGGAGCAATAATCTTAGGCAGGGACCCGCACCCAATGTGCATTGCATGGATGGGCCATCACTTGCGGACCCACAAACATGCATCCACTGTGTGTCAATGCCGGTGAAAATTTCAGAAAGAAGACCAAGAGTGGCAGTGGCTAACCAACAAGACCCATGTTTGTCTGGAGCTGCCGCAATATCTACAGCTATTGACCATCGTATGCGAGCTACCACAAGCTGGGCAGACATGATGGAAGCCAAATTCGTCGATATGCCTCCTTTGTTTGAAGGCTTTCTTGCACAGGAGGAGGAAGGACCGGGTGATGAGGACACAGAGGGCAATGCTAACTCTGACCTCCTCGAGACATGGATGACGAGGAAGAGGAAGACAACTCTCCCTTCCCAGCCCAACAGTCTATACCCCCTAGCACAGGGATGGGCAAACTCAGTCCAGGAGGGCCACTGCCCTCCAGAGTTTAGTTCAAACCCTAATCAAACACACCTAAACCAGCTAATCAATGCCTTTAGAATTACTAGAATGTTACAAGCAGGAAAGTTTGATCAGGGTTGGAACAAAACTCTGCAGGGCAGTGACCCCCCAGGACAGAGTTTGCCCATCCCTGCCCTAGCACTACCGACTCTGCCTCCCAGGAAGACAGTAACCTGGACGAGGTGTGTAAACAAGCCACAGCGAAACTGTGCCTAGCCTGGCCTACGACCCAAGATGTAGAAGGAGTAGACAGGGTCCTTTACAATAGAAAAAGGCTGCCGCCTGCTCAGCCCACAGCGAGAGAACTCCTGCCCGCCGTTCCTGCTTGCATGAAGGCAATGTCTCGTCATTGGTCTAGCCCCTGCCAAGGGATATATAAACTGGAGATTCAAGGGATGGGATAGCTAGGGTTATCTGGAACCCCAGCGGTAGAGTCTTTAGTGGCCCATCCTCTCCATCCGAATATGCGCTCTATTTCTACCTCCTCTAATATTTCGCTGCACAGTTTTTGTGTCCATCTATCAGAGAATGTATAAATATGTGGCACAGTTCATGTGCTCGCTGAAATCAATGACTGTACTGTCAGTGTATTAAGCAGAGATTTTGAAGGGCATGAAGTGACAGCCAGACACAGGAGTGCTGATCCCAGCACTCTGGGACAGAATATGTGTGGTAAATTATTTAATTCTGCACTCTTCCAATAGAGCGGTTTCAGGGCCGTTTTATGGGCTTGTCTGTGTCAGGTGAGAAAGTGTTATGGATAAACCTGTCAAGATTGAGCAATGTTCAGAAAGCGGAGGTGATGGGTGAAGTGTATGACCCCACTAAAGGTTTGTTTGGACCGGCTCTCAAGAAAATGAGAGAAACATGCACCCTCAGGAAACAAGAGGGTGAAGCTTTTAACATCTGTTTACCATGCAAGCACCATGACAAGGCTTTGCGGCAGCCGCAAGTGGGAGACAAACAGGGGCATATAAGACCTGCCCTCAACGAGCAGCAAGTAGGTCCAAGATTGGATGGCTCTGGACTACAGGGGAAGCATTCATTTGCAGTTAACAGTCCTCCCCACCCAGAGGAACGGAAGAATAAGCATGCATCCTGACATGCAAATGTTCCCCTGCCCTTCTCTCTCCGCCTGCAAAGAGAAGAGGGAGTTCCAGCCCTGTTGTTCTGAGTTCGGTAAGGGCTCTTACTGTGAGTTCTCCTCAAGATCAGAAAAACAAGGGAACCTTCATCAGTGCCACCAAGCACTCACACAGTGTTTTCAAGCACCTATCAGTTCAGGAGGACTAAATAAAGAAGGCAATGAAGCCACAGGCTAAGAGCGATATGCTACCCAAACTCATAAGACGCATTAATAAATGTTACAATATCGCAGCCAGGCAAACAGCTGAGGGAGATATGTTGCAAAAAATACAAAGACATAAAAAGCATCTCTCTAGTTTCACCTCCTGCGGGAGCCAGAGTGGTGACAGTAATAACATCAATGCATGGGAGAGGAAGTGACTAAGGAAGACAGCTGAGATTGACCCTCTTTTAAACAAATGGATCATCAGAGTGGTGCCAAAAAAGGAGAGCTGTCAGGGTTTCTATTCCTGCTACTTTGTGATTCCAAAGAAAGGGAGCAAATCGACAAGCACCTATGAAAGTATTAACTCAGTAGATCTGTCAGATGCATATTCACATTTACCTGTCTCATAGGAAATATCTCTAGTTTGCATACCTTGGCACTGCTTATGAGTTTCAAACTATTCAGTTTGGGCTGTCTTTAGCTCCGAGCATCTTCACTAATGTGTGGAAGCGGCTGGATAACGCATTTACACTATATTGCCTAAAGTATTGGGACACCCCTCCAAATCATAGAATTCCCATGTTCCAATCACTTCAATGGCCATAGGTGTATACAATCAATCACCTAAGCATGCAGACTGCTTCTGCAAGCATTTGTGAAAGAATGGGTTGCTCTCAGGAGCTCAGTGAATGCAAGCGTGGTACTGTGATAGGTTGCCTGTTCAATAAGTCCATTTGTGACATTTCCTCACTACTAAATATTCTACTGTCAACTGTTAGTGGTATTATAACAAAGTGAAAGCAATTGGGAAAAACAGCAACTCAGCCACGAAGTGGTAGGCCACGTAAAATCACATAGAGGGCTCAGCGCTTGCTGAGGTGCACAGTGTGCAGAAGTCGCCAACTTTCCGCAGAGTCAATAGCTATAGACCTCCAAACTTTGTGTGGCCTTCAGATTAGCTCAAGAACAGTGCGTAGAGAGCTTCATGGAATGGGTTTCCATGGCCGAGCAGCTGCATCCAAGCCTTACATCACCAAGTGCAATGCAAAGTGTCGGATGCAGTGGTGTAAAGCACGCCGCCACAGGACTCTAGAGCAGTGGAAACGTGTTCTCTGGAGTGACGAATCACGCTTCTTTGTCTATCAATCCGATGGACAAGTCTGGGTTTGGCGGTTGCCAGGAGAACAGAACTTGCCTGATTGCACTGTGCCAAGTTTAAAGTTTGGTGGAGGGGGGATTATGGTGTGGGGTTGTTTTTCAGGGGTTGGGCTTGGCCCCTTAGTTCCAGTGAAAGGAACATTTAATGCATACCAAGACATTTTGGACAATTTCATGCTCCCAACTTTGCCAGGAACAGTTTGGGGATTTCCCCCTTCCTGTTTCAACATGACTGCGCACCAGTGCACAAAAGAAAGGTCAATAAAGATATGAATGAGCGAATTTGGTGTGGAAGAACTTGACTGGAGTCCTGACCTCAACCCGATAGAACACCTTTGGGATGAATAGAACGGAGACTGTGAGCCAGGCCTTCTCGTCCAACATTAGTGCCTGACCTCACAAATGCGCTTCTAGAAATTCCCATAAACACACTGTGGAAAGCCTTCCCAGAAGAGTTGAAGCTGTTATAGCTGCAAAGGGTGGGCCAACTCCATATGAAACCCTACGGATTAAGAATGGGATGCTATTAAAGTTCATGTGCATGTAAAGGCAGGCGTCCCAAAACGTTTGGCAATATAGTGTACGTCTGTGTTCTCTGCGACATCTCAGTCGACCGTGAGAATAATTTATGCATGCGTCAGAGTGTTCAGACATTGGAAAAGCCCCACGACTCTCAGAACAGGGGCGGTGTCGACAAGAGTTACTATGACAACGGACAGGTCATTAAAGAGCTGGGGAGCAACTCTAATTGGCAGAACTTTGAAAAGTGTGTTGCCTCTGCAACTGATTCCTTGGAGTATAAATTACTGGCAGTATTTTAGCACTGAAACATTTACCATCCTCACCCAGACAGGATAGCTTCTTAGGCCTGGCCCATGAGAGGTGGAATTTGAGTGCAGCAGGTCTGCCCCATCAGACATACACACTATACGGAGTGCCAGAGCCTCTTTCATTCGCTCACTTCATAGTAATAAATGGCGAGTGTTTGAAGAATGGTGTGGACGGAGTCCCTTTCCAATGCTAAGTCAGGGACATATTATGCTTTCTCCAGAATCTGCTGGATAAAGGGAAGGCTTTTTCTTCTTTGAAGGTATATTTAGAAGCTATTTCTGTCTGTCAAGTTGGTTTTGGTGACAAGACGGCAGGCCAGCTCCATTTAACAAGTAGTTTTATGAAAGGGGCACACCGTAATAGGCTAGTGTCAAGTCAGATGGTCCCTTTGTGGGATTTGTCAATGGTTTTAGAGGCTCTTTCTCAACACCCTTTTGAGTCATTGGAAGGCATAGGGTTACAGTTTCTCTTTCTTAAGATGGCACTGCTTGTAGATTTGGTGACAGCCAAGTTTGAGTGACTTTCAAGCCCTGTCTGTCAGTCTGTCTTGTCTGTCTTGTTTGCTCCAGGCCTCACAAAGGTTTATTTTCGCCCTAAATCATGCTTTTGTTAGCCTGACAAGCCAGACCCACATCAAGATGTTGGGTCTGGGAACACTCTATTGGCAGGGCTCAATCCGAGGGGCAGGATAAACGGTTGTCTTTCAAATTCTCTCTGCATGCAATAGGATAGCGCTACAACCAACCAGAGCATCAGTGTTGAGACAACAATCACAAGCGGGTTGTGGCTGAGCCCCATGCCTTTTCCCACCACTGGAACTGTTAAGCCCACCCACCGACTCTATGCATGATGTGATTGGCCTGACTAGAGTTTGGTTTCTCAAGCTCGCAAGCCAACGTTGCTATAGTTGCAAACATTTACATTTACATTTATGCATTTGGCAGACGCTTTTACCCAAAGCGACTTACAGTGCACATATTACAGGGACAATCCCCCTGGAGCAAAGTGCCTTGCTCAAGGACACGCTGGTGGTGACCACTGGGATCGAACCAGCAACCTTCTACATATCAGTTCAGTGGTTTAACCCACTGGACCACTACCTCGTCCTGCTAGAAGACCCTGTCTGCAAAATAAAATTGCTGCCGCTAGGGTTTGTCTATATTTCTAGGCTAAGCTTTTAGCATTACCTAAAGAGGTGGACTCTGCGTATAGATGTCCAACTACAGAACTTACAGCTTTCCACACTCCTCTGTTCTCTTCTCTGGAGGATCAGAGATTTAATTAGTTATGTCCAGTACAGGCTCTTCATGTATATGTGGAGAGGACAGCATATTTCAGAAAGAATGACCAGATGTTTAAGTCTTGGGCTGTCCTACTGGATTGTAGATGCTTTATCTCTAGTATATAAATGCAGAGGTTTCACCGACACTTCCCGCCTTGTACAGGAATGGGAAGAAATCTCTCTGTAATACTTTTGATAGAGAATGACCACTGTAGTAGGTCATGCCCAAAGTGATCACCATAATGAAACACCTCACTCTGTTATCAAAGATCCTAGGATTACGGTAAGTCACCCATGTTTACCTTGCTTATTTCTTTTACACAATAGCTCAATAAACAAGATGTTGATATGGAGTAACTTATTTTTTTTAGACACACTATTTTAAGTTATGCTGTGTATTTTTGCTCTGCAAATGAAAACCTAGCCAAAGCAGTATTAACCATTCCAAGCAACACACAGTAGTGGCGTTTTGTTTCTGAACAAATCAGTTTTATTTAACTAATTGGTTCAGTGAATGATTAAGTGACATACTTATAAAGATTCTTCATCTGAATAGGCCTGCTTCCCTACTATATAGCAGGCAAAAAACATGTATTCATAAAACAGTAGGCGAACAAATACAAACTAATGACCTACTAATTCCTTCCTACTACTATTATATTCTGAAGTGGGCATCTGATGGACACTTTTTCTGTCCAAAGAGACCATAGGAGAGGAGTAGTAAGCGGCAGTGAAGTGACACAACTGACACCTTAGGTCACACGACAATGACAACATGGTGGATATAATACATCTGGATTTCATTCATACTAAACACATTCATACTATACAGAAACAAATTTGTTAATAGTTGCAAAGTAATTACTTAAAATTAAGTAGCAAGATTTCTGACACAGCTTTACTGTTTTGAACGAATTGGTTGAGCGAACGATTCAATGACTTAGAATGTACTGACCAATTGGGATCAAGTATTCCAGTAAGACACTCTATAAATATATGTAATGTGGTGTACCTGTGTACATGAGTTATAGTTATCAGTATCAAATGTTTTAGAAGTTGCTTCTTGGGGCCGAGAGGAGTGTGTGTGTTTTCATCTTTCCTCTCCCTCTGTAATCTGCATCAGAGAGTTAATTAGTGCTACAGTCACAGCCGCACCTCCTTGTTATTAGTGCTCAGCAATTACAATCAGCACATTGTCACACTGAGCACAGAGGAGAACAGATACCACATTAACCTCACTGACAGTTGGCACTTATCCACTTGAACTTATCCACTTTTTTTTTTACCATGAAGCACCGCTAGCGTTGTCATGGTACAAAGGTGTATAAATGCCCTTGAACATAAAGAAAAAAAAGTAGTTGGTTTATGCAAAATGGTGCTTTCCGTTTAAAAAATGAACAGATTTTTGCAGCATATGGATCCAGACACCCACGTATAGTGAATGAAGAGTAATTTATCCAAGGTGTCCTGCTGTGTGAACATGGATGACATCAGAAATTAATCACTGGTGTTATGATAGCAAAATGGGGAAACAATTATAACATCTTTCATTTATAAGTCATTAACAAGTATAAAATGCTGAACAGTTCAGTAGTTTATGTAGGCCTATATTCAAACTTTTATGACATTTCTTATAACACATTTTTCAGAAGTTTTAGAAAGTACAATTCCCAATTTACAACCTTCAAATATGCAATTTTTTCCTTCCAATCAAAATGTACTGGACTGATTCCAAAAAATCTTTCAGAACGACTTCCAGGTTCATCATCCATTTCCTAATAACACATTTAACATAACAATTTATGTAATTTATATGTACAGTGGGGCAAAAAAGTATTTAGTCAGCCACCAATTGTGCAAGTTCTCCCACTTAAAAAGATAAAAGAGGCCTGTAGTTTTCATCATAGGTACACTTCAACTATGAGAGACAGAATGAGAAAAATAATCCAGAAAAGCACATTGTCTGATTTTTAAAGAATTTATTTGCAAATTATGGTGGAAAATAAGTATTTGGTCAATAACAAAAGTTCATCTCAATACTTTGTTATATACCCTTTGTTGGAAATGACAAAGGTCAAACGTTTTCTGTAAGTCTCCACAAGCTTTTTACACACTGTTGCTGGTAGTTTGGGCCCATTCCTCCATACAGATCTCCTCTACAGCAGTGATGTTTTGGGGCTGTCGCTGGGCAACACGGATTTTCAACTCCCTCCAAAGATTTTCTATGGGGTTGAGATCTGGAGACTGGCTAGGCCACTCCAGGACCTTGAAATGCTTCTTACGAAGCCACTCTTCGTTGCCCGGGCGGTTTTCGGATCACCAGTACACTAACCTAGAACTGTTTATTTCGGACATGTCCGATTTGAGAACCGATGAAATGATACTGACTGAGAATGCGTGTGATTTTTCAAGAGAACGAAAAGCAAGTTTTGTTGAACATCGAGACATGTTATAATATAAAACATCGTGGAAATATGTTTTCATAATTTCAAGTTCATTACTGTCTTATCACTGTATGAGCATGTGCTTGACTATTTATGATTGAAGTATTTATTTATTTAAAAGATGTTTACGTGTAATTATAGTTAATGAGGACACATTCACAAATTGGGTTAGTATTAAATAAACAATGTTTTAATAAAAAAATATTAAAGTGTTCAAATAATACACATATTTTAAAAAGAACAATTGCTGGAAAAGTGCACTTACACACTGTAATTGTCTTACATACTATATTTAACAGGTATTGCCTGTTGTTTGTAAATGAAAAAAGTTATTGTGCTTTATCAAAAATAATAAAATAATAATAATAATAGCAAAAACAAAGTGCAAAGGCAGTTTTAAACAGAGGTTAAGTTACCATATGCAGCTTGACCGTCTCTTATGATAGGTTTGAATTCAGAAAAACAATCTGCCTAACTTTGTTAGGACTCCATTGTATTTAATTTGTAAACAAGGTGATATAAAGATAAAAATGACGTAGCCTAATCAAACTACAGCGAAGGTGAAGCAAGCGACTCCTTTTGAATTGCTCTCACGGTTCTTGAATCTCAATTTCGTTCTCGTTCTCGAGTCAAGAATCGGTTGCAACCGGTTGCAGTGGTTTTCGGATCAGCAGTACACTGAACCAAGAACTGTTTATTTCGGACATGTCCGATTGAGAACCGATGAGCTGATGATACTGAGCATGCGTCGAGCGACTGACTGACTGCACGGCGAGTCTCTCTGAACCGAACGAACAACAGCTGATATGAGCGCGTGTCTGTGAAACGACTCCGACATGAATGAGGGGAAAATCTGGCGAATCGTATTTATTTAATTACAAAAACATAGTAAGTGGATCATGGTTTCTGCACTGATGAAGACTGATTTATTGATTTTATAACTGTAAAGATCGTTTGCATCACTGCATGTTTGGATGCTTTAGATGTAAAACTTTGTAATAAACTATCAGATTATGATGATATTTTATCTGACTGATGCTATGATTACTGACTTTATATATTTTAATGTGTAAAGTGTGTTTATCCAGCCCGCAATAGACATGACGTAATTACATCATCGCGAAATGACACCTTAGGTTGTGACACCTGCTCAGCATTCTTTCTCCTCCAAACACGACAAGTTGAGTTTTTACCAAAAAGTTCTGTTTTGGTTTCATCTGACCATATGACATTCTCCCAATCCTATTCTGGATCATCCAAATGCTCTCTAGCAAACTTCAGACGGGCCCAGACATGTACTGGCATAAGCAGGGAGACACGTCTGGCACTGAAGGATTTGAGTCCCTGGCGGCGTAGTGTGTTACTGATGGTAGCCTTTGTTACTTTGGTCCCAGCTCTCTGCAGGTCATTCACTAGATCCCCCCGTGTGGTTCTGGGATTTTTTCTCACCATTCTTGTGATCATTTTGACCCCACGGGGTGAGATCTTGCGTGGAGCCCGAGATCGAGGGAGATTAACCGTGGTCTTGTATGTCTTCCATTTTCTAATAATTGCTTCCACAGTTGATTTCTTCACACCAAGCTGCTTACCTATTGCAGAGAGGTAAGCAATTCTACAATTTTGTTTCTGGTGTCCTTTGACAGCTCTTTGGTCTTGGCCATAGTGGAGTTTGGAGTCTGACTGTTTGAGGTTGTGGACAGTCTGTTATACTGATAACGAGTTCAAACAGGTGCCATTAATACAGATAACGAGTGGAGGACAGAGGAGCCTCTTAAAGAAGAAGTTACAGGTCTGTGAGAACCAGAAATCTTGATTTTTTTTTGTAGGTGACCAAATACTTATTTTCCACCATAATTTGCAAATTAATTATTTAAAAATAAAACAATGTGATTTTCTGGATTTTTTTTCTTCTCATTCTGTCTCTCATAGTTGAAGTGTACCTATGATGAAAATTACAGGCCTCTCTCATCTTTTTAAGTGGGAGCACAATTGGTGGCTGACTAAATACTTAAAGGGGTCATAGAATGGTACATGCACTTTTACAAGTTGATTATACGGAA
Source organism: Romanogobio albipinnatus (assembly GCA_023566225.1). NCBI lineage: Eukaryota > Metazoa > Chordata > Actinopteri > Cypriniformes > Gobionidae > Romanogobio > Romanogobio albipinnatus. Next base: position 37,618,308 of record CM042249.1, read on the forward strand.
ATGTGTGTTGGCAGTGCCTGTACACAACCATCCTATAATGATAAAAATACATCCAGTGTTTTTTTTTTAATCTCCTTATATATTTTCCCCTGTCTCAAATCGAGCCGTCTGACCGTGTGACGTTACACGGTGTACGCCCCTCCTAAGATTGTTGATTGACAGCAGCGTTTCAACACAGACCCGCCCTGAGCGAGCTGTCATCAGTCCGCCATTGTTGATACTCTGGAACAGAATGGCGTCTAAGCGATTGTGGTGTTGTGTTGTTGTTGTGTGTAATAACGAACACAGCAGTCATTTTGATGTTCCTAAATCCGAACTGCTGAAGACCCAGTGGCTGCTGAGTTTTGTTTTAGAAGGGAATATTCCCCCCGATCAACGTCAATGTTTGCGTGAATCATTTCTCAGCAGACTGCTTTATAAACGAGCGTCAGTATAAAGCAGGTTTTGCTAATAAGCTGCTCTTGAAAAAAGGATCGTGTTCCTGCTGCACCTCAGGAAGATGTGAGTGTAACGTTTTATTAACCTTTATATTAATCTTTGCAAATCGCTTCACGATGAATGAGGCTAAAGTTTACAGGGTAAGTTACATTACGGCATGCTTTCTGTGTATGATGTTCTCAATATAATTCATAATCCCACGTTTATAATGAACAACGCGTTATGTTTGTTATTACAAACTGTGTACTCGGGTAATAAAGTTAACGTGGTAACACTACACTAAGCTTACTTTTGTACATGGTTTATAACGGTGTCTGTTACTGATTAAGAAGTAATGTAAAAAAAAAATCTTATAACATAACATCAATCTGTCAATGAACTAACACATCAGTAAACACATAGCAACTACACTACTCTGCCAGTACACAGATAGATCAAAGTGACATGACGTTAACCAACCATTCAGAAACGTCCTGTTCGAACTTCGATGGGTTCGTCATCTGTTCCTAGTCCGACTCCGGTTCAAAATGATAAGGTTGCTCAGATGTTTCCTCAGAGACTCCCGTTGCCATTATTTCTCGAAAATATACCCTCAAATGTTGTCAAGGCAACACTCCACGTGTGTTGTGGTGTTGTGTCGGGTCGAACCGAACGCCCCACAGAGCAGAGGGGGCGGGGTGAGCAAAGCTCATTATCATTTAAAGTCACATGCACTGAAATGACTTGCTGAAAACTGAGCTGGTTTTGACCAGGTAAAATGAGTGTTTTCTTACAATACTAATGAGAATTTTTAATTAAAGTATATTACAAACTTTTCATTTAGACACTAAAGAATCATATTAACTTGTACAAAAATGTCATTCTATGACCCCTTTAAAAAAAATGTTTTACCTTTTTAGAAGCTGTTTGGTTCGATTGGCTGGGATTTTTAACAAAACATTTAAATGTTTTCTTTTTTCTTGTTTTTTTCCATGTCTGCTGCATGTCGTTCGTCGTCATCGGGTTATTTTGACGTATCACTAAGCTGTTGTTAAAGTACCTACTCTCCATTCTTCTTATCAGCCAAAGACAGACTGTATGCAGGATAAATCTGCTGTACCATAAATATCATGAAGTTCAATTAATCGCCTGGCAGGATGTGTGTAAAATTGATTTCATGAGAAAGACAGCGGGTGAGCGTGAAGAATAGAGAGAGAAGTAAAGCCAGGATAGAAACGTAATCATAATCCCAGATCATTTTGAGTGAGTCTGTCTTAAGCCTGCAGCAATACAAAATAAATCTACAGGACTGATTCAGCTTGTAAGGTGTCAGCCTTTTAAAAAAAAGGTGAATAATGTACTTTTATGACTGAACTTCACTTAAAGGAGAACTCCGGTGAATTTTTAAGTTAATCTTGATCGCTATACCTTTGTGAGTACTGTCTATAGAATAAAAAAACAAACCGGATTGGTGCTTGCAACTCGGAGCTGTTACAGTTAATGCCCAGAGCTCCCACTCAGCTAAAATGGTAGTTATGGGGGCATATACATAAAGAGTGTCTTTGTGCCTCTTAACAGACACAAAATGCAATTAAAATGACTGTCCAACATGAACAGGGCCCTTACATGACAACGAGATGCGTTTAGCAACTTAGCCATTGTTTAAACTCACCAAAATAGTGTTTTAGACGGCAAGCTGTAGTCTCGCGCTGAAGTCCCGTGAGAACTCAGTTGTAGCCGGTAAAAATGTAAATAGTCCAGGGGGGAGGAGCGTCGTGTATGTGAAGAGTGATGATCGGCTCACAAGTGAAGAAGAAATGGTTCGTAACGCTCCTCCCCCCTGGACTATTTACATTTTTACCGGCTACAACTGAGTTCTCACCGGACTTCAGCGAGACTACAGCTTGTCGTCTCTAACACTATTTTTTCTATAGACAGTACTCACAAAGGTATAACGATCAAGATTAACTTAAAAATTCACCGGAGTTCTCCTTTAACATGGAATGAATGTGCTCAGCTCAGCTAAATCACTGTGGATTCGAAACTTGCTTCCATTGGATTAGAAGATGGTTTTAATTCAACATTAATCTGATGGATTTCCAGATGAAATAAAGACCTTAGACCTATATGGTGTATATCTTTGAACACGGTCTGCAGTATTGCTGAGAGGCAAGCCTCAAATTTTGAAGAGCAATTTAATAATGTATGAGGAGCTTGTGATAGCAAACATCACTGGGAATAAAATCCAAGGGAGTGATTTACTAAAGCAATAAGCATTTGTCTAATTGGCTAGCACACGGCATGTCAGTAATGTTATTAGGGGTCGATTAGGGGCAGCTTTGTTGCATGAAACCCCAGCATCTAAAAAGTCTTGCAATTTGAGACCTATAATCATGTTCATGGCTGTCTTTACCTGCTAATTTATTGACACAATATATGATCCATGTGAATAAGATTATTGCGTAGTCATTAGAAAGAGTATCAGTAGCAAAATGTACAATCATTTCCACAATTTGCATTTTCAATTCAATTGCAAATATTTACTTAAGAACAAGGTATTAAAAACACTTATGATTTTCTGAAGAAAATGCTAGAGGACCTGGTATGTGATGCCAAGGCATTGGTCATACCATGTTCACATTTTTTATTTTTTTTTTTAAATATTTTTGGTAGAAAGACAAACATAAATAGTAATGGAAGCCAAAATATTAAATATCACAAATGTATATTTATTGGGGGGGGGGGGTTACAGGAAGGTAAAAATTACTTTAGAAAGATGGCAGCTTCATTTTTATTTTATTTTTACACAGAGATTGGTAGGTATATTAGTATAATCTGTTGACTTTAGCCATCTTTGCTGCATTATATGCCAACGTTAACAGTTCAAAAATGGGGGGAAAGCACTTCTTGTGTTTTTGTCTCAAGTTTGAATGCCTTTAACTCAAGGAGTACTAAGGATATCTTAATATCCTTTTAGATTCTGATTCTTAGTAAACTTTTCTTTTGGAAACTCAATTTTAAAGGCCCTCGATGGTTCAGTCCCAGAGATAAGGATATCTTAATGTGGCTCAATGAGTGAACTGGTAGGTTCAGTGGTCAAAAACCAAATGTGGGTAAATTTGGATACTTTTTATATTTCATGAGGAATATCTGAAGAAAAAATTATGTTGAAACTAGAATCTCATTTTTTGATCTATCACCTCAATTGCATAGAACATACCTGTCTGAGTGCCATAAATATATTGTTTTTCCAAATTTTGCATTCTTTTAACTAGTATTCAATATACACTAAATTGCCAAAAGAATTGTGACACCCTTCCAAATCATTAAACTCAGGTGTTCCAATCACTTCCATGGACAAAGGTGTATAAAATCAAGCACCTAGGCATGCAGATGCTTCTACAAACATTTGTGAAAGAATGGGTCACTCTCAGGAGCTAAGTGAATGCAAGCGTGGTACCGTTGCCTGTGCAATAAGTCTATTAGTGAAGTTTCCTCACTACTAAATATTCCGCGGTCAACTGTTAGTGGTATTATAACAAAGTAGAAGCAATTGGGAACAACAGCAACTCAGCCACGAAGTGGTAGGCCACTTAAAATCACAGGGAGGGCTCAGCGCTTGCTGAGGTGCACAGTGTGCAGAAGTCGCCAACTTTCTGCAGAGTCAATAGCTACAGACCTCCAAACTTCAAGTGGCCTTCAGATTAGCTCAAGAACAGTGTGTAGAAAGCTTCATGGAATGGGTTTCCATGGCCAAGCAGCTGCATCTAAGCCTTACATCACCAAGTGCAATGCAAAGCATCGGATGCTGTGGTGTAAAGCACGCCGCCACTGGACTCTTAGCAGTGGAAATGTGTTCTCTGGAGTAACGAATCACGCTTCTCTGTCTGGCAATCCGATGGACAAGTCTAGGTTTGGCGGTTGCCAGGATAACGGTACTTGCCTGACTGCATTGTATCAAGTGTAATTTGGTGGAGGGAGGATAATGGTGTGGGGTTGTTTTTCAGGGGTTGGGCTGGGCCCCTTAGTTCCAGTTAAAGGAACTCTTAATGATTCAGCATACCAAGACATTTTGGACAATGTAATGCTCCCAACTTTGTGAGAACAGTTTGGGGATTTTCCCCTTCCTGTTCAAACATGATCGCACACCAGTGTACAAAGCAAGGTCCATAAAGATATGGATGAGCGAGTTTGATGTGGAGGAACTTGACTGGCCTGAACTAGTCCTGACCTCAACCCGATAGAACACCTTTTGGATGAATTAGAGAGGAGACTGTGAGCCAGGCCTTCTTGTCCAACATCAGTGCCTGACCTCACAAATGCACTTCTAGAAGAATGGTGAAAAATTCCCATAAACACACTCCTAAACCTTGTGTAAAGCCTTTCCAGAAGTTTTGAAGCTGTTATAGCTGCAAAGGGTGGGCCAAATCCATATTAAACCCTACGGATTAAAAATGGGATGTCATTAAAGTTCATGTGCATGTATAGGCAGGCGTCCCAAAACTTTTGGCAATATAGTGTATCATAATATCATTCTAGATTCTCATTCTTAATTTACTTTTCTTTTTTAATCTTAATTTTTTAGGCTCAAATCTTGTGGTTCAATCCCATAGATATGGGGACCCCAACCTGACTCCATGTCTAAATTGTTGAATTTTACCAATTTTTAATGGTCAAAAACCAAATGTAGGCAATTTTTGCCTGATACGTACCATGTTTAAAGAATAATGTCTGAAGAACAAATAATACTGAATCTAGAATTTTATTTTGTTTCACTCAATCAAAACAATTGCATTCAACATAACCTCTCTGAGTGCCAAAAAAATGATCTGAAATGTACATATCATTAACCCAATATATATTTAAGATATCAACGTAATTTTAGATTTGTGTTCTTATGAAACTTTTCTATTGTAATCTTTATTTTATTAAGCTTCAATCCCATAGATATAGGGATGTCAATGTGGTAACGTGTTGGTACCTTCAGAAGCTGTTAAAATGAACAAAATCACATCTTCCAAATATCCCTGAAACTGATTCAAATATAGATTCTTATAAATGCACTTTTTAAAAGCAAGTTAATGTGCCTCAACTTGACAATTTTCAGTGGATTTTTGGTACTCAGAGGGGTATGTTTTATGCAATTGTGTATAAGGGGAAAAAAATCTAAAATCAAATTGAGATATCTTTAAAGTCCCAGTGAACTGGAAGATGCAACTGATTTTATTTCCAAGCGAAACGGAATATTGAATAGAGGGCAGGGTTTCACTTCAGCGCTCCTCCTCTCCATCTCATGCTCATGCATGGATTAATTGTTCACCCTAAGACCTGTAATGTGGCAAAGTAAATAAGATCGATTTTGACTTTAATACTTTTTGAGTTACAGGCATTAAAACTTTGGGGAAACAATTTGGCACTCAGACAGGTGATAGAACAAAGCGAGATTCTAGTTTCAACATTATTTGTATCAGCTGTGTGCAAAATGACCCACATTTGGTTTTCAACCACTGAACTTTTCCATTCACTTTCGAAAGGGAACTCGCGCTGCGTCAGCTGACGCTACGGGGAACGCCTCTAGCATGACAGGTGTCTGAACTACTATCGAATCATGGCAATCCGGCGACAGCCTATGATGTCATCAAGGTGCGACCAGGAAGTATATAAGGGCGCCTTGCAAAACATGACACCGCTTTTTCGTCTTCAGGGACTGTTCTGTCTGAATGCTTCGAGTTACGGTAATCCAAATTCATTATTGTATACACACATGAAGAAAAGCCTGTGTGTTTTCTGCCTGGGATCAAGAGCATGCACAGTCAGCTCTTATGGAGTTGTTTGTTTGTTTGTTTGTTTGTTTGTTTGTTTGTTTGTTTGTTTGTTTGTTTGTTTGTTTGAATAAATGTGAGCGTTTGTCAATCCGAGATCGCTCTGCTCTCGTCTGGTTCTCTTCCTGAGGGAAGAGGGTTTGGCATCCGAGACTGATGATGCGGTCCCGCTCATGCCGAGGCTGATAGAGCTTGCTGATCGTCACATCCCACATCTTCTCAGCCATCCTGACTGTGTATGCTGAACCGTTGAATGTTATGAAATGCGCTGCAGGCGGACTGCGGCTGCCATGTTGGCGCGTTAGAGGAGAGAACACTCGTGTTAGACTAAACAATCTATTTCTCCCTGGCCATAAAGCATCGGCTCAGTTGGGCTTTCATTCCTTCCTGATCTTCCTATTTAGATCGAGAGGGCATGGAATAACCCATATTCAGCTCATATTCACTGACATCAGCGGTATGACATCAGCGGTATGTCGCTGATGTCGGGAGGATAAGAGAATATGGGTATGTGTCGTCGACCACCGATTAACGGTATGTTTGCAATCTCACATCTGGGTGGGCGAGGACACTGAGAGCTCCAACCCTGCCACCTAAACGATGTGTCGCTTTAATGGCAGGGCATACACGGCAGCAGGTCAGCCCAGTGCTACTTCTTACACCTTGGTGGTGTTTCATGCGCACCAGGCAGGTTTGCTAAGGGATCTCGATCAGGGGATGTTTTCCTAATGCGGTGGTCGCGCAACAGGCGGAGACGGGGTCCGAGGGCCAGCATTGCCTCTTGTGCGCCCCCTTGGTCGAGGGTGGGGCGCAGAGAGGCGGACTCCCGGGAGAAGTAGGAGCTGTGTATCACAAAACGCAGTCAGCGTTGATGATGGGTCTCCTCCCTGAGGGTGAGCTAAGAATTACATTGACCCTCACTCCTCTTCTTCATCATCGCCCCAGATGCTTCTTACGTCCGGCCTGGGTGGGCCCGTATGATGATATTCTAGGGCCCGTCTGGCTGGTCTGTGAGTGCGCCCCCCTCCGGCCCATGGTAGTGGTGCACCTAAGCATACATATTGTGAATTAAGCTTGTGGGTGGATATCATGGCGCACCGCATGACTGGTAGCCACCTCGGAGTAAGGTGGTTTGCATCCTCTCTCAGTATAAGCTTTTCGAGAATGCAGGTTCAGACTAACGCTAGAACTACAGTTAGATCTAGAGCCAGCTCTAGTATATGACTGACACTTCTGCCCGGGTGCTTTTGTCTGGTTGCCCTCTCGGGCCTCGGGTATAGATCTATATTGGCCTAGGCTTTCTAGGGATTACAGAGGCATCCGCTAAAAGCGCTGGCGCCCCGGGCAACCTTCACTGAGTGAAGGTAGCTTTTTAGTATCCCTAATGTCAGCATCCTCTCATATAGAGTCGTCCGGCCAAGGCCCGCCCCCTTTTCTGCGTTCTGGGGTCTTCACTTGTAATGCAGGTTGGTGCTGTGCAGAATTGATATCGACTTAGCCAGTGGTCGTGGGGCAGGGTTTAGGCCATCTTTCTTACAAATATGAAGAGATTGTATGTGTAGCTCAACCCTGTCCCCCAGAGCTAGTTTTTTAGAAAAGCCGCCAGCTTTTGGCAGGCTCTGGCCCTGTTTATATGTCCTGGCCAGGTGGCAGTACTCCTCTGATAAGGCAGGGTAGATTTGAGTACCTCACTCCTAGCTCTGTATCATTCTGCCTCACCCATGGCTCGGGTTGAGCAGCACTTCGCAACCTTTGTTATATGTCAGTTTGGTAGTAAGCTCCCTTGAAGCCAGAGCATTGCCATGGCTGACGCCCTCGCACGGAATGGTAGGCACTAATAAAAGTAGGACCTCCATGGAGGTGGGTGGTGTATGTGGTACTCCCCCCGTTTAGAGGGTCTAGGGCGTTTTTTGCAGAGTACCCTGCTATGGGCAATGTGATTAGGTTCCAGAGCTTGTAGGCGCTGCCGGTAAGACTGCGCCGTCATACAGTAGGCCCCAGGAGGCCTCTGGGACAGATCAATCCCAGGATGGGGCATATTAAAAGCCAGTCTGCTGTGAGGAGCCAGCTTGGGCAGTCTTGGCAGTAGACTTCAGGACAGGTAGTAGGCCTCAGCAGGCCTCCTTGCGAGCGAGTCCAGACGTTTGGGGAGGTGCTTTTCTCTGACGAAGTGGATATCTTCTTTCAGGATTGGGAACTGTCCTTGTTTCCACTGGGTGGCTGGGTAACACTGGAATTGCCCTTGTCACTCACATCAGGAGCAAAGTCATTGGCCATGGTACTGCCCAGAACATCCTTTCTATCCTGTACATTAGATGACAGCAAATGATCCACATGATCCACACTATGATCCCCGACTGGCACTTGGTATGTGAGAGGTCCATGTTGGAACAAGACTACACCTGGAAGCCAAGCACCATTTGATTGTCGACAGTTCCGCACAATGACCTTCTGACCAACCTCAAATGATCTGAGCTTCCTGGAAGGTGAATCGTGAGCACTTTTTTGCTGCGCTTGGTGTTTGAGAACAACAGCAGATGTATCAGGCTTTAGCAGTGTGAGACAGATAAGAGGCTGTCTTTTCAGAAACAGTTCAGCAGGTGTTCTCTCTGTTACTGTATGGGGAGTGTTGCGGTAGGTTAACAGAAAACGAGCCAGGCGTAGATGAGGGGCTACAGATTGTGCTCGTAACCTTTGCCATGCGTTTTTGAAGGTTTGTGCCACCCGCTCGGCTTGACCGTTGGTGGCTGGATGATATGGAGGAGACAGAACATGACGCACACCATTATTCCTTAGGAACTCCTTAAACTCCCTGGAGGTGAATGGTGGGCCATTGTCTGATACCAGCTCTTTGGGAAATCCATAGGAAGCCCAGAGATGACACAAGAGGTGTATAGTCTTCTCTGCATTGGTCAGCTGAGTGGGAAAGATTTCCACCCATTTTGAATGAACATCAACAATCACTAGGAAGTGTTGTTTGTCTATTTCGGCATAGTCTATGTGAATGCGCTCCCAGGGTGTTGTCGCCCAAGACCATGGGTGAAGAGGAGCACAGAGTGGTTGGTTTCGCCCCATCTCACATGGAGCGCACTTACTTACAAAGTTTTGGATGTCTTGGTCAAGACATGGCCACCAGAGGTATCCTCTTGCCAACGCTTTCATTCTTATTATGCCTGGGTGTCCCTCATGCAGCTCAGACAACAGTCTTTCCCTATATTTCGGAGGAATGATCACTCTCGAGCCCCACAGGATACAGCCCTGGTCTGTTGAGAGCTGGTCTTTCCTTACAAGGAATGGTTTCAAGTGCTCATCTGTGACATGATTGGGCCATCCAGACAAAGTTAGGTCCAACACGTTTGATAGCAAGGGATTTCTCCTATTTTCAGTGGCGATGTCCTTTGCACAGATTGGCAATTCATTCAGGTGTGAGACTTGAAACACAAGCAAGTCTCAGTGGCTTTTTGGGATCATAGTGAGCTAACCACTTACTTGACAACAATTGCTGTTTGCAGGTGTTGAAAGCATGAGCACACTGTGAAGACCATTGCCAATTTACATTTGTCTGCAACAGTTGGAGGAGTGGGTGGAACAACGTGGAAAGGTTAGCCACAAACTTTCCATAGTAGTTCAGAAGTCCCAGAAAAGATCATTCTTAATTCTAAAAAATAAAAGGTAATTCTTAGATATTTGTTGGAGCAGGGGCCTTTACAATCGCTTCCACCTTGCTCTCCGTTGGATGCACTCCTTTTTCATCAATCCTGAATCCCAAGTATTCCACAGTTACAGAGGAATTCACACAGGAGGCTCCTGTGTGCCTCCTGTGTGCCTGTTTGTAGCTCTGTACAGCCTTGCTCACGTTTGAATCTTTATCTTGATATTTCCTCTTTATTCTACTGCTAAATATAACTTACTCATCACCATAAATTGTTTAAAAATTGCCTATCACGTTAAATTTGACATCGCTAGCTTTTAATCTAAATCACCATCACACGTTAGCATTTCGCTAGCCTGTTAGCTTATCATCTCTGCACCCGGGTCTCCTGCTCTCTGAGTTCATTAGTTGGATTAGTAAATAGTGTCCAGCATACGATTGTGGTAAGTGGTAAATTGGATTAATCAACAAATACGGTAAGTCATGTCTTCTCCTGTCATTATCACTTGCACTTCATGCTGCATGTTTAGTATAGGCTTCTCCGCTGGCGAACAGGGCTTCACATGTGATAAATGTAAGGAGATAGTTAGGCTGACGGAGAAGATTTCAGAATTAGAAACACGCATCCATACTTTATCTGAGAGTAGTGAGGATGTAACAGCTTTAGACACTGATTTGGATGTGAATAGCTTAGTGAACTCTGTACATTCTTCGGTTCCGGCTGCAGGGCCCTCGCAGCAGGGCAACTGGGTGACAGTGAGGCAGCATAGTCGCAGACCAAAAAAACGCTTTTCCGTTCCGGTTAGAACATCAAACAGGTTCTCCCCTCTCAGTGAAGCACCCACTGAGTATCCTGTTGAAAGTGCCCTAGTCATTGGCGATTCTATTACACGGAATGTGAAGATACCAGCCACCATAGTCACTTGTTTACCGGGAGCCAGAGCGCCTGACATCAAAGCAAATTTAAAAGTGCTGGCTAAAGCTAATCGTAAATTCTCTAAGATTATTATTCATGTCGGCACTAATGATGTTCGACTTCGCCAGTCGGAGATCACCAAAATTAACATTAAAGAGGTGTGTGAACTCGCTAGTACGATGTCAGAGGCTGTTTATTGTTCTGGTCCGCTCCCCGTTAGAAGGAGTGATGAGATAGTTAGCAGGCTATCATCACTCAATGGCTGGTTGTCTAAGTGGTGTCTGCAAAATAACATAGGGTTCATAGACAATTGGAAAAGTTTTTGGGGCAGACCTGACCTGTTGAAGAAGGATGGCATCCATCCCTCCTGGGGTGGTGCCGCTCTTCTCTCTAGTAATTTGGCACATAGTCTTAGAGCTAAACCTTGACTCACTAGGGCCCAGGTCAGGAAGCAGACAAACTGGCTAAACCGACCGTCTGCTAGCTGTCTCACGTCACCGGAGTCAGATAAATCCCAGCACATAGAGACTCTTTCACCGAGATATTATCATATAGAGACTGTGTCTGTTCCCCGAATTAGTAAATACAAAAAAACATCAAAACCATTCAACAGTAAAAATTTAATTGATGTCCAACAAATAAACAAAAGAAATAATACAGATGAACAATTGATAAAGCTTGGGTTGCTGAATATTAGATCCCTTTCCCCAAAAGCGCTTATTGTTAATGATATTATTAAAGATAATAATCTTGATGTGCTGTGTTTGACAGAAACCTGGCTAAAACCTGACGACTACATTACCTTAAATGAGTCCACCCCCCAAGATTATTGTTATAAACATGAGCCGCGTCTGAAAGGTAAAGGGGGAGGGGTTGCTGTAATTTATAATGATATCTTCAGTATTACTCAGAAGTCTAGTTTCAAATATAATTCCTTCGAAGTTTTGGTGCTTTATGTAACGCTATGTAGTGTACATGACAAAACCCGTTCAACATTGGTGTTAGCTACTGTATACAGGCCACCAGGGCATAATACAGACTTTATCAAAGAATTTGCTGACTTTCTATCAGAATTAGTACTGGCCGTAGATAAAGTACTAATTGTTGGTGATTTTAATATCCATGTAGACAACGAAAAAGACGTATTAGGATTAGCATTTAAAGATACACTAAACTCTATTGGAGTTAGGCAACACGTGTCAGGACCCACTCATCGCCATAATCATACTTTAGACCTAATATTGTCACATGGAATTAATGTTGATACCGTTGAAATTCTGCAGCAGAGCGATGACATCTCAGATCATTACTTAGTATCTTGTATACTTAATTTAGCTAAAGTTGCAAAGCCGCCCCCTCGTTTCAAAAATGGCAGGACAATCACTGCCGCTACTAAAGATTGCTTTTTAAATACTCTTCCTCATCAGTATCATCTCCTCAGCAACCCAGATAGCATAGAAGAACTCGATGTTGCAACAGAAACTATTGACTCTCTCTTTTCCAGTACTTTAGACACAGTTGCTCCTCTGCGCTAAAAGAAGATTAAAGAAAATAGTCCAACGCCGTGGTACAACGAGCACACCCGGGCCCTTAAAACAGCAGCCAGAAAAATGGAGCGCAGCTGGAAGAAAACAAAACTAGAGGTCTTTCGAAATTCGTGGAAAGAGCACATGATCGCATACAGAAAGGCCGTAAAAACTGCTAGATCCGCTTATTTCTCAACTCTCTTGGAAGAAAACAAACACAACCCAAGGTATTTATTCGATACAGTGGCTAAATTAACCAAAAATAAAGCTTCAACTTCTGATGTTTGTAAACAGCACAGCAGTAATGACTTTATGAACTTCTTCACATGTAAAATTGATAATATTAGGAAGAAAATTTTAACCATGCAGCCGTCTACTACAGTATCACATCAGACAGAGCATTGTAGTGTCACTGAGGAAAAATTACAATCATTCACTGCTATAGGAGAAGAAGAATTGGCTAAACTCGTTAAATCATCAAAATCAACAACATGTATGCTTGACCCTGTACCGACTAGGCTATTAAAAGAGATGCTACCAGAGGTCATAGATCCTCTTCTTAATATCATTAATTCATCTTTGTCATTAGGATATGTACCGAAAACTTTTAAGTTGGCTATTATTAAACCACTTATTAAAAAACCGCAACTTGATCCTACAGAATTAGTCAATTATAGACCAATCTCAAATCTACCCTTTCTGTCAAAAATACTTGAAAAGGCAGTGTCTTCACAATTATGTTCCTTTTTAGAAAGAAATGGTATCTGTGAGGATTTCCAGTCAGGATTTAGACCGTATCATAGTACTGAGACTGCTCTCATCAGAGTTACAAATGATTTACTCTTATCATCCGATCGTGGCTGTATCTCTCTATTAGTGTTACTCGATCTTAGCGCTGCATTTGATACCATCGACCACAACATTCTTTTGAATAGACTCGAAAATTATGTAGGTATTAGTGGAATTGCTTTATCATGGTTTAAATCATACCTATGCGACCGTTATCAGTTTGTAGCAGTAAATGAAGAGATGTCACACCGATCGCAAGTTCAGTATGGAGTACCACAAGGCTCAGTGCTAGGACCGCTACTCTTCACCCTGTACATGCTACCACTGGGAGATATTATTAGGAAGCATGGCATTAGTTTTCATTGTTATGCTGACGATACTCAGCTCTATATTTCTTCACGCCCTGAAGAAATTTACCAATTCACAAGATTAACGGAATGCATAGCCGCCATAAAACATTGGATGACTGGTAATTTCCTGCAACTCAATTCAGAAAAAACTGAATTTTTAATTATTGGACAAAAAAGCTCCACAAGTAGTAACCTAGAATACTGTCTAACACTTGATGGCTGCTCTGTCAAGTCTTCGTCGTCAGTGAGGAACCTGGGTGTGCTCTTTGATACCAATCTTTCGTTTGAAAGCCACGTTTCTAGCATCTGTAAAACTGCTTTCTACCATCTTAAAAATATATCAAAATTACGGCACATGCTCTCAATGCAAAATGCTGAACAGTTAGTTCATGCGTTCATGACCTCAAGGCTAGATTATTGTAATGCTCTATTGGGTGGTTGCCCTGCTCGCTTAATAAATAAACTCCAGCTGGTCCAAAACGCAGCAGCTCGAGTACTTACTAGAACCAGGAAGTATGACCATATTAGCCCAGTTCTGTCAACATTGCACTGGCTACCTATTAAACATCGCATACATTTTAAAATCTTGCTTATTACTTACAAAGCACTAAATGGTTTAGCTCCCCAATACTTGAGCGAGCTCTTAACATATTATACTCCATCACGTCTACTGCGATCTCTAAATTCTGGCCAGTTGTTAATACCGAGAATATCCAAATCAACTGCAGGCGGTCGATCCTTTTCCTATTTAGCTCCTAAACTCTGGAACAGTCTTCCTAGCACTGTTCGGGAAGCAGACACACTCTGTCAGTTTAAATCTAGACTAAAAACACATCTCTTTACTGTGGCATACACATAAAACACTTTATCAATTAATTGATTGTTAGGCTGCATTAACTAGGTCAGCCGGAACCGGGAACACTTCCCATAACACCTGATGTACTCGTTACATCATCAGAAGAATGGCATCTACGCTAATGATATTCTCTCTGTTTTATCCCGAGGTTTACTGCAGTCAGCCAGATCTGGGCCGTATCCTAATCAGATGGTGGACCAGAGAAGACCAACACAGGACCCCGAAGTGTCTGCAGAGACCGTGTCAATTATCCTCCCCCTGCAACTGCCTCATCGACACGGCATCTAAATAAACCCGTCACCAGCGTGATGACTCCGATTGTTCGAATATTATCATTAAATAATACTTATATCGATATGTCATCCGCAATAAACCCGTCTCCAGCGTGTTGCCTCCGATCATTCGAATATTGCACTTTAATAATTATTTAATCAACATCATCCTCAATAAACCCGTCTCCAGCGTGTTGCCTCCGGTCCTTTGAATATTCCGATCTATTATGACCTCTGACCTGTAAAGCAGCCAGAATAATAATAATAATACGTTGTTTGTAAATTGGCCAGAGGAGAACTGGCACCCCGACTGAGCCTGGTTTCTCCCAAGGTTTATTTTTCTCCATTAGGTCACCTGATGGGGTTTTGGTTTCCTTGCCACTGTTGCCTCTGGCTTGGCGTGCTCAGTTGGGGACACTATATTTTTCAACTAAACATCAAAATAAATCTAATTAATAAACTAATTTAACCATGTAAACTAAATTACTGATCTAATTATTGATCTAAAGCCCACACTGTCACCGTATGGAAATTGAAATGAACTGATGACATCAAATGGCTATACAGCTGAATAAAATTAGGCTGCATTATTTTGCTGTTTAACACTGTAAAGCTGCTTTGAAACAATCTACATTGTTAAAAGCGCTATATAAATAAAGTTGACTTGACTTGACTTGACATTTCGATTCCTTCACTCTTACTCCATATTGTTAGACTTTGTCCAGTATTACTAGATGTTTCTCAGAAGATGGTGCAGAGACCAGAATAGCATCCATAAAACACACTACCTGTTGAAGTCCCTGTAGGATTTGGTCCATTGTGTGTTGGAAAATTGCAGGTGCTGTGGAAATTCCATATGCCAAACGATGGTACTTAAACAGGCCTTTGTGTGTGTTTATGGTAAGGTACTGCTCGGATTCAGTGTCCAACTGGAGCTGCTGATATGCAAAAGACAGATCAATCTTACTGAAGACTTTTCCCCCAGCCAAGATGGCAAAAAGATCCTTCACGTTAGGTAGTGGATATTCCTCTGCAAGAATGCATTTGTTTATGCATTTAGCTGCAGATCAATATAAATGCCATCCGCCTTGTCTTGTGCAGAATATACAGTGAAGAGCTCAAACAGTTCATCATTCACTGCACACTAATTCTCAGATAAGTCCACTGACACGTTTTGGGCTTTCTCTAGCCACTGTGTTCTGTGATTCTTACATACACGTTGTAAATGTCCAAAAAAAACTTCTGCGTGTCAGTTCCATGGTTTAACCCACTGGACCACCATCTCACTAGGCCTCTCTGAAGTTTTGCCATTGAGTAGCAGGCCTTGCCAGCCCTCCCTTGAGAGCACGCTCCTGGGCTTCAGTCACTTGGCAGTTAGCATGAGCTATTGGCAGGTAGTAGGCCTCACTAGGCCTCCCTGAAGGCCCGCTATCAGGCAGTAGGCCTCACTAGGCCTCTCTGTAGACGTGTCATAAGGTAGCAGGCCTCACCAGGCCTCCCCGAGGGCATGTTCCTGGGCTTCAGTCACTCGAGAAACAGTTAACACGAGCCGCTATCAGTTAGTAGGCCTCACTAGGCCTCCCTTGAGGGCGAATTCCTGATTTAGGATGCTCGGGTAGCAAGCATAGCTTGCTATCAGGTGGTAGGCCTCACTAGGCCTCCCTAAGGGTGAGTTCCCAAGTCAGGATGCTCGGGTAGCTAGCAAGGCTTGCTATCAGGTAGTAGGCCTCACTAGGCCTCCCTGAGGGTGAGTTCCCGAGTCAGGATGCTCGGGTAGCTAGTAAAGCTTGCTATCAGGTAGTAGGCCTCTCCAGGCCTCCCTAAAGACTTGCTATCAGGTAGTAGGCCTCTCCAGGCCTCCCTAAAGACTTGCTATCAGGTAGTAGGATGCTTGGCTAGCTGGCGTAGCTTGACTATCAGGTAGTAGCCCTTCACTAGGCCTCCCTGAGAAAACGGGTTTCCGTTTTCAATTTCAATTCAATTCTTTATTTAATGACTACACAGCCAGGCTGGTGGAATTTGTTTTCAGTACAGCTCTATGTACAGGTTCCAGCATTACATTAAACAATAAACATAAAGGGTGTCATGCTTACTCCACAGTCCTCAGTGTTCAGAGTTCAATATGTTTATTGCTATAGCGATGAAACTGTTTTCCAGCTACTTTGACAGTTGGCTTCGGCTGCTATCAGGTAGTAGGCCTCTCTAGGCCTCCCTAAGGGGGTTGGGTTCTCAGTTCGGGAACTGTTAACTGGCATAACACTGACAGCTAGTGGGGACCTGCTATCAGTAATCTGGCCTTTAGCCGGCAGCATCTGAGGACGGTCTTACCCTAGTGCGACTAGTGTCGCTTTTACTTGGTCCCCAAGTGAGGGAATTCAGCCTACACCCTGGGTTATCTACCAGGCAGCCTTTTGAGCTCCCCTCTCTTTGAGGGTCGTCTGTGAGCCCGAAGCTGCCGGGGTCTGATCAGACGGTCATAGGCCCCTCGCGAGGCCTCCCGATTAGATCACCTTATAGGCCAATCTGGCCTCCTGAGTGTTTCTATAAAGATAAGAGCTCAGTAGATCCTTGGATCGAACAGATTAACTCGCTAGCAAGGGATGAAAGCGCTATGCTGAGTATTGCTCTCCAGGATGCCCGTCTCTGAGATCCGATCTGAGGAGGACACTGCCAGTTCGCAGTACCTTGGGCTGGATGCCTCTCCAGGAGGCAAGTGTCCAGAGGCTCTGTTCTCAAACAGACAAGGATGGCCCAGCCGAAGTGTCCCACAGAAGCAGCACCAGGCCAGGCCTCCATGGTGGCATTAGTGGCTGGCTGGGGCGCCCTAGGGCCCCCTAGCCACATTCCCTTAAAGGAGCCCCTTCTGTTGAATTGGTTGGATCCAGGCCTTTGAGCGGCCTGGGTAGGACTTCTCTAGTGTTCGAAGTTTCCTACTCAGGCTCATAGCTTGGGCTATGACCGTAGGGAATGCTGTCACTGGCAGCCTTATGTGACCAGAGGGGGAGTGGTTCAGGCATCTCACTAGAACTTGCTTGTCCTGACAGTTGTCACTGCCAGTAGGCATGCACTCCCCTCGGCATGGTGGCATGGGTATATCGTTCCCCGTAGCGTCAGCTGACGTAGCATCTCGTTCCCTGTTCTCAGGGAACTAAGGCTACATACGTAACCGAGACGGTTTACTCATGGAGCCACCCTCTGGGACTGAATCATTGAGGCCTTTTGGGCCTTTAAAATGAAGAAACCAAAATAAAAGTTTGTTAAGAATCTGAATCTAAAAGGATATTAAGATATCTTTAATACTCCTTGAGTTACAGGCATGCATACTTGAGAGAAAAAACACAAGAAGTGCATTTTTGTCACTGTTGGCATAAAATGCAACAAAAAATGCTAAAGTCAAAAGATTTTACTAATAGGCCTACCAATCTATGTGTAAAAATAAAACAATGATGCTGCCATATTTCTAAAGTTATTTTTACCCTCCAGATCTCAGGTGAAAATTTTCATTTTGACCCCCCTCTACAAAACAGTGGATTGCTCAGTAAATATACATCAATGGCATCTAATACTTTGCCTTCATCATTATTCATGTTTGTCTTTCTACAGAAAAAATATTAACAAAATCAAAAATCTGAGGCGGGGAAGCTTCTGAATTTGTTGAATTGATATGGAATGTCCCTAATGTGTTCTGGATGTGAAAAATATAGAATATTTAAGCTGCAAGCAGCGATGAAAGGGCCCTGTTGCCTGCAGGTGGCGCTATAACTGTAACTGAATATTGGCATGTAGATGTCTTCAGTCCAGGACTCTATTAAAATGCGAAGTTTGGGGCAGATCAGACATTATATGCCCGAGTTACAACAACTTCCTCTTTCATGGCAAAAAATAATTTTGTCAGGCAGCCACGGACACACCCTTCAGCGAAAACCTTTTGTAGGTGGCACTATCGAGCCATTTTGCCACACCTAATTCTGAAACCCATATCAGATGTAAATTTTCACCACTGCTGAATCGTGTGCAATGTTTCATGAGTTTTAGAGCATGTTTAGGCCCTCAAAAATGCGATTCGTTTCGGAGAAGAAGAATATACCAAGCAATTCCAATAGGGTCCTCACACCATCTGTGCTGGGGCCCTAATAAAGCTATAGAAATATTTAAAATTATAAAAACAACAAAAGCACACAATTTCTAACATTCAAACATAAAATCTAATTCAAAATATTGATAAAAGTATGTAACTATTAAAATAACACTGTTGTCTAGTAAGCTAGATGAGACTATCCTGTTAGATCCAGTGCAAAAAAAAGCATGATAGATGCTTATAAAATAATAATTGCCTATTACCTGTGAGTTTCGTGCATTCAGATGCTTAAGCCCAGCATTGCTATTTACTTTGCTCATTCCAGAGGGTATATGAACAGTCAATGGGCAATTATATCCCCAGCACACAATAAAATTAATAAGCAGACAGTATTCCTACAGTGAAATCCATAAATTTACCTCAGTATGGATTAGTGTCACATGCTAAAATCATTATATAGCCATGTTTGAACGATGGAGACGCTCCCTGCGCATGCTAGGTGAGATTATGTGCATGGGTTATGGGTTATTGGCAGTAAATGAACCATGCACGTTGTGGCAGAGGCAAAGACAAACAGCTACACTGGCTTCAGGGTCTGAACTGAGTGCCAGAGGTCTAGATGGATTACAAAGCTGCCCAAATCTGATGTTTTGCAACTACTTTGTCATTGCGGCAGCTGTTAAGGGAATTTAGACCTTGACAAAAACAGAAAAAAGTGAAATATTTTACAAGGACATAGGTGCTTTATAGCTCATTTTAGCGGATGTTAATGAGTAAAGAGGACTGTTATGACCCTGAACCAACACAGTGATATCAGGGGGCATCTGATCAACCTAATGGACCATTAAAGCTATAATATTGTCATGGTATTATCATAGCTTTCATAATTAGTTTCATTAACAGATAAAAGCAAGCACACATTTCATTTTTCAACAGATTATAGTAAATACTACAGAAAAAAACAAATGTAATTTCTACATGAAAAGGTTCGTTCAGGCAAGACTTTAAAAAACAAAGTAAATTCTACATTAGTACTCAATTCAAGCCTGTAGAGATTAAAGTGTAAATATCAACATTATAAAATGAAGTAGAACTACTACAGTTCTACTTTTCTGATGGTGTTCCCATCATGCACTGGGGTTTGAATAATTAATGAGGTTGATTTTTCGCTGTTTTCCAGCTGTATTTACACTGCTTTATCATTGCTTTTGTTGTTAGGTTTAGTAACTTGCCATTTTGTGACATTTCTACTCAAAATGACACATTCATACTCAAAAATGATCCATCGAGTGTTACCTTAACAAGCTACGTTTCCATCACCCTGTTTTTATGCGCATTTTGAAGTAATCACATCAGAAACAAGTGATGGAAGCACCAAATTTCACACAAAAATTTAATTTCACACCCTTAATTTGCAAAAACGTTTTTACGCTCGCTTGAGGTGGTTTTTTGACTTGCGAAAAATAGTTCATGTGAATAATGGGAGATGGAAACGCGTTTGCAGAATAAATTCTACCGCAACAGTTTCCCCTAATGGATACATTCTTAAAAATGCTTAATGTACTAAGATAGTGATTAAAAGACCTAACTCAGTAAACACAACAAGAATAAAGCATACTATGTGCAGAAAAGCAGATGAGCCCAGAATATGATGAAAGAACGGAAATTTGTGTTCAGGGTTAGAGAGCTTGTTGGAATAGTTCTCCATCTTGTGAATCTAAGTGTGAATACAAATCTATAACGCATCTCTTTTTTTATAACTGTTGGTCCATTAAGCCTCATTATAAGCGTTTTCTTCTTGGTTTTCTATATGATGAAAGCATTTAACGTGTAATTACGTTCATATTCTGGACTCATTTGCTTTTCTGTACATATACTTTATTAGTTTGGTGTTTACCGAGTTTGGTCTTTTAATACCACTTTCTAAGCCACGTTAAGGTTAAGCTGAGGGAGTTTTATTTACTCTTGGTTACTAGGTTACCAATTCCACCGTCATCCGCTCAAACAACTTGATGGAAACAGACCTAATACTTTAAAAAATAGTTTTTCGAACTTTGAAAAGATTAACTTCACATTTGGATGGAAACCCAGCTACTGTGTATTGTGTACTAAGAATTGAGGTCTCTGTGTTCAGGTGCTGCGTTACTACGATTACATAGTTATACTATTATTGTAAGAAATGTACTTAAAGCTGTAGTCTACGATGTTGAAAATCAGTCGAGAAAGCCTGAATTTTTAAAAAACTCATCCCGCCCCTCCACACGCACACCCCTCCCCTCTGTGCTACCTGATCCCTCCCACCGGGAAACGACCTGAACAACGTCACTCAGTCAAGCAGGAGTAAACATCGGAACAGAGATGTACCATGTGCGATGTAACTTAGTTGCTTCATCAACAATTCAATGTCACCATTGTCGTAAAAAAATAGCTCAGAGGCACACGTTTGAGTTCACGCCCACGCAAGATTAGCAACACATGCAATGTTCTATCGGCTCGAACAGAAAACCGCTAACGTTAGGACTATTGAAACAGTCAAGCACTTCAAGAAATATAATTCTCGACAAGTCGAGCCACGAACGCTGTGCTAAGCTGAACTTAATTCCTATCGACCAGCTCACTTAGCACAGCGTTCGTGGCTCGACTCGTTTTCCAAGATGGCTCCTGTCTGTATACGCGTAATGTACTGTCTTTATAAAGTATCTTCTTATTAAACTGTTTGTACACTTACAAAGTTCTCAATGTTTCGGTTTGCATGTAGGGACCCTCATTATGCTACCGTGTTAGTGTGAGGCTATTTTGAGCCTTGTTAGTGGTATTAACTACCGATTTAATTTTACTTATTCTGTGCCCCATATACTAGCGTTATAAGCTAATCTGTTTTTAGAGATAAAACTCTTTACATTCGATTTTCATGAAAACGCATCTCAGAGAATGATCTACTCGGTAACCATGTGTTAATTACCCCTAGGTTCATTTTTCACCAGAGTTGTCCTTTAATTTTTCTTGGTCAAGTTTTTGCACGCAAATTTTAAGTACATTTTACTATTTTTTATTTTATGTATTTTTTTCCAGTGTATTACGCTCCTGTTTCTAGGAATGAGTAAATTACTCACAGTGCTTCTTATAAAACATTCATGGCAGATGTAGGTATCGCTGTCTCAGTGAGTTCTGAGCTGATGTTTGGTGAGGCTGTGTATGAGGGTTTTCTATGTCTGTTCTATCCCCAGGATACTAATAAAGGCAGTGGATTCAGATGCAAAATGATATGCATAATAAGAAATGGGCGCTCAGCAGAGCGGAAGGAGAGGTGTGAAGTCATTGATTCATTCCTGGAATATTAAACATGGCCTTCTCTTTTTTACAGTCACTCCTATGAAAAAGAATGTGTTTCCATCATGTAGAAACTTCATTAAGGTTTTCTTTGACTTTTTTATTTTATGTTTATTGCTTTTCTCACCATATACATCATATCAGGCCTCTGCCTTACAGACATTCTGAGAATAAGGCTGCCCTTATGTTTATTTCCCATTGCCTGCATGAAACTAATATCAATTTAAATTATAACACGTGTGCAAACATTGCCATAAGCTTGTATTCTGCATTAATCAGAATCCTTATATTGCATTATTTCAACAGCCACTAGCATGAAATTAACATTTTACCTTTTGAAATTATACTGTTTTCCAAGACTCTATTTAAGCTTAGTCCCGGAACTCTGTTGTTATTTTTAATAGAAAAAAAAAAAAAAATCACTTTGTATCCAGGCCTTTAAATTTGGCATGAAACTGAAGATGTAATAGTCTTTTATTCCCTATTGTGACATATTTCCAAGTGAAATATTGTAACATTCCATAAAAAAATTGTCCATTTTGATTTCAGGGTGACTCTAAGTTATTTTATATAAGGCTGAGTGAGGTTCAGATAGGACTGGGACTTTTCACTGTTTGTATCACTCCGCTTTTTCTATTGCCTTGTCCAGACAGACTGTCATTCTGTGAAGAGGGGGGATTTTCAATGTTTGTTTCCATAGGTTACACTAGTAGATGGCAACCAACAAGTATCTCTATACATTGAATCAATCAACCGATTTGTTCAAAAACTTGAACAACTGACTGCCTTTATGAGAAAGTCACTGAATCATTTACCCAACCGATTCATTAAAAATGCTGATTCGAAACAGGAAAGAAACCACATTCGTGAGATGCGCAAATTTTCCTTTAACTTGGTCTGAAATAATTTTTGTGAGCAAAAATAGATTTATTGGAAATATTGTCTAAAATGTTGTTTATGCTAATATCTTGCGTTTTTATGCTTTTATGCTCACAAGTAGCTACATCTTCATAGCAAATGTTTGACTGATTGATCCATGCCAACCTGATTACTGTTAGAATATGAAGCAAAAGGCTGAGTTTTGATTGAGAGATTATCTCCAAGTATGCAGATGCGTGAAGCAGCCTTGAGATATGAAGATAAAGTGCTAGTCTGAATTATGCAAAAGCCTTATAGAGCAGTAGGCTATTGGTTTACTGTATCACACACAAGGCCAGTTCTCAAATCTGCAGAAGCTTAGAAATATTTGCAGAGTTCTTGAATTTGATTAGTCTTGTCTAAATATCCCGGAGTTAGTTCTGCCTGACGCTGTCTTTTGATAGGCTCCTTTGAGCACTGCAGTGGCAGGCCGCCTTTGAGAAACTTGTGTGGTTGCCGATTGAAGTACTGTGATACTGTTTATGTGTATGTGTGTGTCAACAAAGTTTTCTATTTCTTGGCATATTGGCTTTGTTCTTGGCAGGCTCCCACGCAAATCTCCAGTTTCATCTCTGGTCTTAACACAATCTGTCTTGGTCCACAATGTGCCCACACACCTGTCATCTTCGTCTGAGGCTTCCTCATTCTTTCCGGAGGATGTGTGGGACATTCCTACATGATAATTCCGTTTTAAAATAATATGCGGAATTATGTTTGTGTGTAGTAGACCTATGCATTTCGAATCATATTTGTTTACATCTCATATCTTCAACCTGCTGAAATGTTCCCTTCCAAATGTGCATTCTGAATAATAAGTAAATGTATTTCCCAACTAACCAGCCGCAGTCCAGTGCTTGTCTTCTCATTAACAGTGTTTTTCTCTTACTGATCATATTTCAGTAAACTATTGAATGTACATTTTTAAATTTGACCCATAAAACACCCGAAAATTAACCAAAATGTAGTAACCATTTTTTTTGTTTCATGGATTGATTACCATTTGTATTACCACAGTTTTACTACAAATACCATGGTTAAGCTACAATAATCTTCTTTTTTTTTTTTTGTAGAATTTTCATGAGACCAGTATTAAAACAGATGAATGAATGTGTGGTAACTGCACTGGTAAATGTAATGATGTTAAACATTTAATTATTCTTAAACAGTAATGCGTTGACACAATTTCTGCATAATTGTGTGAATTACATACAGTAAAATGATTGTCAATGAAAAATGACAGAATAATGACGAAAATATTTAATACAAATAAATAAATGCCCGGATTTTGAAATCATCCTCCAGATGCTTATTTTAAAGGAACACACCGCTTTTTTTGAAAATAGCCTAATTTTCCAACTCCCCTAGAGTTAAACAGTTGAATTTTACCGTTTTCAAATCCATTCAGCCGATCTCCGGGTCTGGCGGTAGGGGAGTTGTAAAATGAGTCTATTTTAAAAAAGTGGAGTGTTCCTTTAAGAGGCGTTTGTTCAACTAGATGTTAAGCCATGGACACACCAAGCCGTTTGGCAGTCGGGCAACTTCGGGCCATTTTTGAACATCGGCCGACTTAGTTTTTTCAGTGTGTTCCGCACTGTTGGCTCTAGTTGTATGTTGTCTGTGTTGTTTTGTATGAGAATAAGAGAAAAAGTGATGAAAGTGAGCAAGTAAATCAAAACAGAACAGACAGAAGGCTCTTATAATTTTACGTCATCTCTCCTGAGCAACACTGCGCAACTATTATCATAATAATGTAACCCCTCCTGTTCGAACCGCCCACTCCAAGTGGGACTCGAACCCGGGTCCGCCAGCATGAGAGTCGGACGCTCTAACAAGGAGGCTAAAGGCTGCAACCTCTAGCATCCCTTGAGATCACAGGAGTAAGGTTTACTCGCACATCAACTACTACCTGGCCTCCGTTACACTCACCCCCATCCGGGTCACAGCACCAATGATGTAGCCCTCGCTCTCTCTCCGGTACGTTTACTGGTCTCTAGCACCGCCGCTGCTACTCTGCGTTGTGTTATGTATGTTCGTGGATGGTGGTAGAGGGAGAGGACGTGGACACAGAGGGGTTCGGTATCGTGGCTTGACAATTTATTCCACAGCATCTATAGAGTTGATCAAATGAACTGAAGAACGTATCAACACTACGGTACGTCAAGAGGCTGAAAAAGCGCTAAAGTTACTCGAATCTGTTATAACGCAACAGCAACAGCGTTATAACAGATCAATTAGGGTGACCAGATGAGTTTGGCTGAAATTCGGAACGGGGGGCGGGGGGGATTATTTTTTTATTCAAAGATCAACAGTCTTCATTAGTCTATAGTCTGCCACAAAAAAACAACATTAAAATCATGAACTCAAATGTCATTGTAAAAAAAACAATGACTGTTGTAAGTAACAGTGCGTAAATCAGACCTTTCTGTGTAGCCTAACGCTAAGCTTAAACAAAAATAACGAAATAATTGTGTAGTGAAGTATTTTTTGTACACAGTGCCACGAACAATCAATCACTTCTTTACGCGTGCATCACTGTCCTCCTCGCGGCTGCAGCAAATTGCGCTCTCTTCATCAAGGCTTAAAACAAAAAGGGGACAAAAAGGTTGTATTGTCTTTACTTTCATCGCTTAAGGCTGTGGCAATCCATGGATACTTCCCCACCCACTCCTCCCGGTACCTGCAGAGGCGTTTTTGCTTTTTAGCAGCGTGTTGGAGTTCCGGTAAGCTACACCAGCCATGCCAACGGAATGAATGAAAATTAGCTTATCAATGCATATCTAAATTTGCGCCTAGCCAGTATTTTTAGAAAAAAGATGCTGCAGCCAATGAGCAGCCGGGGGCTCCGCAGACAGTTTTTAATGTTTATCAGACAATAACTACTCAAGATTTTGCTTTAGTATAATTTTCGGAACAATTAAGGCCAGATTCGGGATTCGGGACAACAAGCGCTGCTTTGTTTATAGTTTGTACAGTATACCTGTAGTCTTAGTTTTGCTTTCCATTTTTGAATGACGAATATAAACGAATACATATCTACTTAAATAGACAGTTATCCCATTCACAAACAGGCGCAGAAAGCACATGCTAGTTGACAGTCGCCTGTAGTCCTTCTGGTGTGTTCAGTTTTTTTCCCCCCAACACGAGTCGACAACACAGTTGGCTTTCATCAGCGCTAGTTATATGGCGTCAGTTTTGTCTGTCTGGAAGAATCGATACACTGCTTCAATGCACACTTCCTGTATTAATTTCCGCTGTGATTGAGGTCTATTGGGTGTCTGATAAGGAAGACGTACAAAATGTGCAGTGTCCCCAGGACAGGTTTGAGAATCACTGTTCTAGTCTATTTTGGGGCTATGCTTAGACGTCGATAAAATGTTCACTGACAGCCCAAATTTTGCCTGGTTTTAGCCTAGACGTTAGGGCTGTGTTTGGACAGCTATTAGACGTCTTTTAAACACAAAATTGCTTGCTGGGGAGTTCTCTGGCAAAAACAACGCAATAGAGCACGTAATAAAACGAAAATCAACATTAGCTTGGCTTTTCAGAGATGGCGAGAACTGAGGGATTTTAAATGTTGTAAAATTGACGCAGAGATGGCGTTTTTATTACTTAATAGGTGAGTAAGATATTTTATTTAACAGATAGATGACATATGGAGCTCTCTAACAGAGTTCATTGTAAAGCATTATATTGTGAAGGGTCATTTCATTATGGTTGTTGTAGCACTGTGCTGGAATTTCAGAGACATTAACACAAATTAAAATTCCTCATGTACATTTACCTTGGTGCCACCATGTTTACGTTTCCAAATTCAGATGCCATTCAGTTGCATTTTTCCAAGAAGGTGGATTCAAAATCTTTCCTTCCGAAGCTGAAACGCAGTATTTTTCATCCAGCATTGTTTAGTATCCTCTTCCATATCCATGGCATTGGGTTTAGTTGGTTAGCATGATGCAGTTAGCCCCTGCTGGTAGAAGGAGGAACAACAGTAGCAGGTGTGAGTTTCTCCACCAGATGAGACAATATACTGTAAAATATACAGAATTGTAAATGATGGTTCTGGATCAGCCCAAGACTACCATACTCTGAGGAAACACAGTTACCATGGTAGGGTACGAATTGATCACCATGGAGACAGATGGTAAGGTCAAGTAAAGTTCAGCCTTCCCCGAGTTTCATTTCCTGTCAGGAGGAAAAAGGAGGCTTGGTCTAACTGTACGGTGACAGTCAGGCAAATATGAAGAAGAAAGAGTAATGGCTTGTTGAGATA
Organism: Romanogobio albipinnatus; assembly: GCA_023566225.1. Taxonomy (NCBI): domain Eukaryota; kingdom Metazoa; phylum Chordata; class Actinopteri; order Cypriniformes; family Gobionidae; genus Romanogobio; species Romanogobio albipinnatus. The sequence continues at coordinate 37,645,504 of CM042249.1, forward strand.
AGCACAGAGTCGCATGTTAATAAAAAAGTTATCACGCTGCAGCTACATTGCAGTAGTGTTACGAAAAGTAAAAATGAGCTTGTGCCATCGATGACAAATATGGGCACAGTAAGAAACACAACGGGATATGGTGGTCACTGAGGTTTGATTTATTTGTTCCAGCACGTATCAATCCATCTGTGGAGGACTTAGCAAGGACATTAATTTACAAGAGTTTATAGTCATTAACACATTTTTAATAGGTAACTTATTCCGGACATGAATTATTGGTCTTTGATTTAATTGGAGAAGCCTGTTCAGTGATGAATAGAGAGAGAATGTGTGAGTGTGTGTGTGGCAGTTATTTTGTGAAGCACTAAGCGGACATGATGTCCAGAATTCTCTTGGCTACAGAACTGACAATATCTTTTAAGGATCTTCTTCAGGAACTCCTATTCATTTTTAATAGCTCCATTTCCTTCATCTCGACCAGGCACTGGTTCACTATAAGTGCAGAGCATTCAAAGGGACGACACATAGGGATGTAACACTCCGTAATGACAGTGAGGGCATACTAGAACAAGCATTTTCTGCAGTAATCATTAAGCTTTCCGAAATGAAGCAAGATCAAACAACAACAAAAAAAGTAGTTTAATTTTCTCTGGATACCATGAATCATTGATTAGATGACGTCGGAATCTCTACAGGTCAATAAGGGCCTCAATCCTCTGTATGCAGCCTATATTGACAATGAATATAGCATTCGTGCTCGTTCACTCGATACAAGAAATCAGTGCTTGTTCACTCGAGTGACAATCACACAGTGAATTATCAAAGACGCGATCTGAGAGAAACGCTGATGCATCGCCCGTGAGATATTTAGCATGCTAAATATCTGGCCCTGTCAGCGATTGAAAATCCTGCTGTGTGAAATGTGTTCTGACCGAAAAGTACATAGACGATGACCTACACATGCTTTTCTTTCTTATTCTCTTACACGTAACTGCAAATCGACTCCTACCCCATGCAGGTCCCACATGGCCCCTCTCCGGAGCTGATGCCCCTAGTGACAGACCGCGTATCAATTTGACAAGAAAAATTAAGCTTTCATAGGCTACTAAGGTAACATATGAGTGTGTGCTTGGGGAGTCTTTGCAAGGTACTCCCTGATGGACCCTCAATTTATTGTAGCTGTTGTATGCACCAAGTGTCTAGGTGTTCAGCTTGTGCACTTCAAAAAATGTTTGTACTATTACCAAGACATGTACATTTCAAATAAATTATTGTAAAGATTAGGATTTTGTAAGTAATAGCTACAAATGACAGGGCTCTGTGATATGCCAAGTACAAAATATGGCATTTTAAGTTTCAAATTGTTCCTCAGGTTTAGCTCTACCTTGAACTGAAAATTCAGCATGAAATGAAAACTCATCTCATTTATTTTCTAAATACATGTTTTAGGTCTTATTGTGAACAATTCATGCTTGAATATTTTCATTTGAACACACACACACACACACACACACACACATTGGCCTCATGCTATAATGTTCAAAATGTCAGATGACCACATCTGAAAATCCTTCAACAACCAATGCAAAGAACCAAGTTCCCTCCTAACATTTTTTTTTTAATCAATCATCTGCTACACTCGGACATACGTCAAAATACAGAAGAAAAGATCTGTTGCTACTTCTGTTTCATATAGCAACTTAACAAAAGTGCAGAAAAGGCCTCCAAAAGCAGTATTTTATTCCTAATTTATATAATTTCCACCTCACCTATTTTAGGGGAGAGTGGAGGTCATGTATCTGTTCTGGCTGACTAGGCTTCTTCTTCACTGAACCTCATAAAAAGCACAATGATCAATACAGTGATATAGTGACCAAGTAGCCAAGAGCATTTCTCATACCTTACTATGGATGCACTGTCAGTCTGTCTCAGTCTAAAGTTATGTCAAGCTGTATAGCCTATGGGAGGCTTCACTTCTGGGAATCAGACCAGTTGTGATCAATGACAACCTCTGCATTTAATGTATATATATTTTAAAGTTATGGAGTATGTGCAACACATACATAGCCTAGGCATCCTGCTTAAGGTTGCAGTGGGATACAGAAGACCACTGCTGAAAAGGCTTCTAGTTTGCATTCTTTTCTATTTAATATGGCAATTTTCTTTGTAAAAAATGATATTACCAGCATAAGAGTTTATGTGACAAGATTTCGTTCATATACATGAAAATGTACATGAATTTCTTAGGTGTGTCCATTTTGAAGCAAAAAGGGACATACCTAAGAAATTAGGTATCTTTAGTTAGAAAGTTTGTGTAAAACCTGATGAATCATGTTATCCAGTAAGATTTCAGAATGACCCCAAGAGCATCTTGTTTTTCAATGAAAGAGTTACAGATTTTGTTTTGGTTTAACCTAGAAATTCTCTCAAATATTTTAATATTATATATACACTGCCCGGCCAAAAAAAAAAAAAAAAGAGTTGCTGTTTGGATTTAAATTGCCAAATCCTAAATAATCAATCATTGGATCTTTATTGCAGTGATTTTTATGTTAGCATGTTATATGTTTGGGAACAGTTCTTCCAAACCTAATTGATGGAGTGTGTAGCTTTTCATTTCTTAAACAACCACGTAGGAAGACACATCATGGCCATATTCCATAATCATGGCTCAGATTTTGAAAGAATGGTTGGGACACATTAATTAGCCAGGCCTTAAATTCATTGAAAGTCTTTGGGATGTGCTGGAGGAGACTTGACAGAGTGCTTGACTCTTGCATTGTCAATACATGATCTTGACCAAAAATGAATGCACCTCTTGATGAAAATAAATGCTGTGGTGTTATTTCCATAAAAACAATTATGGAAAATGTTCAAAATTATTTTTTTTGTTTGAAACCCACATTCAAGTGTTGATTAAAAAAATGCATGAAGCTACAATAAAACTTTTTTTTAAAGCAGAGGCTCTGTTCTTTCTTTTGAGAGAACACTGCCCCATCACCATCAATGGAGCACCGGTGGAGAGAGTCAGCAGCTTCAAGTTCCTCGGTGTCCACGTCACAGAGGAACTCTCATGGTCTGTCCACACCTTTTTCCACACTTTTCTTCCTGCGACGGCTGAGGAGGTTTGGAATGAACCGCCACATCCTCACACGCTTCTACAGCAGCACCATAGAGAGCCTGCTGACTGGCTGCATCACCACCTGGTACGGCAACAGTACCGCCCGCAGCCGAAAAGCCCTGCAAAGGGTAGTGCGCACGGCCAGCTGCATCATCGGAGGTGAGCTTCCCTCCCTCCAGGACATTTATGCCAGGCGGTGTGTGAAGAGAGCTCAGAGGATCATCAGAGACTCTAGCCACCCGAGCCATGGGCTGCTCTCACTGCTGCCATCAGGCAGACGGTACCGCAGCATCAGAACACGCACCAGCCGACTCCAGAACAGCTTCTTCCCACAAGCGATTAGACTCCTTAACTCTTGATCCATCAGGACCATAACACACTCTGGACAGAATATCACAGCATAACCCACTGTAGATACACACACATTATATACACATTTATTTATCATATAGCATCTATTGTACATTGGATTTCAATTTGTGAATAATATTGTATACTGTACATTGTATATTATTACTATTATAACTTAAGGTATATTGTTTAATGTATGTTTTAGTGTATATTGTTTAAAGTATATGTATATTGTAAGTATGTGTCTATTGTTTAAAGCTGTGAGAACTACACTCACATTGTGTAAATTATTTATTGTTTATTGTAGTGTATACTGTGCTGTGAGTAATTGTGTGCGCATCAGATGTGCATTCTGATGCTGCTTTAAATGTTGTACATGTCATGTCATGACTGCTATGTTGCTCGGAACAGCACCTAAGAATTTCACCTACTGTTGCACTTGTGCATATGGTTGAGTGACAATAAAGTGATTTGATTTGATTTGATTTGATATATTGCATGTTCAGATATTCATACTACAAAATATTCTGGGGGTCATGAAAGAGATATACTATTATATATATATATAATAGTTTCAAATAAGCCCTTCATTGTTCTGTGTGTGAATCTAGCATAGCAAAAAATAATTACCAAAATGTAAGGAACTATGACTTCATAAACAAAAAGCCCAACCCAACCTTAAGATTAGTGAATCAATAATTTCAAACTGTTACAGACAGTCCTCCTTACAATGGACATTAATTAGTGGTGTTATCTTCAGAGGCCTGTATGCTGTGTATACCCATAGAACCTCCCTTCCAGAGCTTTACTCATTGAAATAAAATCCACCGAATAGGCATGGCTACTTAAAGACCCGACTCTCCGTGGAGATGGTTGCCAGAGCAATACAGAAGTGTTTTCAACCTCTTTCCATAATAGTACTGGAGGATTATCAAATCGAATAGCTCATATAAAAGGGATCCTGCGAGATTTATCCAAATCTCTTTTTCCATTCTGGTTTATTACAAACATATGGTGTTATCCACACAAACAGTTAGACTTCCCTTAACCCAAAACATGACTACTTTTAATAGACAATCTAAGCCATATAGCTCTACTTAAGAAGCTTAGGAGTTACCTTCAAGGAAAAAAAAGCTGTTGTAGAGTCACACTTATTTTATCTATTACTATAGGTTCCTTTGTCACTGCGGGCAAATTTTATTATTTTTTACCATTTATTACTGTTTATATTGTGTTCTATAGCCATAATTATTTTGGTTAACCAGAAGAGACATGTCTGTACATTTATTATGTTAAATTATTTTTAAATATTACTTCAGTAATGCAAGAAAAAACTATATACCGATTTTAAATATATATTGATAATAATAAAAAGGATTTACTTTTTACTTGATGGCATGACATTTTAGAGTCATTAAATGGAATTGGTTGAAATGGCTCAGCTTTCAGCTTTTTGTTTTTCATAACCGTGTAAAACAGAAAAAGAGTACATTTCTAAGAACTTGTTTTAAACTAGATTTAGTAATAAAATCTTTTTTCATCTTCTTTATCGTTGACCGTACTCTGCACAGCAAAATAGTTTGCTGTAACGCACTGTTAATTTTACAATGTTCTGCACTGCATTATATAGGATCATATTTCTATATCATGCTGAACTGTTACTATATAATGCTATTCATCAATGCTACACATAACAAGTAACCTCAGTTTATGGTCATTGATTAGACTACTATAATTAATGTGATCGTGTGATTCTCCTGACAAAAGTCATTAAAGAAAGTCTTTTAAAGAAAGAAACCAGATTTTTCTTGTGCTGAGACTCTTTCGATGGTATAATGGCACAAATAATTCATATTAACATTGCAGAGTGACTAATAAAAGCTGGAAGGCCTGTTGGTGAGCAGCTCTTGATTTTACCTCTTTTGCATTTGTCGAGCTCTATTAAAGCAGAAATGCTCCTGTTGATTGATGATGCGCTTTGTGTGTAATCAGTGCCCTCATTAAGAGGTGCCACTTATTATTCATCTTCTTCTCCTTCATCGCAAAAAATATAAACGGAGCCATCCGCAAAGAGCACGAGAGGTGGGCAAAAAGTCATACACATTGTGTACTCTGACATCATGGGCCGCATATGCATTAAACAGAAGTCAGATGCATGCTGGAAATTTCTGAGCTTCCAGAGACTATTGCTGCTAATCTCATGAGTTTAAAATGAAAGGGGTCATGATCTGAGAAATGTAATGTTCCTTGAGCTTTTGACATACAAGGTCATCATACTATAAGAATATCCTGTAAGTTTCAGAACTAAAAACATCCTTCTTTTTAGTCCAAAAACAGCTTTTATTGCAATCAAGCACAGCGAATGACATGTGGAATAATAGATAGGTGAAAGACTACCTAAATCAAAGCCTACTTCATCATTGCAACTTTGGCCCCGCCCACTGGTGTGTTAGTGAGATGACGAGGAGAGAAGGACCTTCCAAAGGATACTGCTAGGAATGTGCTTATTTATTTTCAACAATGTGAGTGTCTCAGTTGAGCTGCTTTTTTTTTTTTTGGTACATTTCACTGTGGATTCTTTGGATCAGTCAACATTTTGGTGCAGGCTTTGCAAACAGACTTTTACGATATGGACTCGACAGTAATGCGACAACGTGCAAGTAACTGTGTTAAGATGTTCTTTGTCTATGTGTTTGTAAATCAAACCACGGACTAAAGTAGGATGAAAATAATCTGTTAATATTCTGGTACATTTCTCGAATCATGCTCGACATTTGCAAAACAGTAAGTGCATTTCTCAAAACAATTCGTACAAATAGCAAAACACCATAGATTAGTCTCTTGCTCAAAATCCTAAGTTCATCTCTCAAAAGTAAATATCTGTGTCAATGAACATGTCATTGTCCTTGTGTCATTGTGTACGGAAAAGACGAAAATGTTACACTCTGGAGGGATGTTCTGATGTAAACTATGGCTAAAGTTTTGATGACAATTATTGTAAATTGTAGGTTACACCTTAGTGTATGTGGGAGTTTGATTGCAAGAGACAATTTGTTGACAGACCATGCCATTGCGATACAGAAAGGAAAAGACAGCACTGCATAGCACAATCTCATTAGGGAAAACTACATGCAGTGCTGTAGGAATTACAGTGCAGTCTTCCTATACCTCTTGAAGTTCCTGTCTGTTGGGCCACAAATTCTCATCCACATCACAACGAATATCTTTAGAAAAAAAGGCTACTGGAAATATTATGACAACATGTTTAACCATTTTGCATGTAAAGACTTTTTTGCTATGAACTAATGCCTAGATGTTGTGTGTGGGGGGTGAGACTATTCAACAGAGACCTATTAGAATACATTTTGATCAACATGACATAAGCAACTGATAATGTAGGAAACAGCAGAACATTGTACATAATCATTTGCATGGATGTACCAAAGCATTTGCAACTTGTTCAAAGAAATAAGAAACTGCTTTCAATTCTGATCTGAGAAATGTACCAAAGCGACTGAGAAAAACTGTAAACTGATAAAATTATACATAGAAAGTGATCAAAGAACGCTCCCTTTAAATTCGCTGTTTAAAACCAAGTTTATCAGTGACTAAGTTCTGGACTCTTGCCAAAACTCCCATAATAATGAAGGAATCTCTTTTTTACATTGTGTTTTCACTGTTAGTTATGATTACAGTTTTTATTTAAACTGACACTCAAGGAGCAAAACCTCAGCCCAGATCTGCACAACTATAAGCACATTCTCAGCCTCACACTTTTTGCAAAACACTACACACTAGGGGTGTAACGGTACACGTATTCGTACCGAACCGTTTCGGTACGGGGCTTTCGGTTCGGTGCTCGTGTGTACCGAAACGGTTTCCGAATGCAGTCTTTAACAGTTAACAGTTGGCTTGTTTTAAGCGCGGAACACACATCAATCCTAGTTCCCACACGAACATATTAAGTAGTCAGTTAATTTTATCACGAAATTCAAATGATAACTGACGTTTTGATGCTCTTTAACGTCCCTGTAAAGTCAAAACTAAACATGTGTTCTGAGTTTCTCACACCACAGATAAATGTGTTATTAACCACCCAGCCAAATTTGAATCATAAAAAAATCCGGGAAGTACATAAAATAGCTTATCTAAAACCTGAAAAAATGAGCAGCATTCTCTACTCTCAAACGCTGGGGGTGTGTCCGCTGTCGGCGCCGAAACCACGCCCACTCGCGGGAAAGCGGCAGTAGCACACAAGACAACACTCACTGATCACGAGCGTCTATGATCACGACGCACCAGATGTCGGTGGGACGGGAGGATGACGGCCTGGGCGGGGGATAGTCGGTTCTGCAGCGGATTATCAGTGAATCCCAGTTGTCTCCGGTGAAAGTTTGTAAAACGATCCGGTGTAAAGTCACTGCAGAGGCAGGTGTCAGTGATGATCCTCAGCTCTCTCCATCAAGGGTGCTGTTCACAAAATTAATCCACCTCTTCATCGTTTTTGTTTTGTAAGCTGTTATGCAAGTTGTTGACTATAGTAACTAACAGTACTAACAGTAACTCGTGATCGAACTGATGCGAATGTGCTCTAGTTATGATCGTGTTAGGGGAGGAGTCAGGCTCGGTGGCTCCAGTGCGTCATCGAGCCACCGTTTTAGCCCCGCCCAGAAAATCCTGAACACAGCAACGGTGAAAAATTGTTTAACGGTCTAACTTCTGAATTCAGTACTTCATAGTTCACAGTCTTTGTAATGTGTTTCAGCAATACATTTCTAACATTTATAATGTGTTTAGAAACAAATCTCAGAATTGCCTTTACAGGGACTTTAATGTGACGTGACTGAATAGGCGCGTCAGTTCAAACGGCCACGCGGCGCGCGTGTGAACGCAATCATCTGTAAACGCAATCGATCATCTCTTCCTAAAGAAGAAACATGAATTCATATCTTAAGGTATGTTAAAGATACATTACAACTTACTGAAACGCATCATATGTGGTGTAATCGCTCAATCAGTGTTTCAACCGCAGAAAGACGTCAATATTAAAACAGCTTGAGAATGTCATGCAGCATCACATGACCTCAGAAATCATTCAGTGTCCACAGCTGTTAGTTCACTAGAGAAATCAACTCTTTCACTAAACATATGACCTATATTAGCCTATATATTTATATTTATGCATTTGGCAGACGCTTTTATCCAAAGTGACTTACAGTGCCCTTATTACAGGGACAATCCCCCTGGAGCAACATGGAGAAAAGTGCCTTGCTCAAGGACACACTGGTGGTGACCGCTGGGATAGAACCAGCAACCGTCTGCATATCAGTTCCATGGTTTAACCCACTGGACCACCATCTCACATTCATCTCATATTCATTATATTCTACTTAACCTGTTACTGAAGTCTTGATTATTTAATGCATGTTCATGAAAATGACAGCCACTGTGTATAAATGATTATATTTCAACAACGAATTGGAGAAAAAAATATTTTAGTTATTGCAAAAACTGCCTTATGTGAAGTTTACATGTTTGCTTACTGTGTTATTTGAGTGTTGATTATTAAATCTAAAAATAAATAGCAACTGAATTTAGGCTAATAGTTTGGGCTCTGTTGTTAACATTTAATATTATAGTGATGTGCAAGTAACGGCTCCCTCTATATTTTACCGCATTATCTTCAAAAAACTTTTAGTTTAATTAATTTAAGGACAGGCACTTTTTTCAGTAAACCTCTGTTTAATAAAATAAATAAAAAGCAATTTTGTAAAACTGCTGTACCGAACCCGTCCCGAACCGCGAACTTCAAAACCGAGGTACGTACCGAACCGTCAATTTAGTGAACCATTACATCCCTACTACACACACTTACTCTACATTAGACACAGAAATCGAACCTGATGTCACTTCTTTGCCATTTCAAGGCACTGCTTTACAAAATACCACCCCTATAAACCAATTGATCAAACACAGCCATCAGGTGTGTAGACAGACACATAGGTGCTTAATTGTAAACTCAACAATCAGGGGTAAGCAGGGGAAGGGGGTACTGTCTGTCAGACAGACAGACAGACAACTTCTGATACCGATTGCCATTTTTCATCCATTTTTTGCATTTGCCATGTTAGAATGACAGAAGAAAAGAGACACAAGCCTAATAATGCTTTTTGTGCCTCTGACTGATGTCAACCAAATGAGATAATGGTGAAGAACCACAGTCTCTCAATTTAAGCTAAACATCACTTCATCACTCCTCTTGCTTCTTCTGTCTTCCCTCAGTGTCATCGGTTTACAGGGGGCATTTATTCAGACAAATTGTGCCTATTATTCACTTATGCACCAGTAGTAGGGCACCCAAGCATCTGTAATTATAGGCTCTTCTGCAGAAACGGGTAGCACCCCATCTTCTCGAGACCCTTCACAGCAGGCCAAACGAGAGGTTGTTTCAGGGCTATCTCCAAACAGCAGGGGGCAAAGAGAGCAGGATGTGTGTGTGTGTGTGTGTGTGTGTGTGTGTGTGTGTGTGTGTGTGTGTGTGTGTGTGTGTGTGTGTGTGTGTGTGTGTGTGTGTGTGTGTGTGTGTGTGTGTGTGTGTGTGTGTGTGTGTGTGTGTGTGTGTGTGTGTGTGTGTGTGTGTGTGTGTGTGTGTGTGTGTGTGTGTCAACCAGTGAGGCTCTAAATCAGTGAACTGGACCTGTTTCCACTTTACAGAGAGAGATGAAGCATACTGATCCCAGAGATGCTTTCCAGTCTGATAGCCAGGGCACCCAACAAACACACACGTACACACATACACATAACATTTCTTCAGGGTGAATGGGCATAGATGGGTGAAGCACACAAAAGCTTGGGGACACACTCCAAATCTCCTGTGGGGTGAATATCTAGTCAAAAACGTCATATATTCCCAACTATTACTGTCTTAAGCAACTAGTCCTTTCAATGTCCTTCTATAGAATGAATCATAAAAAACAGACCTCAAGAGGTGGTTGGCAGTCATTTAGAAAGGAATGGCTTTCATTATTATATTATTATGGCCATCAAAGACTCCCATATGAGAATACAGAGGTCAATAGGTAACACCCACACACAGAAAACCGCAAATCATGATACATCATAAGGTTATAGAAAGACTATGCGAATAACCTTCTTACTTGTTTTGGAAATAACAAACACCTTGCTATACACCCTTAAGAACAACTAGATTTTTCTGGAGACAATGTGAATGGTGCTATTATAAAAACAATAAATATTTATTATATTATTTATTTGATTTATTATAATTATTATAATAATAATTAGTAGTAGTAGTAGTAGTAGTAGTAGTAGTAGTAGTAGTAGCAGCACTATTATTATCAATAATAATACATTATAAAAACAATACAGAATCGTGTGTATATATATATATATATTTATTTTTATTAATGTTATTATTACTGGTACTATTTATAATAATATAAGAAGAAGAAGACGTTATTATTATTAATAATACATTTTTTATTATGATTATGTTTATTCAAATAAAATATACTGTTTTATAATTAAATATTATTATTAATATATTAATAATCATTATCAAAAACAATATTAAATATCTAAATGTCCCTCTACTCTAACTCAACTTTCATGCATGCAGAGATACGGGTATGTCCTCTGATCTATATTTCCCTGATGACAGCAGTCTCTCATCACCTAAAGAACTCTTACATTTTGAGCTGATGAGGGCCTCCACTGTACCTGGCCGCCAGCGGAGGATTATGGACAGTGTTGATTAATCATTACATAACCACAGCTCGCCTTCCCTCCCACTCGATGCGACACAATCATATTTAATTACCGACATGGCTGTTCTTCCATCTGCCCTCACCACTGGAGCAAAAGCCGTAGGCTTCTCTCAACAATCTGACACATAAAACAAGTTTGCAATAGTAATGATTACTTTGGAGCTGAATACCTTGAACTATTGCCATTACTGAATAACAAAGTAAATGTTTGCACATATAAAAATGTACAAAACATATACCGACATCCTTCAAGTGGACTCTTACCATTCATATTAGATTACAAAATGGCAAAACTCACAAAGTATACTACTACTCAGTAAGGTTTAGTTTTTACTTCTAATGAAGATAACACAGAGGTTTTGTTCTAATGCCCAAAAAGCTCAATACTAAATTATAATCAAAGCACTGACTGGAGGAAATACAGTAGAAAAACGTCCCCATTTACAGTCCATCCCTGTCATTACAGTCAAACCCTTAGAGTAGGTTTCCTCCCTGGTGAACAATTACCAGTGTGCCCCGTTCCTCCCTCTCTTGTGTGGGCTGCGAGACGGCACAGGAACACTTCGGTTCTGACCTTGACAAGCCACTCCACTCACGCAAAAAATAAAGCACTCTTATCTCCATGGCGATGAGAGCCCTCTCCCACCCCCGCGTGAGCCATCAACTTGATTCATAACTGCAAAATTGTTAAAAGATTTGTAATGTATAGCATAACAGCGTCTGCACAAAGGCCATTTTTCAAGCTTAGTCACGGTCAATTGTTGCACTGTAAGGTTAAAGATGAAGCTTGTTGCAACCGCATAATGCACACAATTGGTACACCGGTAATATGGAGCAAAGGCAGTTAATCAATTTAGTTGTCTGTTTAAACTCACTGTGATTTAATAAGCATGCTACTAATCTGCTAAAGAAGTAGCATAGGTAGTCTCGCGTAGCCAGACCTTCAGACTGACGGCAGAAGGTCTGGACTCTATCGCAGTTTTCATTGTTCGAGGACCGCCCAAGAGGACGTTTTGAACGAGAGTCGATGTCCATAAATGATTAATTCAAGAATGTTGTGCAAATTTACTGCAACAATGGAGCTGCGAACCTCACATAACCTACTTTTGAAAATTTAGTTGATTCTGGTAGGCGCTCATTGTCACCATTGTAAACACAGCGGCGTTCTACTTCCACAAGGGAGTTTGGCGTCATTGCATTTGTTTCTAGGCGGACCGTTAAAGAACGCAACACACTCGTCTCGCGGACATCCTGTAGAATTCAACCAATCAGAGGACGACTTTGAAACTCCTGAAGTGTTTAGGTGGGTTCCATTCGACAGGGCCCTACGCAGTGTTCACTGCTCCCTACTCCCTGAACACGGTATATCAGTTGAAGTGGACTTCGCTGACAATAATTGCTCATCTGGAACACCCTGCAGCATCATCAAAGAATGGCAATGACGGGGTCGAGCAGATTATAATATATAACATAAATTAATAGTGTAATTTACTTTACTTCAAATTTAAAACCATATAATAGGTATATACATTTACAAAACACACAGTATGCATCTAAAAATATAATTAAAACCTTGTATTAGTCTATTAGTGTTATAAGTTTACATATACTTGTATGTTTAATTGACTATTAACAGATTTGAAGCTGTACCTGTCATTCAATATGAAAATACCTTTTGATTTGGTTAACTATGTATTAATGTGTTCTTAATCAATGGTCTTAATAATTGTAGCTCTCATCTCGTGCGTTTTCTTTCCCACGCGCAGCTGCATAGTAAACATTCCTGAGGTAAATAAAGTAAAAATATTGTTTAGGCCTACATAGCCTATTCATACAATAGAATATGTGAATATAACAGTCATTGCCATAACCATAAATACATTCATAAATACTCTAGTTTGTATAATAATAACTATGAATATTCAAATGCATATGTAAACTCCTCCATCGCAGAGCTGTTTAAAAACTCTTCCAACGGCTCTGCTCCATCGCTAGTTCTGTCTGGTGATGCGACGCGCAATGACAGTTGGGTGATTTTCACTCTCCACTTCCTGTGAAGCGATGGATTGATGTTCCCTTATTCCCTATGCTATTCGCAGTGCCCTTCGAACTGAACATGTTCACTCCCTTCGGATTGGAATCTCACTTAAGATGGCGGAAAACCCTGTGAAGTCCACTTCGCAGTAGTAATGGGCGATATAAACGATATGCAATATAAACAATACAAAATTGGCATGTTGATGACGCAATCTACCCATGAAATTTAGAGCCACAAGCTGCAACTGGCAGCAACGCATCATCGTATTCGTCATCTTGAGTAGCTGAAAGCGTAACGGAGGAGCTGGTGAAAAAGACTCGTGCTGCAACATCCATTATTTGGACTTGGACTGTGTGAATGACGGGCGGAGATGCGCGGGCGCGCACACACAGACACACACGCGCGGGTGATACTCGCTCGCTGTCTTTGTAGTGATACAGTGTCTTAACCATTCATGTCTATGAATTTAAATGTCTTGTTTTCATGACCATCCTGTTGTCTAACATTGGATATTTTTGTCAAATATTAGCTTTATTGTTTCTAGCTAGCAGGGTAGCTTGTCATGGGGTGGTACAGTCGGGGGCAATTGTAACACTGCGTTACAATTGCCCCCGACATCATCAAAATAGTGTCCAGATTAGTAAGGACCCCCCCCCCCCCCCCCCCCATGTAATACATCTCTAAATATTTTATATTATATTTTTTATATTAACAAGACACCAGTTTTCATTTCATTAAGAGAACAAACTGTTTAAAACCAAATGCGTTACATTAGGATACATATTTTTGAAATATGTTTTTATTTAAAGTATCTGTGCCTTACACAAAATAATTTGTACTTGAATTTTATTTATCTGCAACATTATGTTGTATAATTACAGTTTTGCACAATAAATGTTCTCAAAACTACATACAACGCTTCTTTCTTTCTTTTAAAAAAAAATAAATTTTTTTGGCTTTCCTTAGGGTCTATGTAACCTGTTCTGAAATGGTTCTATTATAATTTATATATCGTGATATTATCGTTATCGCAAGAGGCTGCGATGCATATCGCAATATGCAGTCCACTTACGTTCGAATGGAACGCACATTTTGTGCCATATGCATCAGACGTTCAGCCAATGGTCAGTGGGCGTGACATCTGAGGCTGAGACTACAGCATAGGTTGACATCATTACATAAACTATTGACAATAGTGGAAAAAAAATGTTTTTGTTCGAATCAATCTAGTTTCAGAAATTTCAGACACTATTAAAATGCATTTTATTTATCAGAAGGCACTCAATTAGTATTTGAATCCATCTAAACAGAATTTGCTTCAATCAAGAGAAATTAATAGAGAATGAATTGCATTATTAGAGTTTTACATAGACATTAAGAACAAATATGGGAGGCTATACCTTTAGTGATACAGTTGATAAAAACAATGTATAAACAAAAATAGTGAATAGTGAATATGTCAAATTTAATAAGCAGTTTATTTGTTCTCATATACCACCTGAAGCTATAATGTTAAAGCCTATTACATACAAATCTCTCAACAATCATTTTTGTGAGGGATTATGAGGAAACAACTATTTGGCTGTATTTTCACCCATGTCAATAGTTTTGTTCAGAGTTGTTGTCTGACGTATATTCTGTGCATACTGAGAGAGAACTGAAGCATTTGCATGATGATCTAAAGCCAGATAACAAACTCAAGGTGAGCTTTTGTTTTAAATTTAAAAGCTGATCTTAGTAATTTTTCAAATATTGGCACTACAGCTTTTACCTATTACCAACAATATAAAAAGTGTTTGTATAACATTATAATGTGTTGCTATAGCAAGGTTTACTGATTTACAGGAATCCTGTCTTGCTAATATGTGTAAAGTCGCATCAGCGGCAGCCACAAAGGATTCATATATGAACATACTAATGATGCTAAATCTCTGATGCATTGATTTCATAACTAACTATAGGACTTCATTTAGTCATTAATTACATTGACATTTGGCTTGACATTATTTGTTAGTCACTGATGATTTCATAACCTGAGCAAGTTCAGTCAGTGAACTCATTAATAACATTGGGTGACCTTATAGGTTTATTAGCTGTCTTTTAAGTTAGTCAAACCACAACATTTTTGAACATGATGGTTGTCTACTTCTATAACAGATTAGTCATATGTGTATCAATTCTGCATGTAAACACATTTGCCAGAAAGACTATTTAGATAAGCTTTGATTAAGTCTCTTTTGCTCACCAAACCATTTATTTGATCAAAAATTCAGTAAAAACAGCAATGTTGTGAAACATTATTATTACAACTTAAAATAACCGTTTTCTATTTAAATATATTTTAAAATGTAATCTTCAGTGTCCTCAGTCCAGACTTTAGTGCATTTCCTATTGTTTTTAATGTTCAGCTGTGCAGCTTAATTTTTGTTATTTTTGTGGAAACCATTACACGTCTTTTTCATGATTCTTTGATGAATAGAAAAGAACAATGTGTATTTAAAATAGAAATCTTGTGTGACATTATAAATGTCTTCACTGTCACTTTTGATCAATTTAATGCATCCTTGCTGAATAAAATTATTCATTTATTTTCAACAAAAAAGAGTATTGAACGGTAGTGTATATAGAACATCTTTACATTAAAGGAACACTCCACCGTTTTAGAAATAGGGCTTATTCACCATATTTCCTACATTTAGATATGTGGACAAATGCATTTTTGTCTCATTGCATGCATTGTTTTAGTTTGGCAGGGTCGTCGCTAGCTTAGCTTAGCATAATGAATGGAATCCTATGTTGCCAGTGTAAAAGTGATCCATAAGTGATATTTAGTTCCCTCGTGTTCATTCTTTCCTTGGCTGGTCTCAGTTATGTTTACACGTCGTGTTTATGCAGCTTTGTGTTCTGTCCAACGTTCTTTTGAATAAATACCTGTCTTTGTTGAAGTCCCGTATCGCCTCTTCACTGCAGCACGATACGTCCGTGACAGAAGACCAGACAACGCAAGCAAAGGGACTTCTCGCAGAGGATGGGCATTTTCCCGTTCCCGCTCTCTCCTGTGTCCCCAGAGGAGGACATTTCGGTGGAGGATCGCCTCTGGGGAATTAGGCAGAATGGTCGCCCGCTGGAGAGGTATGTGGAGGAATTCTCTGAGCTTGCTGATCTGGTGAACTGGCCAGATGCACCGCTTAACGCGGTTTTTCTGATGGGCCTGGACGAGGACACTATTCGATTCCTGGAACCTGCCTGTTCCTTCTCCCTAGTCGAGACAATCAATCTGATATTGTCCTTAAATTGTTCTGAGTTCGAGATTGTAGAAGAGGTTCCTAAGAACATGTGTCTTCCTCGTCCAGTCCCCTCAGAGAAGCACGCTGCCTGGTCAGTTCACCCGCAGCCAGTTTCCTCCTCATATCCCTCCAGTGGGCCTGCCGGGAAGGTCCTGCCTGTCCCCAAGTCCAGGCGGAAGAGGAGAGCTGCCGTTAAGCCCCGGTCTCAGGTCGTGACGGCCGCAGCCACGGCAGATCCTCGAGAGCGGTGATTGATGGACTTTGGGAGCGATCCTACCGCTCCAGCCCTCCTTGACTTCCTGGATTCCGCTCCAGCCCTCCTGAATTCCGCTCCAGCCCTCCTGGATTCCGTTCCAGCCCTCTTGGATTCCGTTCCAGCCCTACTGGATTCCGCCCCAGCCCTCCTGGATTCCGCTCCTGGATTCCGCTCCAGCCCTCCTGGATTCCACTCCAGCCCTCCTGGACTCCGCTCCAGCCCTCCTTGACTTCCTGGACTCCGCTCCAGCCCTCCTGGACTTCGCTCCAGCCCTCCTGGACTCCGCTCCAGCCCTCCTTGACTTCCTGGACTCCGCTCCAGCCCTCCTTGACTCCGCTTCAGCCTTCGACGAGCCCGCTCCAGCCTTCGACGAGCCCGCTTCAGCCAGGGGGGGGGGGGGGGGGGGGCATGTACCTGTGGGTGGGAAACATGTGGGTGGGGCTCTGGTTTGGCCTAGGCGCCCTAAGACTCCTGCTCCACCCACGGCCCCTGACCCACCATGGCCGCCCACGGCTCCACCCTGGAGGCCCTCCAGCCAGTCAGACCCCAGTGCTCCCGCTCCCAGGACTCCAGGGTGCCCACCCTCCCTCCCAATTTGTACTTCTACGGCGCGAGGTCGCGCCTACCGGGAGGGGCGTTATGTCACATATCTGTGTTTCTGTCATGTTGTTTGCTTTAGTCACATATCTGTGTTTCTGTCATGTTGTTTGCTTTAGTCACAAGTTCCTTTGTCTATGTTTCCCGCCACTTTCTCTGTTTCCTTGGTTACCCTCGTTAGTCTAGTTCTGTTCAGCTGTGTTTAGTTATCCTTATCTGTATCACCTGTGCCCCTCGTTAGGAAGTCATCAGTGTTTGTATTTAGTTCCCTCGTGTTCATTCTTTCCTTGGCTGGTCTCAGTTATGTTTACACGTCGTGTTTATGCAGCTTTGTGTTCTGTCCAACGTTCTTTTGAATAAATACCTGTCTTTGTTGAAGTCCCGTATCGCCTCTTCACTGCAGCACGATACATCCGTGACACTAGGCAGATATTAACTTGGGACTATATTATGGTGAAGCACAGGCGAAGCACTGTTACTTGGGCGCTGAGATATCACGCAACACATGAAATCAAAGTTTGGGAATAGACATGTGCCGGTAAACGGTAATACGATATACCGCAACAATGAACATGCACAATATTGTTATCGTGGGCACTTCAAAATACCGTGAATATTTATTTATTACTAATTATTCCGATTTTTAGAATGCATTTTAAGAATACTCTACCCATCAACCGTTTAAAATGAACAACATGTCAAAGAGGAACGCGCACTGATGTAAACAGACCGTGCATGAGCCGAGCACATGGCGGAAGGAGTGAAGGAGATGAGTTGAAGTGCACATTCACTCTCTGACAGCAGAGGGCGCTGATGGAACAGCAGAAATGCAGCCGTTTCCACGGTAACCTCGTAAACAAAACGATATGGTGCTCATCAGATAACAAAGACTTAAAGATATTAATTTTCATACTTAAACACTTTATATTTTAATCTGGACTACATCACATGCCCTAGATATTGTTTGAATATGTTCTGACTGTTGTTCAATCACACACTTTACAATAAGGCTCTATTATTTAACATTAGTTCATTCATTAACAAACTGACAATGAAAAATACTTCTAAAGCATATATTAATCTTAGTTAAATGTACATTTCAGCATTTAATAACACATTATTAAAATCAAAAGTTGTAACTGTATTATTTAATGGACCTGAGCTAACACTAACAGTTGCTTTTTTTTTTAACTAACATTATCAAAGAATAATAACTGTAAAAATGTAGCTATTCGCTCTGTTAATGTTAATGCATTAACTAGTGAGACCTTATTGTAAAGTGTTACCTATTGTTCTTTATAATTCTTTAGCACTTTAATCTGTTTTAAATATTTGTTTACTTTATACATTTTTGTGTATTGCTTTATTGTATTTAAATGTTTGGTTCTTTTGTTATAAGAAAGTTATTAAACCTGTTATAGTATGACAACACTTTTTTTGCAACTTATTGCAATATTGTGATAATACCGTATACCGTGATAAAAGCTTCAGCAATTAATCGCAACATGAAAATTTCACACATGCCTATTTGGGGATTTCAAGTGTTGCGTGATATCTCTGCGCCCAAGTAGCATTGCTTCGCCTATGCCTCCCCATAATATAGTCCCAAGTCAATATCTGTCTAGGAAATTGCCTAGTCTTAATCTGCATCGCTATTTGTACTCGTTGTGAATACACAGGCCACAAGAAGTAATTAGGTGGGTTTTTTTTTTTTTTTGGATCACTTTTACTCGGGACATGCTAGCTGGCAACATAGGATTCCATTTATTATGCTAAGCTAGCGGCGACCCTGCCAAACTAAAACAATGCATGCACTGAGACAAAAATGCATTTGCCCACATATCTAAATGTAGGAAAGAAGTTGAATAAGCCTTATTTCTAAAACTGGTGGAGTGTTCCTTTAATTTACTGGATGTGTAATCATTTGTACACATGTATAATTGTTTTATTTATATTATATGTGCTTAATATCTCAAATTGATATATCTTCCAAAACATCTTTCATTTTTAAACTTAATAGCTGTTTGGACATCCACAGCAATATCTAATGAGTTTAAATGGAAATCACTATGTAATAACTCTTCTTACAGTAGAGTCACTTATTGTTCACTTATTTTGAAGTGATCGATTTCTAAAAGCCATTTGTCCCGGAAAAAAAGGTTCTCTAAGCAAACAGCTTAATCATTTAAACAATCTGTGCTTTTTAAATGTCATGATAAAGCCTGTTTTTGTATTCAGAATATATAATATTCAACACACACTATGATTGCATCATGACAGCTTTAAATATAATAATACGTCAGTTTTTCTAAAATATACTAAAATAAGGTTCATATAATTTAATTTGCTTGGGTAAACATGAGAGAGAGAAAAACAGAGAATGTGTGCGCCATGCAATACATAAGTTTGTTGGATTGTCATGCCGGCCACAGCTGCTTAACTGAGGACAGATGTCCAGCATATATGACTCATGAAAGGGGTCGAAGCCCTACTGAAATCCATCACCTGAGAGAGACAGAACAGCAGTGTCCTACAGCATACTGACATCAGAGCAGAGCACAGGCAAGCCAGCAGAGATGGTCACTAACTGGAACACAACATGCAGGAGAATATTGAAATTCACAAAAATTCAAAAAATAAAACACCCACAAATCAATTGGATTAATGTTCCAGAAATGAACAGACAAAATATGGGAGAGTGGGGTAAAATCTGTGAGCGGGAAAGATGTGACACCCCCTTAATCTAGCAAACGTCATCAAATTTTTGTCATGTGATGTGATTCTATTTTTAGAAAAGTCACATTACAGAGATACATGTTATTTTGATAATAATGAGATTTTTCAGATTTACTATCACAGAAATAAATTAATTTAAAAATATATATTATTTTGAAATTGTGATAATATTTCGGAATAATACTGTAAATGCCAACACCAAACTTTTCAACGGTAGAGTATTCCAGGTCTTGGTGAATTACCAATGTATACAACTATAAAGCAAAAAATTATACTAAATTGTTAAATGGTAGTTGTGAGGTCAAATGTGTCACGTGCTTTGGGATTATGATTTAGAAATCATATTTCTGTTTCTTTGTCATCGATCAATCTCCTTACTCTTTACCTAGAGGACAACCAAAACGTGGTGCATCTTACCCTGCTCGGTCAGTAATCACTGGGTAGCCATTGCAAAACTACTTTATATCCCTCATCAAGTATTTCAATAAGAGCCGATGGCTTAAATGAGAACCTTACATTCAAAGCACTGCAGCTCTCTCACTTCAGTTGTTTGAAGAATTCAATTTGCTGGTTGCCTGCCTTTTGGAAAGAGGCATGCCTTGAATTGCGGCAAAAGGATTTGGGATATCTGTCCTAATGCTGCCTGTTAGAGCCAAACAGCTCTCACTTGAACGCTATTGAAACAGCTATAACCACTGTATCAGAACATAAATAAAGGATGAGCATCTGAATATTCATCATATACATATGCAAATGCAAATGGATTTTTTAAAATCAGATCTGGGTTTAACCGAGTTGTAAATGGGGATTTGATTTTAGAGGGGAATTTTCTATCAAGCTATATGCAATTTAATAAATTGATGACATTGGTGACAGCAAAACTACACTTCATCATAACCAAATGTACCCTGGTGGTTTCATGATTTACATTTTTGAGCTCACAGTATGGAGCAAAAGCAATATCACATAGATTTGAAATATTGATCTTTTTGAGTCACAACTCACAACTGAAACATCTTGCTGAAATAACTTTTTCTCAGGGATATAAGGGCAGACATGTTCATTATCACTTCTGTGATGACTAATATAGACACTACATGAGCTATGAACCCCATTGAGGCTTTTACTATTCAGGCGAAAGTGTATTGAGGAGCTCACAAATGTGTAAAAAATAAGAGGAACTCTGCTTACTAATGCAATACTAGTAGAACGCACCCCTTGAGGCTGATGAATCACAGAGAACATAACACCAGGCTGATCAATGGGCTTGTTTTAGGACTTGAGTCTGGTGATCGAAGAACAACAGAACTACTTCATATAATAAGCTAGAGAGAAGTCTCAGTCAGCCTTTGTGATGGATTCCTCATTAGATCAGGAGGGGCACACAGATAGTTTACTTCATCAACAAAGACAGACATCCAATAAATCTGAGGCCCAGGAGACACTTATCCAATTACTATTGCAAGGGTTAAAACGTATTTGAGCCATTATTTCACTGATCACTTTGTAGAAATTAATGAGCAATTAAGTATGATGATTATTTTATAATTGTCTTTATTTAATGATGCTTATCTTAATGGTGCATTCATGTTGTATGTCACGGATGTCTAAACCATCCTTTCATATCTGTGCGATACTTTAGAGCTGTTATTACAGGCAAAATATTACAAGCAAAACCACATGAGTGTTATTTTGAGATTTACTTATTTACTCATAGTAATTTGGATTAGCTTTTATTTTTATTTTTTTTATTTTGTTATAGTAATTTTGTTATCTGCTTTTGTCATGCAGTTTTTTTTCATATTTCTATTTAGCTTTAATGCATTTTATTTCAGTTTTAGTTTGTAATTGTAGTACTTCAATTTAAACTTGAAGTTAGTTGCCAAAGATATTATTATATATATATATATATATATATATATATATATATATATATATATATATATATATATATATATATATATACACAGTGAGGAAGGAAAATAAGTATTTGAACACCCTGCTATTTTGCAAGTTCTCCCACTTGGAAATCATGGAGGGGTCTGAAATTGTCATCGTAGGTGCATGTCCACTGTGAGAGACATAATCTAAAAAAAAATAATCCAGAAATCACAATATATTATTTTTTTAACTATTTATGTGTATGATACAACTGCAAATAAGTATTTGAACACCTGTCTATCAGCTAGAATTCTGACCCTCAAAGACCTGTTAGTCTGCCTTTAAAATGTCCACCTCCACTCCATTTATTATCCTAAATTAGATGCACCTGTTTGAGGTCGTTAGCTGCATAAAGACACCTGTCCACCCCATACAATCAGTAGTTGGTCTTGACTACTAACTACTAACATGGCCAAGACCAAAGAGCTATCCAAATACACTAAGACAAAATAGTACACCTCCACAAGGCTGGAAAGGGCTACGGGGAAATTGCCAAGCAGCTTGGTGAAAAAGGTCCACTGTTTGAGCAAAATGGAAGAAGCTAAACATGACTGTCAATCTCCCTCGGACTGGGGCTCCATGCAAGATCTCACCTCGTGGGGTCTCAATGATCCTAAGAAAGGTGAGAAATCAGCCCAGAACTACACGGGAGGAGCTGGTCAATGACCTGAAAAGAGCTGGGACCACCGTTTCCAAGGTTACTGTTGGTAATACACTAAGACGTCATGGTTTGAAATCATGCATGGCAAGGAAGGTCCCCCTGCTTAAACCAGCACATGTCAAGGCCCGTCTTAAGTTTGCCAATGACCATTTGGATGATCCAGAGGAGTCATGGGAGAAAGTCATGTGGTCAGATGAGACCAAAATAGAACTTTTTAGTCATAATTCTACTAAACGTGTTTGGAGAAAGAAGAATGATGAGTACCATCCCAAGAACACCATCCCTACTGTGAAGCATGGGGGTGGTAGCATCATGCTTTGGGGGTGTTTTTCTGCATGTGGGACAGGGCGACAGTTAGAGCATTGAAGATGGGTCGAGGCTGGGTCTTCCAACATGACAATGACCCGAAGCACACAGCCAGGATAACCAAGGAGTGGCTCTGTAAGAAGCATATCAAGGTTCTGGCATGGCCTAGCCAGTCTCCAGACCTAAACCCAATAGAGAATCTTTGGAGGGAGCTCAAACTCCGTGTTTCTCAGCGACAGGCCAGAAACCTGACTGATCTAGAGAAGATCTGTGTGGAGGAGTGGGCCAAAATCCCTCCTGCAGTGTGTGCAAACCTTGTGAAAAACTACAGGAAACGTTTGACCTCTGTAATTTCAAACAAAGGCTACTGTACCAAATATTAACATTGATTTTCTCAGGTGTTCAAATACTTATTTGCAGCTGTATCATACAAATAAATAGTTAAAAAATCATACATTGTGATTTCTGGATTTTGTTTTTTAGATTATGTCTCTCACAGTGGGCATGCACCTACGATGACAATTTCAGACCCCTCCATGATTTCTAAATGGGAGAAATTCTCGCGCATGCGTCGTGGTGCTTCGTGAGTTCACGGCAGAGGCCGACAAGGAAGACAAGAACTTGTAGAATAAAGTAGTTATTTTTATTTATTTTTTCGCACAAAAACTATTGTCGTCGCTTCGTAAAATTATTGTAGAGCCACTGTAGTGAGATGGACTTTGTAACAACGTTTTTAGTGCCTTTTATGGGTCTTGTGAGTGTGTACTGAATGTCAATGGAGGCCTTTCTCAGCCATCAGCTTTCAACAAAAATATCTTCATTTGTGTTCCGAAGATGAACGAATGTCTTACGGGTGTCGGAACGACATGACGGTGAGTAATTAATGACATAATTTTCATTTTTGGGTGAACTAACCCTTTAAGGCCGGTCTGGTAGGAACCGCTGCGGAGTAGCACAGTCCCTGGACTCGCCTTAAGGGTCCTGCACACTGTGCG
Organism: Romanogobio albipinnatus; assembly: GCA_023566225.1. Classification (NCBI taxonomy): domain Eukaryota; kingdom Metazoa; phylum Chordata; class Actinopteri; order Cypriniformes; family Gobionidae; genus Romanogobio; species Romanogobio albipinnatus. Next base: position 37,669,571 of record CM042249.1, read on the forward strand.
ATTTTTCAAAATCCTCTGCGAATGTTGCTTGTCAGACTGTACGAACATGATCCCCGATGTAATACATGTCACACTGTAGGATCTCAGTTGTCATTATGTCAGACTGTACGACAGTCAGACGCAAAAAACAAACGCAAGCAAGAGACTCGTACGGACTGAGTTTTACGTCATCAATCCGTGACACATTCGGTAACGGTGAGCCGCATTCACAGACACAATGTTCAGCAAACAACAAAAACAAGCGGTGGCATTTTTCATTCACCTGACTCTTTTCGACATGTTCCCTGTTGTGATTTGATGTTGTCGCACGAAATGCGTCATCAGGTTCTGCGCTCCTATTGGTTCTTGATTTGACGGTTGTCCTAGGAGAAGTCACACTGCAGGATTGCCCTCAAATCTTCTGACACTGCCAGAATTTTGTCAGAGGTAAAGTTTGATTTCACATGTCAAACTAAGGATCAAAGACTTCAGATTTTAGCCTAGGATCAGAGAAATCTTTTAGGATTTCAAAATGTGTCTCAGACGGCCAAATCGTGGCCAAAATCGCACAGTGTGCACCCGGCTTTAGACACAAACAGAGAGAAGTGGCTCCGGCTGCAATGTTCTTCCACAAGACGCATGCAGTTCTGTTTATTAACCGCTAGAGCGCAAAAAGTTACGGACTGCAGCTTTAACAATAACAAGACTGAATAATAGGGGTAGTAGTACACCAAAAAAAATTAAATGTGTCATCCTTTCACTGCCGTGGAACACACACTTTTTTTTTTATAAATTACTAAAGATATTTAGAAAATGGCTAAACAGTAAGATTTCAACTGTCTTAAAGGTCCCGTTCTTCGTGTTTTTTGAAGCTTTGATTGTGTTTACAGTGTGCAATATAACATGTGTTCATGTTTCGTGTGTAAAAAAAACAACTGTATTTTAACACAATTTACTTATCTGTATACCGCTGTTTTCACTGTCCTAAAAACGGGCTGATGAGTTCCTTGTTCTATGAAGTCCCTCCTTCAGAAATACGTAACGAGTTCTGATTGTGCCAGCGGTTCCCGTGTTGGGATTTGACCGCACCTTAGCGAACGTGTCACGGTTCCTGTGTTGTGATTCGACAGCAGCTTAGCGCACGTGGAAAGGTCACGCCTCTTAACGGAGTGATGCATGCGCTCAATGATCTCTACAGCGTCCCTGGGAAAGCCAAACAAAGGTGATTTGACTCCGGGATGAAAATAACAGCGTCTCGACGACATGGCGACAAACGCACTCAAACGCAACACTTCCTTTTCTCCACGCGACACGTCCTCTTCTCCACGTGGGACAGCAACAAGACCACGCCCCCTTTTTGCGCGTATTCTTGTGGGCGGAGGTTAGTCTGTTCTACTGACGTCATTTATGAAGGAAGTACCAGGATGTAGTCCAAGCCAGCCGTTCGCTGTAGGCTTTGAAAGGGAACTTCTGTTAAATAAAATATCTCGCTTGGCATTGAACTTTGAGCTTTATAATTGTACAGGTATTATTTATGCTCTAACAGCAACATTACACACTAACTAAAGTTTGAACAGTGGGATCACGAAGAACGGGACCTTTAACCACAAATTATTGGTCAGGAAATTTGCTATATTTCACAAATGCACTACATAAAAATCCATTGCTGTCTCAGAAAAAAATCAAAGACAGATTGAAGTTTTTGGCGGAATATGGGAAGTTTGTGTGGAGTGATGAATCACAATGAAACATGAGTTGCATGGTGATGCTCCAAAGCGGTGTCTTCGAAAATCTGCTGAGAAATATAAATGCATTTCTACCACAGTGAAGCATGGAAGAAAGGTGTCATTATGGGGAGCCTTTTTAGCTGCTGGTATTGGTGAGATACTTCACTGTGAAAAGTCATTTAATGCTTTGGAGTAATTTTTTCAGAATGCCTTGCGTCCCACAATTGAAAAGTTGTTATCTAAAGAGAAATGATCAGATGTTATTTTTCAACAAGACGATGCTCCTGCCCAAATTAAGGTGACCAGATTTCTGAAATGGAAACCGGGGACATTTCCTATTTGAGTGGTCAAAATATCACTAAAATCTCATTAGTTATTATATTTTATTTAAAAAACGGGGACAATACATTTTTAAATGTTTTTGTTGTTTTGGGCTCTCTATATTATTATTAACATTAATAATTATTATGATTTAGTTTGATGATTAGAATTTTTGGTCAGGATTTAATTAAAAAAAAACTATGAAAAAAGTTAATAGTAACCATTGTAAATAACAAGCAGTTCAAAACAAATATTACAACATGACTTAACAAAAACACATTACAAAAATAAAACAACATAAATGTCATAAATACAATTATTTACGGAACGTTGTAGAAATGTAGTGGAGTAGAAAGTATAATAATTGCTGAAAAATGTAACGAAGTAAAAGTCAAAAGTCGCACTATTGATTCTATTTAAGTAAAGTACGTGAAAAATGGGAGGTTGTTGAGGATGACGAGCCGGTCTCCAGTCTTTACGAGGGAGAGCGCGTATTTATATTGTAAGATTTTATAATTGTATTTAATATTTTCACAAGTTTATACTATACAAGTTACTTTTTTTTCTTCAAATGTTTTATGTTTTAGCTTGAAAATAATTTTTACTATCCTTATTGGTCTTGTTATTTTGCATTTTAGGCTTATTTTAAGCAGAACGTATTCTGTGCATGTATTTGTTGCAAGTGTAATAGTTGCGTTTTTTTATATTTATAATTCAGATGTGTGGTAATCACCGCTTTGTGACTGCAGAACTTTTGGGGGAAAAACAATCCCCAGGTTTATTCAATCAATCAATCAATCAAGTTTTATTTATATAGCGCCTTACAACAACCAAAAGGAGCACAAGGCGCTTTCCAGTAAAACATCATTAGACAACATAATGTAACAACATTAATGTACATAAAATAGCAGTCCAGTCAGAGGCTACGTGTTAAAAGCTTGTATGAATAAATGTGTTTTCAACTGTGATTTAAAAACACTCAGCACAGTGATGCTTCGTAAGTGTGCTGGAAGTGTGTTCCACAGCTTAGGTCCCAGGACGGCAAATGACCGGCCTCCAAACTTTTTGTACTTGAACTTTTATTGAACTTTTACTTTTATTGAACTTGAACTTTTATTATCACTGAGGTCCCAAATCGCTAGCCTCATAGCATAATTGCCCAGATCATATTATGCCAAAAAATTACTTAGGCAATTATGCTATGAGGCTAACGAAATGTGAGATTAGGGGGGGTCTGGGACTCAGGATTTTTATTTCTATATATTTTTATTTATACATATGTGCATTTTAAGATCTTCTCAAGGCCAAAAACTTAGATAACAATAGCTTGAAAACCATGTCAGTGCAGACATTTTCATCAGTGAAGAAAGTAGTAAACATATGTTTAACTGATATTTATATGTTATATTAATCATTTTCGTAAACACGTTATTTTACTGAAGGCTACCAGGTAACTAAGTTTATTAAATTAATTCACAATATGCACACATTCATTACTAATCTTAAGCCCAATACAGGCTGAAAAAACTGAGCTTTTTTATTTACTGAATGCTACAAATGGAATTATATTAATTTACAATGTAGCCTACACATTCATTAATCTTGCCTGATCTGGCTTTGTTAGTATTTGTTTGTTAATTACATTATGAATCACATTACATAGGCCTATTTTCAATTAAAAATGGCGAAATTAGACAAAAGTTTTTCATTTGCCTGAATATTTTTTGTAATTTGTTCAACGTTTCTGACTTGAATAAGGAGATCAAATATGAAATGGGTCGAGACGCGCTGCTAAAATTCACGCCTCATCAGCTTCTGTGTGAACATGAAGCCCGCCTACTCTGATTTGATTGGTTTTCTCAAATATTTTGACATTGATGAGTGGTGACAGACCAAAAAGGCTCAGATGAACACACACACCTTCGCCCAAAACCCCTAACGTTACTGCCCGCACCTGTTGAGGCTCTGTTATAAAGCACATACAAAACAGTTTTACTTTACTTTAACATTAATAGTTAGTATGCTACCTTTAAAGTGATAACGATATTCCTTTTGATATTTGACTCTGCTCTCGTTCTTCATGAAGTAGTAGCGGCACGCGCGACCAAGTAGAGACAGCGTCTCTCACAGCACCATCTGCTGGTGACAATAATCACTACACGGTTGCTTCTATAACCAGTAGCTGCTGTTTTTCGGTTGGGCGCTTTTTTGCAATATATCTGCGGGTTGTTTTGAACGAGCTGTAAAACGGGGACATTTCCGGGGACAGAACACCAAAAACCAGGACAGTCCCCGGAAAAAGGGGACGTCTGGTCACCCTAGCCCAAATTGCAAAGACAACCAAGAAGTGGCTTGAGAACAAGTCCATGAGGTTCATGTTTTGGAACCCTGTAGTGAATATTTGGTCTCACATTAAACGCAAATTAACTGGGAGACATTTTTCAACTACTCATGAACTGTTTGAAGCCATCAACATTGAGTGGAACAACACAGACTCTTCTTCCTGTAAAATGCTGTCTGCAAGTTTACCCACACGGCTTAAACACTTAAAGAAAACCATGGAGAAGGCTATTCCGTGCTAAGCTACTTTATCTACAGTATTTGATTAAAATGGTTAAGACCATTAAAAGACCACCAAATATAGTCTCTAGCCGGCCATCTGCAGAATTCAGTCTTGTTAGTCCATGGAGGTAGAGTCCCTTGTACGCTGCAAAAGTGCATTGTAATGCGCCTTGGCGAGTGTAATGCAGTTCTTAATGAGATTAATCCACAGGCTGTGAGAGACAGAAAAGAGGAACACCAGCATGATTTACAAGTCTTACAGGATCAATTAGCAGAGCTGCTTAAGCGGCCAATTGCTCAGCTGAGACAAAAACTGTGTCACAGATTTTAATGCGAAGCAATAAATCAGCAGGAGGCCAAATGATGGAGGGGCAGTGCAGTGTTTGAGCACGGGAATGGTGAACTATAATGCTGCTCTAATGTGGCAGACAAGGGTCATACCCCAGAATTTATAGAGGTGAGCAGGGAGACATATTAGCGAATACAAATGTTATTCATTCTTTATTATTATTTAAAAATATAATTGTATTATTTCAACTGTAAACTATTTTAACTTTAAAGTAGCCATCCATTGCCTGGATAACAGCTCTACACATTCTAGGCTTCTTCTCGATGCTTTTGAAATAGTTTTAAATGAATTCCCATGCATGCTGCACACTTCTTGGCTGGCTTTTTAATCACTATTCCATCTGTTCCATCCAATCCATTGCAAAAAATACCTTATTTATATTTTATTCCATCAAATATTATATGTGAGATGGTGGTCCAGTGGGTTAAACCATGGAACTGATATGCAGAAGGTTGCTGGTTCGATTCCAGCGGTCACCACCAGTGTGTCCTTGAGCAAGGCACTTTACTCCATGTTGCTCCACGGGGATTGTCCCTGTAATAAGGGCACTGTAAGTCGCTTTGGATAAAAGCGTCTGCCAAATGCATAAATATAGGCTAATATAGGTCATATGTTTAGTGAAAGAGTTGATTTTTCAAAACGGCATTTATCATTTGAATTTCGTGATAAAATTAACTGACTACTTAATATGTTCGTGTGGGAACTAGGATTGATGTGTGTTCAGCGCTTAAAACAAGCCGACTGTTAACTGTTAAAGACTGCATTCGGAAACCGTTTTGGTACACACGAGCACCGAACCGAAAGCCCCGTACCGAAATGGTTCGGTACGAATACGTGTACCGTTACACCCCTAGTGTGTAGTGTTTTGCAAAAAGTGTGAGGCTGAGAATGTGCTTATAGTTGTGCAGATCTGGGCTGAGGTTTTGCTCCTTGAGTGTCAGTTTAAATAAAAACTGTAATCATAACTAACAGTGAAAACACAATGTAAAAAAGAGATTCCTTCATTATTACGGGAGTTTTGGCAAGAGTCCAGAACTTAGTCACTGATAAACTTGGTTTTAAACAGCGAATTTAAAGGGAGCGTTCTTTGATCACACTATTGTTCCTCATTCCAAGGTGATTTTAATAGATGTATGAGTTCACACCAGTGGTATTATTGAGATTAGACTACTATTATAGTTTTTATTCTATTTTCTTTTTTCATTTTAATTGTAGCTAAAGAAATGTCACTTTGGCAACTAGCTAGCTGAAATAAAATAAGTTTTTATATTTTATTTCAGTCAACGTTTATTTTATTTCAGGAAGCAAAAATGTTTTTATTTTTTATGGTTTTAGTTATAATAAACCATCATAACCTTGCTTCACACAGATGTTCAGGGATAGCTCACCCCAAAATTAAATTAAATAATTTTTAAAAATTGCCCTCATGTTGTTCCAAACATGTAGCCTACATATTTCTTTCTCATGTGAAACACTAAAGAAGATGTTTTATAAAATGAAACAATACAATGAAATTCTGTACGGTCCAATGCTGTTTGGACCCCAAAATTCTTCAAAAGTCTTTTTAAGTCAAATAGGTTTGCAGCTACATGAGAGTCAGTAAATTATGACAAATATTTAATTTTCATGAACAATCCCTTTAAGGGTGACTGCCTTACTTTGCCAGTCCTTGGCACAGCCAAAAAGGCATGTCTGAAGCATCTGTCCTGTCCAGAACTATAATGGCACATTCGTCTGCACAGTCCCAGATGCAGACCACTGGGAGTTGCAGATGCTCCTATAGTTATAATATGGAAATTGGCTCGGTGAACTCTTTGCGGAGATAACTCACACTTGTGATCTGACCGAGGGCTAGCAGCATAATTCAAGCACTGGCCAAGTACTTTCTGTTCCAGCTTTATCGATTTTGTGGCAGTGGGTTACTGTCGAGCCATTGAGTTTATATGCCATATGTTTGATATGAATGAACTGTTAGGTTTTTAAATCTCTGTCGACTGAGTTGGGGTCGGACAGGCTAACGTTACTTCTGACTGCTCATTAAATTTCCCAACTCCCTCTTCTTTGCATGCATCTGATTTGGCACCTAGTATGCATACTTCCAAGATCTTGGCTCACAAAGTAGATAACACACCAGTCCTTCGAATGGTTCTTATTAACCATACACAATGTTGGGCAAGCTAATCAAAAACAAATTTGCTTACTAGCCAATGCTAACTCACACAGATAAGATAAGATAAAAGGTACGTAACGTTACCCTTAATAAAGCAAGTAGTCAGCTGTAATTTTATCTAATGCTTATTTAATTTAAAAGTCTCCAAAAGAAGTAGCTTACAACTAGGGATGGCGAAAACTAAACATTTTCTTGACCGACCACCGAGCCTCATTAGCCGGTTGAAACCGGTTAACCGATTAGTAAAAAAAATATGCTGCGCTATTTGAAATAACAGCCGCAACTCGCGAGCCGCGCCTGCAATTTCGCAACTCTGTCGCATCTCTGCCTCCCGCTCTCTCACACACACACACACGCACACACACACTGTCCAGGCGCCGCCGCCTGCCTTCCACTCACGTCAATTTTTTAAAATCCCCTACAGCGCGAAACATGAGACCCGCAAACGCGGCGCTGAGGAGCTTGTTTGTAATCGGAGGACAAATGGCTCCTTAGTTTCGAAATGGTTTGGGCACAAGGTGATCACGTTGAAAATAAAGGCTATATTGTCTAGCGTTAGAAGCTCATTTGAAACATTGCCGCGACTCATTTAAGATAATGACAGCTCCGAAGAGACGCCGCTTTAGTTCGAGGTAGTGCTAACAATAATAAAGAAAGATGATGATCAACACCTTATGTGTTACCACTGAAATGTAGATGTAATATATTTAGATGATGTGCTAAGTACTGTATTTAAGCACTGTATCACACAAGTTGCAACTTACATCTGAAGCTGAACAATGAAGCATTTGCTGACGCGTTTCATGCATTATTTATGGTGTGAGCACATTCAAGCGGTTCAGAAAATATTCATCTGTAATATCGGTTATAAATAATAAATACAAATTATAAAGACACATTTTGGCTAAGTTGTTTATTTCCGAGTGTTATGCTGCCTTCACGTGCTCTCTGAATTATTGTAAATAGGAGTTTCCTAGGTAAAAATTGCACGTGAACGCGCTCCACCCCTCGAAATATGAACGAGATGAGTTCATACTTCATAATCACGACTTTAGAAGTGGGAATTGTCAAATTCCCGATAGCACGTGAAGGCAGCATTACTTTCACTTACTTTTGTTATTTCCAAGCTGGTAAACTGAAATATTGCGCATGATTTGAGATATGTTTTCCACGCAGGTTGTAAGAGAGGCTATGACAGTTCATAACACAGCAAGCGTTCACCATTCTAATGTGTTTTTAACTGTATAATACAAGTTTTAAAGTCTACCTCCACTATTACTCATTCTCTAATGTAGTGTCTGTGTCCTAAAGTCCGCGAATGCATTGCGTTGGTGACGTCACGTTCCCATTCTCTATAAATAGCCTAATTTAGAGATCACTTTTTTTTTTTTTTAACCGACAACCGACAACTTTGATCGGTTAACGTTGATACGGTCAACCATCGGTCAAACGGTCATCGGTTAACATCCCTACTTACAACAGAACGACATTGTTCATTGTGTGTGTGGTGTAGAGTGCGAGTCTTTACCGGTCAAACAGAGTCGGTCGTTCACAAGCTGCACATGGAAGTGTTGAAGTGCTTCTTCGTTGCTGGCAAACGATTACGATGGGATGCATTTTAAACTTTGTTTTAAATGATTGTAGGTAAATAAATATCCATTTCATCCAGAGTTATTTTTGTCCACTGTAGCTAAAGTATCCCGATTTATTAAATGAGAATAAACCGCTCTTAACGGTTCAGTGAGTAAGTGGTTTGAATGATTCAGAATCATTGACCGATTCAGCTTCGTTAATGTGTGTGACTCTGGTGTGACTCATGTGTTCATTGAAATGAATCAGAATCAGCATCAGAATCAGAAAGAGCTTTATTGCCAAGTGTGCTTGCACACACAATACATTTTTATTGGTGCTGAAGCTTCCAGTGCACATATACAATACAAACACAACAAAAACATAGTAATACAAATTCTAAAAATAAAAATATGAAAAATAGTATAAAAATATAAGGTCACAGTTACGTTTAGTCAGAATAAACATTTACAGATTATGAACATATTTACAGTATTTGAGTAGTATGCAGTGCTTTAAGTGGGCCGGTACGCGCCACTACTCAGTACCGCCACTTCCAAATATAGCTCTTGAGCGTACCGCCACCTCTCCGTGCGCCCAGAACGTGCTTTTAGCGTACCGGTACGCTCATTTGCGAGCAGAGACTACATTACCCATACACCCTTGAGTTTTACAAGTGAAAAGCGCATGCGTCGCTTGTGCCGCTGTCAGTGTCAACAACTCAAAGTGGTCCGGAGAGGGTGTGTGAAACGCCACGTGAGACTGGGTTGGAAACGCGCAACCATAGCTGCTCGTTTAAAATCTATGGTAAAAATACAAAGCACTTGTGCCGCGGACGAGGACGAGAGTGGCACCACTTTACCGATGACAACAGCCGCATGTTGTAGCTGGGTCGTTCCTGTTATACAGTGACTTTTCTGTCTTTATGATTTACTTACTCATATTTTCTATAAAATGAGTCACATAAGAAAAGGCTTAAATTATAAATGTAGGTCTTCTTTATCACTTAAACAGATATAATAGGTATTAAAAATACTATTTTGTATTTTGCACACCTTTTTATTGATATATGCATTCAATTTTATCATGTCCTCAGTGCAAAGTAATCAACTAGCCTATACAACTACACAACAACTATAAACCATGAAATGATGAAATATTCAAAATACTCAAAATATTTTTAGATTATGTTATAGAATAGGCTAAACTACCTCTAGTTATACATATAAATCATGTGAAACTATAGTTATTTTTATTTTTTACAATTGTCTTCATTTACTGTGTCCCTGAAGTCATCTTCCACCCTGTTAGTATGCATTTCTCGACTTCCAAAAAAGACCACAATTTCACCAGACAATTTTCAGGAAATTACATAATTAGTTTTTCCTGCTGGAATTCAACCGTACAAAATTAAGTAAGCTTCAACTCTCACCTCTACCCTTTTTTGTAGTTTTTGAAATGTTATCCTGCTTGTCCCACTCTTAAAGTTCCACCCTGTTAGGCTCTGTTATGAAGAATGTTTGTCCGGTCAAAAATTTTTTAAAACATATCTGACATAGTTATAAAAGTTCTGTTTATCTGTAAAAGGTTAGTTAGCTAAACGTTGATCCCTCAAAGAGCTACGGCTAACTTATCTTAAAATTTTCCACCCTGTTGATTCCGCCCTGTTAGATCTATTAACTTAACAGGGTGGAAATTCTAATAGAATAAATCGTATTTTGTGTATATTGCATATTCTATAAACACATATATGCATATATAAATATTATATATAAAACCATGTTATATAGGTGCAGTGGCAAATCATGCAGGACAATGAGGGAAACTCATCCACTGTTATGGTCTTCCACCCTGTTAGGCAAGTCCTTTTTAAATAATAATTTGACAGCAACGTTAAATGTTTTGCATACTTATGTTTCATTTTGGGAGGTGAGGATCATTAACAGCCTATACAATATATGTTTTTGAACACATTTTTTATTATTTACCATCCTGTTGGCAAAAATGGGTACAAAAAGTACCTGTTCTTAATAATCAAGACATTTTATTCATCAATAATAGTTTTGTTATTGTTTCAAGAATAAAAAAAAAATACCATGATGGCATAAGGGACATATACTATCCAAGAAAAACTTATTGTTTAACTTTTACATTATTAACATTTTGTGATAACTATGTATATGTCCCTAACAGGGTGGAACACCTTCACGGCCCGTGTCTGAACAATTAATCTACCCATAATTATTATTTGTTTAGTCCCTGAGCTTGACCAATATGTATTCCGACTAGTTAAACATGTCACCATTTTGGTAGAATGCTAAAAGCATGAAAATCATGTACTTTTTTTTCAAACATTTATGAAGCCAAAATGTTACCGCATACCAGGAATGACCCAGCTATAGTTTCTAACTGTGTTGCTATTTGATTAGAAAAAAGAAAGAAAAAAGTGAACATTGGCCTGCATGGTAGCCTAATTAGGTGCCGTCAATGGTCTTGCTTTGTAAATAAACCCTTATTGTAACAAATTATATATTTACACAATTACAAGAACTATATGTAAGTTCTAAGGCTGAGAACAAGTTAGAAAGAGCTTTAAAATACGGACCTTCTTGAATTATTGACTAAAAAATCCCCCCATAACCACGCCCCCAACAAAGCCCCGCCCCCTCTGGTGAGTACCGGCACTTTATTTTTTCCACTTAAAGCACTGGTAGTATGAATATATAAACATAAATAATCTCCTGAGTTTAAAAGATTGCACTAAACAGTCAGAGTATTGCACTTTGGGGGGGTATTTAACTGTTCAAGAGGGAAATGGCCTGTGGGAAGAAACTGTTCCTGTGCCTAGATGTTCTAGTGGCCAGTGATCGGAGTCGCCGTCCTGATGGTAACAGTTCAAACAGGAGGTGTCCAGGGTGAGTGGAGTCTGTAATGATTTTCCCTGCTCTCTTCCTCACTCTGGAAGAGTACAGATCCTGGAGGGTTGGCAGGGGAGCACCAATAATCCTCTCCGCAGTCCGAATTGTGCGTTGTAGTCTCTTGATGTCAAATTTGGTAGCTGAAACAAAACAGACAGTGTTGGAAGTGCATAAAACAGACTCAATGACAGCCGAGTAGAACTGAATCAGCAGCTCCTGTGGGAGGTTGAACTTCCTCACGAAGGAAGTACAGTCTCTGCTGGGCCTTTTTCACAATGGAGTCAATGTGATTGTCCCACTTCAGGTCCTGAGACATGGTAGTGCCCAGGAACCTGAATGACTCCACTGCTTCCACAGTGCTGTTCATGATGGTGAGTGGGGGGAGAGCTGGGCTGTTCCTCCTGAAGTCCACTATCATCTCCACCGTTTTGAGCGTGTTGAGTTCAAGGTTGTTATAACTGCACCAGACAGCCAGCTGTTCAACCTCCAGTCTGTAAGCAGACTCGTCACCGTTTTGGATGAGGCCGATGACAGTGGTGTCGTCTGTAAATTTCAGGAGCTTCACAGAGGGGTCTTTAGAAGTGCAGTCATTGGTGTACAAGGAGAAGAGCAGTGGGGAGAGGACACACCCCTGGGGGGCACCAGTGCTGGTAGTGAGAGTCCTGGATGTGAGTTTCCCCAGTCTCACGAGCTGTTGCCGGTCTGTCAGGAAGCTGGAGATCCACTGACAGATTGAGGATGGCATGGAGAGCTGGGTCAGTTTAGCTGAGAGAAGATCAGGCATGATGGTATTGAAGGCCGAACTGAAGTCCACGAATAAGATCCTTGCATAAGTCCCAGGTCTGTCGAGATGTTGCAGGATATAAAACCGAGTCAAAAGAGTGATTTATTGGCGATTCATTGAAACTCATAAATAGTAATTAATTCGCAAATCATGCATATAGTTCTCTAAACAGCCAAGACACACAACTTACGATTCTGACAAATGCAAAAATATAAACATTGTATAAAAATAGGCCTAAATAAAAAGAAGTAAACCATGTAATGTTGTTTTAAAAATGATTGTATGCATTTCAGGTTAGTTTTCAATAGAGTGTAAGTTATGTTAAAAAAATTCACTTTATCTAAGTGTTTTAGTTTGTTTGTTTTTTGCACTTTGTGTTCGTAGTGCATTTATTGTTTCACCACTACAAATGAATCGGTAGTTTTTTAACTGATTCGTTGAATGAACGGCAGAAAGAAAATACGGAACACAGGAGATGATCACAGAAATATTGACAGAAATATTGTGTTGAGTCAAACAACAAAAGCGTAGTCCAAAAAAATGATGGGAAAACAGGCGTTTCAGAAGTTAAAGTTGTTAAAGTTAAAGTTGAGTTAGAAACTAGCCTATATGCTATAGCAAGGGCAATATTTTAGTCTGGGAATTTTGTAAGCTCCCTCTCTTCACTACAGGGAAAAAGCATTTGCTTACATCCTAAATAGATTCTGCTATAGCCCCCTAATGGTGGAATGACCTGGCAGCTATTTTAACATAACTTCTTGAGCAATTTGAGCTACAGTAGCTTGTCTGTTTGATCGGACCACGTGTGCAAACCTTTGCTCCCCACATGCCTTGGTAGTTGAGCCCATGACCCTGTCGCCGGTTCTCTACTGTTCCTTCCTTGGACCACTTTTGATACTGATCACTGCAGACCAGGAACACCCCACAAGTGCAGTTTTGGAGATGCTCTGACCGAGTCGTCTAGCCATCACAATTTGGCCCTTGTCAAACTTGCTCAAATCCTTACGCTCGCCCATTTTTCCTGCTTCAAACACATCAACTTTGAGGACAAAATGTTCACTTGCTGCCTAATATATCCCACCCAAACAGGTGCTGTGATGAAGAGATAATCAGTGTTATTCACTTCACCTGTCATAATGTTATGCTTGATCAGTGAATAGATGAAATCTTATTTATTTCCCTTTTCACAGTTTTAGTGTCCTACTTTTACAGCGGTCATATATCTTCTGTATGAACAATGACCTGGCCCTGTTAGTATCCACGCAGGCCCTACTATCAAAGAATTTCATCCCTAAGATCCCATCAATCGCTATGAGAAGACAGAGCAGGTGCTATTTCTCTGCATCGGTCAATCTTTTACCAGAACAGTTCAACCTTCTCTTCGAACAAAGGTGATGTATTTTAGTCCAGCCATTAGTCTGCGCTCTTGCTGGGGCCCATTCGTGTGACGAGAGAAGGATTGAGTTTAAGATGTTACAGAAGAGCCTCCAGCCCAGTTTTTCCTCCTTTATTCCATCACTGTGCATTTTACATCCGCTGCAGACCCCTGGAAAACCCAGACCCAGTGTTAAAATAGTATAAAATAAATGTTCAGTATAAAAAATATACAGCCTGTATTTAGCTGAATAGGGAGAAAGTGTAAATTAATTCAATTAAACACAACAGATTCATTTTTCTTCATTAGAGCAACCCATGGTTATGTTGAATTAAAGGCTTAACAATCTAATTATGCAGATAAATGTTCTTGAATTCAAGTATAAGGGTCAACAGTCATGAAGAATCAAGAGTCTTTTATTAAATAATACTGAGTGGGCTTTTTGTCAAATGTTCATTACATGGCAAAACAATTCCTGATGGCAAAGAATACAACGGATCACATGAGCAAGAGAGCTATGTTTGTGATTCAGTCACAGGTTATTGATACAGGACATCTGTAATTGTGATTTAATGTAAAAAAGAAAAATATATGTAAATTGAGTACAAATTTGACAAATTTAAGCAGATTCAGCCAAAACACCAATCACACACTGATTTCAGAATAAATCAGAATACATTTTTGAACAATTTGCTTCAATGTCATATCCTCCTGGGACCCAGAAAAAAAAAGTGTTTTGAATTTAGTATTTTTTCATGTCATTACATTGTTTAGAGCATAAGAAACAAATGGGAAGAAAAAAAAATACATTTTTGAAAAATTATATTTTATTCATTTGTTATGATATGTCCTCTGTAGTTGACAGCAGGACTCAGTTGTTAAAAAAAATTAAATTACATGAAATTACATGTATAGGCAAAAACAATGGGGTTTATTTTTAATTTACCAATACATTTTTAGGTTTCAGGATTTTTTTTAAACAAACTTTGTTTAAAGATGATTCTGAACTGTGTTATGAAAGATATAATGAAATGCATTGATATTTTACTTTATGAAATATGTGGGTAAAATGGCCATACTTAGATTTTCCCATTCAATACAATGTATCTATACACTGCATCTAATTTGCATATTAATGTGTTCTTGGTGCAACATGTAATGAAAAAATAAGTGTAATAATGGGAGTAATAATTGGCAACATTTTCAAAATAATATCTAATATTTCATAGGAATATTGATATGTAATTTATTTTCCTATTCACTTGTTATGTCTCCAAAATGCCTGATAAACATGATTTAAGTCTTGACGTCCACTACAGTGGTCATTTATGAAATCAATGCCCTGTTTTGTAACAGAAAGTCATATTTTGATTAGAAACCCCATAACATTTTCCTGAGATGTTGATTTTTAACAAACAATTTGAACATGAATCCGATTTAAATTATAATTAAAAAATATTATCATATTTCCATAAGAGTGCTAAACATTAATGTCAGCCATTTTTAAAGACCAAGAAGAAGTTGTTGTCCTGGTGAAACCTCCAAACATTTGGTATCTCAAAGCCCCGAATGTGCTCTTTACAGGACATCCAGACTGTGACATGTGACATGTTATGATGTCAGAGAAATTCACTCAAATATAATGTCCACTACAGTGGACAAAAGTCTATTCGTGGGTCCCAGGAGGATATAGAAAGAAATGCTGTGGTGATGGGACCCAGGAAACGAAGGTTATAGGCTAACCGAGACACAAGAGCAGTTAGCCTAGCCTTTTCTAATCATGTCCGTATTATTATTATTTATCTTTTAATATAGCAAATGCCACAAAAGTCACCTCATTTCGTAAAAATAAAAAAACAAAATAAAATTTTTAAAAGCGCTTATGAGGGTTAACTGCGATGGCTATTATTGTTTTGGGGGTTTTTTCCACATTCGTCCATTTTCTGTTTTGTCCATGGAAACAAATTACTCGTTACTAATTACAAATTTAGACATTAAAGTTTATTAGCAGTTGATGGCATAACAATGATCATCTGTCAACAGTGTAGTTTCTCTTGTTGTGCTCCAAAAAAAAAAAAAAAAAGATTCCATCTGCTCTCAGCAAGTCTGCAAGCTACTAACCAGCTCAAGGTCACTGTGTGTTTCAGTGGACATGGTGCAGTTCATCCAATGCTGTGGATTTCACAGCTGATTTCCACATTTCTACACACAGGCTAGCCATCGATCTCACACACTATTAATTCACTCTTCAGCATCTCTGCTTCAATAAAAGGTGTATGGATACTCAGTCTGCTCAGATTCTTACTGACAAGAAATGCTGATGCATGAAAACAAAAGTGTGAAGTTTTCGCACCCTCCATCCATTTAATGTAAACTTCTGTTTTCGTCTCTAGGTGCCAAGAGATTCAAATTCAGGTCTTTGTTTTTCATTTCATTCTCCGTCTAGCAGACGGGGTAATAACCATTGAGGTATGGGGGATTTCTCTCACTTTAAAGTACCACAGCATCATGGCCCAAAGCCAGTTTTTTATTGCTCTCTCACTGTTGTCGTGGTAGCGGTCGTGTCCTGGATGCTCAATCATTTTCTTATCAGGTGCAGCTGTCAGACTTTTTCTTAAAAATGATCCATCAGAGAAAGAGAAATATCCCCAAGAAACAGAGACCGTATTGATGCTATTCCTGAGGTGTCAATACAGTGTGACCCAGTATATTAAGCGAGAGACATTTGTTCAGTCCTTTCAGTGGAAAACACTGAGACAGAGACACAGTCACACCAGCGTAAGAACATTAGCAAGAGTGCTTGAAAGCTTCAGGGTGAAGCTCTGGTGCGTGAAAACTGCTCAATTCCTGGATGTTTAGTAAATGAATAAACAAATTATGTATCACAAATAAAGGGGCTTTTTGACAATATTGGTTATTTAGTTAAATTGATTTTATAATTCGCTATTAAATTGCCTTTTGCAGTCCTGCCTGAAAACTTGGCAATATAAACAAACAATTCAATCCAAACATCTACTTAACAAATTCCACTCCACTTCATTACAACTGGCATTCTCATTAGATTCAATTCCTTCAATAGTTTCAGAATACATGCAAAAAAAAAAAATGTATTACTCAAATCTTAAGACAAAAACCAACTTACAATATCTGACAGTGTACACAGCAATGTCTCTGCCATATATTAGACTTTACTCAACTTTATGAGAACGGTGTCAAAACGGACATGTTTAAATTAAATTTAGCTCAATACTGCCCTCATGTGTTCCTCTCTACACACTACACCACTTTATATGTAACAGGTACATCAACATTTTATTACTTTGCATAATCTTTAAAGTAAAGAAAACAAGCATTTTTTTCCAAAAAGAGTTTATTATAAAATGACATTAATGTTATTATAATGCATTATAATGCAAAAAGCAGTTGAAGATTAGTCAATCCGTTTAAATACCAAAGCTGTCACACTGTTACCCGTCACACCACCAAACTGGAAACGGGGGGTGGGCAGCTCATGTGCCAACTCAAAACCTGCAAGAAGCAACTCTCTTAAAATCATTGCCGTATTTGAAACAATGCTAGTTAAAGAAATGTGCTTTAGTACCAGGTTTGAAGATCTGCAGCAGCTGATCTTTGGTCCAGTTGCAGGAAGTGATGACGAAGTAGCCGCCTGGTTGCATAACACTTCTTAAAGAGGTCACGTAGCATTTTTTTGCCTCCTCTCTGTCCTCTGGGCTCAAACTAATGGCATCAAATGTGCCTTTATCTATACATACATCAAAGCCCTTCAATTCTTTGCTGGGGTTCAAGAAATCCTCCACCTGAAGTCACGTGTAAAAACAAAGACAAACAGAAATCCTTTTCCATTCGGTGTTCTTTAGTTGAGAAATGAATGTATGTTGGTTTAAAAACAAATCACTTCCACTACCTGAATTTTAACATTTTTTAAACCTTCCTCTTCCAGGATATTTATGGTGAGCTCTACAGCCGCCTTGGAATAGTCAATCCCAGTAAGGTTTGAAAAGCCATGCTTGGCCTTAAAGGGATAATTCATGTGATTATTATTTACATCTTTGTAATTCCAAAATGTATTGAGTAATTAAAAATACAGTACATCACTAAATGCAGTTATATATTGAACTTTTGACTTGCCAGTTCCACAAGAAACATGCCGTTTCCAGTCCCAACGTCAAGTATGGCAGCATTTTCAGATAAATGTTGTGCTGTCATCCATCGGATCACTCTGTCCATGCTTTCCTCACCAAACCTAAAGGTCGACCAGGGGCATATAGGAATTAGTCTTTATATTATAGTCCTAAACTGCAGAACACAACTAATACACCAGAAGACAGTGCTGGTTTATATTCACAACAGACTTAAAGGTGCTGTATGTAAGTTTTTGACTGTTCTAAAGCATACAAATGACATAGTATGTTTGCAGATATTTAGGAAAAGTGCTCACATAGTTTACATACTTGTTTCTCAGAAAAAAAAAGCTAGAGCCAGTTATTTTACTTTAAAATGTGCGTTCCGTGTCGGAATGTTTTTGTTTTGGTCTGTGCGATAGACTTGGTCGGCATTACTGGGAACGCCCACAAAAACGTCATATCCACCATATGCCGTGGGGGAAAACAAGCCATTAGAATGAATGCACGTAGACCTTGTTAGACGCTTTATCTTTACTCTTTGTAATGATTACGATTTATTTTTGCTTGGTGCAGTCCCGAAAACTTGCCATGTGACGTTCTGCAACTCTAGTAAGTAAAAAAAAAAAAACCCTGATCTGAAGTTTTATACTGCACACTTTATAAGTGTGTGCTGAGCGGAGAACTGCTGCAAGCTGAATATGTAGTCTATATCAAAACTACTGTTTTGATTAATACATTAAGATTTGTATCAACTTACGTTGTACGTTCGGTAGTACACGCATGCTCAGCTCATGGGATCATCGGTTTCCGTTATTGAACGTGTCCGAAAGAAACGGTTCGTTTGGATTCGAGAACTGCTGTACGTTCGGTAGTACACGCGCATGCTCAGTATCAGCTGCTTGTGAGTTCTCATCATTTCTCTCAGCACAACATGTCTCAGTTCAGTGAACTGTTGGAGTAGCATATACTTCAGCATATTAGTTTATTTCTAGTCGGAGGGACTGTCATTCATGTCAGAAAGTGAAAAACTTTAGTAACTTGTGGATCAGCGCCGACTCGAGACGCAAACCATTTAGAACGATTCAGTCCGATTTTGTGAACTGGTTTGACCGGTTCACTAAAAAGAACCAGTTCAAAAGAATGGACATCACTATCTTACATACAGCACCTTTAAAGCTGGATGTTTTTTTCTTCTTCTGCTGAACACAAAAGAATGGTACAAAACTAATTGTTTTCAGACATTCTTCAAAATATATTTTGTGTTCAGCAGAAGAAAGAAATTCATACAGGTTTGGAACAACTTGAGGATTAGTAAATGATGACAGAAATTCAATTTTTGTGTGAACTATCAAATATAAAATCAATATGGACAGGCATTCATAAACATGTGACACAAAACAGCAAAATTACCATATTTCTCCCACATCTCCAATATCCTTGTAAGTCTGCAACTCTCTCTTATAAGCATCATCCCAGCTTCAAGAAAAACAGTAGAAAAGCCAGATTAAATACAAAAATCACTAAATCTGACTAATCAGTCAGATTTCATTCAAAGTAATCACTCAAAGCAACACTGTTTTGTTTTTATTAAACATACACAGGTGTAACATTTCACTTGCAGCAGTTGCTAGATATATTAATGAGTGAATTAAAGAATATATTAATGTGTGTGGTGTCATAAAAGCAAAAACATAAATGTATCCTATGTGCTGTCTTCTCCATACAATATGAGAGCGACTAATACCAGAGCGAACTAATCAAACAAAATCTCTTACTA
This sequence comes from Romanogobio albipinnatus, assembly GCA_023566225.1. Lineage (NCBI taxonomy): Eukaryota > Metazoa > Chordata > Actinopteri > Cypriniformes > Gobionidae > Romanogobio > Romanogobio albipinnatus. The sequence continues at coordinate 37,689,247 of CM042249.1, forward strand.
CTCCTTTGTTCCGAGTTTTGAAGGAGCAAAGTCTTCTTCTGAATCTGTACACTGCACCAGACAGTCTTCTGCCCCATGTGTGCTGCTCTCTGACGATTCCATCATGCATGACGTCCCGTCTCAACAACATCCGGTGACGTCTACAAAACGTGACAATCGACGTGACACTTCAAAATAAAGGTTGAAAGTTGAACAATTTTATTGCATCTTCAAAATTAAATGCAAAGAGATCCAAATTTGGCATGCATATATATATATAGAATTTATATATATATATAAACATCACACAGTTGACAAATGGTGCACTTCAATAACAGTTAATGAATTTACAATTATGTAAGTAATACAAAAAATTTTTATCTCTCTCTCTCTGTCTCTCTCTCTCTCTCTCTCTCTCTCTCTCTCTCTCTCTCTCATCTATATCTAAGTTTAGCATTTTGAACAATAACGTGTGTTGACTGACATCTGTTTTAATTTGACATTTTCAAAATTCATCCAGTCAAACACAAAAAGCCTGTAAAGTTGTTAGGGTCAGCATTATGATCTTTTACCTTTTTTTCTGTTTTTATCGCAATTTTTACAAACAGAGGATACAATAACATACAAACAATCTTTCAAATAATAAACAAGTTATGGCTTGTTATAAATTATATAAAGAAGCCTAATTAACCTATTGAAAAATATTTCCTAAGAAATGGAAGAGGAAGAAAATAATAAATAAATAAATAAATATATATAAATATATATATATATATATATATATATATATATATATATATATATATATATATATATATATATATATATATATATATATATATATATATATATATATATATATATATATATATATATATATATATATGATATTTTACCTCGACAGAAGGTTTGTTTATTCATGGGCTGGCTGATGTACAGTGAGTGCGCAAAGGATTGTGGGCTCGGCGCGTATGTTTCCATCATGGCGGCGTCAATTTCGGGATACACTTTTAGTTCTGTGTGTTATCACAGTGCTAACAGCAATTCTGACCATGTAAGTACACTGTCACCTGACTTTGAGGCTAAATGTTTAAGGGTACGATGGCATGGCGAAACAACAAACAGTGTATTCCATCAAATCAGAATTAATTCATTTCCCGGTGTCATCTTCCTGGTGTGGCTGCAGGATGGCTGTGTATCAAAACCTGCTGAGCTGTCTATCTAGACAGCGTGTGTAAGCGTCAAGGGTGCGTTAGAACAGTCAGGATTCCGAGTCTTTGCCATTTGTGTAGTGTTTCATGTCTTTGGCATTTTAGATATCATAAGTTTAATAGAGCTGACTCAGAACACGCCTTTGATGCGGTCTAGGTAGACAGCTTACTAGGTTTTGAGACGCAGTTAGGGTGACAGTTAGCAAACCTACAAGCCGACGGATTTTACAAGCTTGGCAGCTAGTGGCATTGCCGTTTATTCAGTTTATCGTCGTTCGCTTTCATAAATGTATACTGTCAGTTACTGTTCAGTGAATTAAATCTCGTCGATGTAACGTTAGTGTTATAGGCGTCAATGCGTCAAATTAGTCACATTAGCTGACTGGCTAACTTGTTTATCAGCAACAACTGTCAAATGCAAACTTGAGTGTCTAACAGACATATTGAATGAAGTATTCAAAAATTGTTTAACATGATAATGGTCATTTTTATAGCCTTTTGCTCTGTGTCATTCTCTCTAATAGTATTTGAGGCATTAGGAAGTAGGTGATCTGCCATTGACCCTGCAGGCTTCGCATAGTTGTTTTCAGCTGGTTAGTCAGGTGTCATGATTTACCTGTTTTCAACCTGTTAAGATATGAGGATTTTTTTTTTTTTACTGTTTGTCCTTATTGAATATCTAAATGCCAACCACTTAAGTTTTAAATTGAACATTTAGTTTATGGGATGGACTGTCAACATCTATAATATTTATATATGGGCTAAACCACCTTCATGACCTCATTTTAGTTTAATTGGAAAACATAATCAGCAGTTTCAGTGTGATCTAGTTACTCAAACTGAGCACGTAAACAACCGGTGAAGTTGTGCTGAATGCCTGGGGAACAGTGTTTCTGTTGTTCTCTCGTTGCATCAGTGAAATTTCTGTTTCAGACATCTTTGTACAAACTTGCATTCTTTTTTAAACATATTTACTGCATGAATTCTGGGCACATTCGACTAACGTAGTTTGGTGTGTCATGACCCTTAGAAGTGCAAATTTCTAAGGTTTTGTTTGTTTTTTTTAAACACGGAAAGTATCTGTATCCCTTTTTTTAATGGCATTTCGCGGGTTAGTGCAAGGAAATTAAATCTAACAATTTTTTATTATATTATTTTTTTATTCGTTTTTCAATAACTACCTAACGTGATCGTTGTGTCTGCTTAACTGAATACATGATGTTTTACTAACCACTCTGGATATTACTGCCATTACTTTGACACATATCTGACTAATCATAGAATAACTCCTAATTTTAACATTGAACATTTTCTGTAAAGCTGCTTTGAAACTATGTATTGTGAAATGCGCTATACTAATAAACTTGAATTGAACTAAACCCAGGTAAGCCCAGACTTGAGTGACAGTATAATTTTTATGTTTATTGTAGGGATGCACGATATATCGGCCACCATATCGGTATCAATAAGAATATATGACCGATATATTAAAGCCAATAAATAATGGATTATTTCCTTCAGCTGAGACACTTCAGATGCGCACTGTTCACACCACGATGGTTTTGAATTGAATTAAATCACTTCAAAAAGGAAAATACGGTAAAGTGCAGCGCAAGTGTCATAGGCTACTTAAAATTATAATTTATAATTGTGTGCTTGGGACATGGCTTTTAATGGTGAGACTTTTGTTTTTGTAATCATGCTCCTCAAAAAGTATATAAAAATTTGGATTTATATTTATCGGCATATATATCGGTTAGCGGCTTATAAATTATTATTTGAATCGGCCAAAATTTTCATATCGTTGCATCCCTAGTTTATTGCTAGGGGGCAATTCCAGCGTTATGGATGTGACATTTGAACTCATAATGACAGCTGAAATGTCTCAGTAAAAATCAATTTCTTACCATAAGTAATTCGGCATTGCATATTCTCAGAGCACCGAATCTGGGGAATTGACAGCAAAAATATTTTTTTTCTAAAATATATTTAAGACCCCCCAAAAAAGGAAAACAGCTATGCGTTATGGATGTGACAGGAAATGACAGAGTTTTCAGTAGACTGTTTGATTTTCTTTAAAGTCTGTGAACTTTTAAGTCTAATGTTTAAATATTACTATCCACATGATGAAGGGGTCTTATCTGAACATAAAAATATAAATGTTTAAATTGTAAAAAAATTTATGAAGTGTATCATGAGGAAAAACCAACGTTATGGATGTGACAACCCTGTTATGGATGTGACGAGTCTGAAATACACTTAGAATCTGTTAAAATTATAACATAAAATTACTCTAAATGCCAGTTTTGATATTAAGAAATATGATTGCAATATGATATATAAAATAATTGACAATGAGAGAAGAAGAGGGTGAAGAAATTTATTTATTTATTTAATTTGTTCATGCTTAACACTTTCTTCTGTCATTAATATTATAATTATTATAATTCATGAACTATATATATATATATATATATAATGTCTTTAGCCTTTTTTTCATGGTAAAGATGACCTTTGCATGGAATTGCCCTAGGATATTTCTAAATTATACAAGGGTTTTAAACTGTATGTAGTAATAGGGCTGTCATCAAAAATAAAAATAGTAATGAATACTTAATTTTTAAACATTTGCAGGCCCTGTTTGTAGAAGGTGCCTATTCAGTTATGTCCATATTAACATTCTGTCTTAAAGCCGGAATAAAACGGAAGTTACAATAGACTTGTTTTCGCTTTTTCGATGTGTATATTTGAGTGAAATGGCTTCTCGAACAAGAAAAAATATTATGTCCATTGGGAATTGTTCGAAATGTTTGCTATTGCTGTGCTCTCATGTGAGTGACAAGATGTCCCGCCTTCACTTCATTTTGATTCAAGATTGTCATGTATTTAAAAAATAATAATAATAATGATGTGTAAATCATTTATAATAAATACTGCAGTATTCCATAACAAAACAAGTGAATTGTCCATTTTGATTTCATGGTGAAACTTTAACTACACTATCTTTACCATTTGAAATGCCATTTAAATGGTACAGCAAAATTGTTTACTGACTCTTTTAGGAGGGCTTCCTGTTGGGAGAAGTGAGACAAGAGGAAACTTTAAGCATCAGCGACTCGCACATCGGTAGCTCAGAATTCCTCAATGTAATAGGTAAAACCATGTTTGATTATTCATTTCTGTCCTAAAGCTACAGATAAAAATGCATTGCTTTTTAAGACCATTTCAAGTTTGGGAAACTTGCTCATCAAAACATGACGCATTTCACTGAAATTACTGAAATCCTTGGTGGAAACATCAGTTGATTCCAGTCTCAGATCACAGACATAACATGTTTCATAGTGAGGACGTGATGACCTTCCTGTGCGAGCAGTTAAGTGTTATCAGTTCAAGATACGGCTACTGTAATCTGTTCATTCTCAACCATTCAAAGTACTGTAGCAGACTGCCCTAGTTGTCAATAACCTGATAAAGCACTCAACTGTTTGACTGGATTTGTGTTTTTAAGTTTGTGTCAGCCAGTATTTCTGAGTAAAGGCCTGAGAGATAAAGCCTCAAACATCAATGTAGACCTTTTTTTTGCTCGGAAATGCTGGAAATAGCTCCTCTCCAACATTAAGAGATCATGTTTCTGAGTTTGGCGCTGCTCCCAGATCCCTTCATCTCTGATCACTTTACAAAGAATTTCACAAAGGACCACCAACATTAAAAGTGGGTCCGGATAGTAGGGGTGGCACGGTTCACAAATCCCACGGTTCGGTTCGTATCACGGTTTTAGGGTCACGGTTTTCGGTTCTGTACGGTTCTTGTTGTTGTTTTTTTTAATCGTTAACACTCCAGAAATTGACTTCAGCATATGATATATAGCTTAATCATCCACAATTTAGGATACAGTATTAAAAAATTGTTATATCATGTAGAAGTTGTTTCCTAACTGGCTGTCTACCGACACATTGGCCTGACATTTTTCATGTTAATCATGTCAATTTTGCTCAGAACATTGCACTGTGGCTTTAATTCAGCTGACCTGATTAACACATTTCACCATGAAGTGTCCCGTGTGTTTCACAATCACCATATGACATCCAGCGCTGTGAAAAGAAAAAAAAAATACACGAAGACACCACTGCCAGAAGTTTTTACAAGGCATGTTTAAATTATTAAAACTAGAAGCATATCTTAACTTTTAAATGTTACATTTATCATGTGAACTACTTATATACAACATGTTATATGCATGTGTGTATGAGACAGAGGGGAACACGGTCGCATCTGCAGTAGATACATGCTGCCCATCATAAATCAAAGCACGAGACGGACAGGGGTCGGAGGAGAACACCGGAAAATGTGACAGAATGGACAATATTTGTCTGTATTTGCAATACACGAGCCGCGGTTCAGCTGCGCGAGACAAACACTGCCAGTGTGTGAATACACAACGGGTGCGCGCGGCTCCTGCTCTCCATACGCACTGCATCTGCCCTGCCTGCTATACGTCGCTGGCGCATCCTCCAACTCCGGACAGCCTTCCTTATCTCTCCCACTTGCATTTCTACACGTGACGTGACCTGCAGCACTCCACTTTTACTTTATTTTACTGTATGTCCACACACGCCTCTCTTATTTCGCGCGAAAAAGGACACCCACTGTCTGACGTAACATACGGGCACGAGGATACATTGCGCATGCGTCGAAACCGTGCGACGCACACGCTGCGAACCGAACGGTTCGTTTTTTTTTCATGTACCGTGCCACCCCTACCGGATAGTATCTTATATGTGCCGTAAGAAGCCATTATGAAGGTCATTTTGTCCTCTAGAGTCTAGACAACTCTGTTAATGAAAGCACACTGCCTGCATACTTTCCTTTGTCCATTCCAAAGTTAATGTTGTCTGTATGCATATGAATATTTAAATTTAGACCTTTTGAACATTCACAGCATGATTATTTTACTCCAATGGTGATATAACTGATCACTTGCATTTACTTGCTTTTCAGAGGTCCATAATCATGAACCTTGTGCACAACTGTTTAGGTAAGAACGTTCTGCATCGGCAGGTTCTTAAATATTTATTGTGTTATGAAAAGTTTGGGGTCGGCACGTCTTTTATGCTCACCAAGGCCACATTTATTTGTATGGTAAAAACAATAATATTGTGAAATATTATTACAAATAACTGTTTTCTATATTCATTTAGGCCTATTTTGAAATGTAATTTATTCCTGTGATGGAAAAGCTGAATTTTCAGCATTATCACTCCAGTCTTCAGTGTCACATGATCCTCAGATCCTTATTTTAATATGCTGATTTGCTGCTCAAGAAACATTTATTATTATTTCGTAATATAATGTTGAAAACATTTTGTGCTGCTTAATATTTTTATGGTAAACATGATATTATTTTTCAGGATTCTTTGATGAATAGAAAGTTCAAAAGAACATTATTTTAAATAGAAATCGTTAAATATCTTTACTGTCTCTTTTTGCAACAAAAAATCTTCTAAAATCTTACTGCCCCGAACTTTTGAATGTTATAGGATCACATAATATATTTCTTTCTTTCTTTTTTTAAAATCAAACTTACAGTTGTCTTGTATGTTGCAGCTTTTATGACTATGCAGGTAACATCAATGAAGAAAATCTCAACACAATCCTCAAGGATAGAAGAAAAGTAAGCAGTTACCATGAAATATGCATAAAAATGCAAGACAGAAAAGTATGTTATTAACTTCACAGTACCTTGACGGGTTCTTTGTCCTACTTTGTGCCTCTTTGAGTGTTTAATCCAGCCGACCCACTTCACAATGTTTCTACTTCCTGTGCAGAATGTTATCGGCTGGTACCGGTTTCGAAGGAACACCCAACAGCAGATGTCGTTCAGGGAGCAGGTGATCCATAAGCAGTTGACCAATATACTTGGCATCCCAGATCTGGTATTCCTCCTCTTCAGCTTCATCTCCACAGCCAATAATTCCACGCATGCTTTGGAGTATGTGCTCTTCAGGCCCAACAGAAAGTATGTACAAGCTGTTTAATACAAAGTTATGGAGATATGTAATCCTGTGGGGGTGGGGTGACAAAATCATGATTCATTTGAACTGTTTAAAGACTTTTTTCATTTATTGTTATTTCATAATACCATGCAAAATGTTTGCAAATGGCGCTCAGAAACTGATTGTTTCTGTTGTAATTTTGCTATTTATCCCAGCAGGTATAATCAGAGGATATCTCTAAGCATCCCAAACCTGGGCAACACCAGTCAACAGGAATATAAAGTCTCATCAGTGCCGAACACCTCCAAGAACTACGCCAGTGTCATTAAAGAACATGGGTGAGGCAACCTGACTGCAATGTAAAAAAATGTTTTGCCGTGTCACGGAATGTAGCAATTGTAAATGATTGTGTTACTTTGTTTGTTTTATTCACTACTGTTCAAAAGTTTGGGGTCGGTAAGATTTTTAATGTTTTCAAAAGTTTCTTTGATAAAAAATACAAAGACAGCAATATGGTGAATTTATTCCTGTGATGGTAAATCTGAATTTTCAGCATCATTACTCCAGTCTTCAGTGTCACATAATCCTCCAGAAATCATTCTTATATGCTGATTTGGTGCTCAAGTAAAATTTATTATTATTCTCAATGGTGAAAACAGTTGTGCTGCATAATATTTTTGTGGAATTCTTCATTTTTGATGAATAGAAAGTTTAAAAGAACAACATTTATTTGAAATATACATCTTTTGTAAAATGTGTACATTTCTTTGGATCAGTTTAATGCATACTAGATTTTTTCAACAACAAAACATCTTACTGAACTGTATTTTTTACTGAAAAAGCAGTGCTTGACCAACAACACTGGTATCTAAAGATCTGTCTAGCAAATAAGGCATTCTCAAATTTGCTGACATTAAACATATTACACAACATTTATTAATGCAATATTAAAAAAATTACCAATCCTATTAATCCACTGTATTAGAGAATTAGTCTCAGAATTGCTAAGTATTCTCAGATCAATCAGCCTTGCCAGTATATTACTCTTATCACTAGAGAAAAAGATGAGATTTGTTTATATATCTGTCTTTGAGGCCATATATGTGCACAGCGCACATCATGAGTTTTAATGCAAACTACACAGCATAAAACAGTAACACTTTTGCTGCAGTAAATACTTGAATATGTGATTGCTAATTTTTTTTTTAATTTTTGTATTATTTATAGGACTGACTTCTTTGATAAGGATGGGGTGATAAAAGACATTCGAGCTATTTTTCAGGTGTACAGTGCCCTTCAAGAAAGAGTGCAGGTGAGTTGCATCATTATATTGCTTCTTAACTTTAAGCTCAATCCAGGAGATGCTGGTTAGGGCTAGTGGTTTTCCAAAATTACTAGCCATTCTAGCCGATAGGGCTGTGATGTAGAGGTCTACACAGAGCACCCGAGACCCGTACGGGTTCGGGTCTATATTTGATATGGTCAAATGGTTTTTACGCTTAAATTGCGTAAAAAAGCGAATATTTCAGGTTTCTCCAACTAACTCGCAAGTGCAGTCTCAAGTGCGTGTCATGTTTCTATGGCAACCTGAGCTTCCGCAGTGACTGTAATGACTTTAAAAATAATTTGAATGGACCGTCTTTTTTTAGTGGTCAGACTCGGCTCACAGAGATTATAGCAAATAAATAATGCTAACGTCAGCGGCCATGGCACCGAACGAGCAATCGTTATTAGTTAAAAAGGGCAAACAGTCAAAAGTTATTATGCAAGTTAACTTGAGTCGAAATGCAAATCTGCAAGTCACATTTGTTATCCGTCACCGTGACATAAAGTGGACTTTTACAGCTGAAATGATGAGTGAATTAATCATGCTTGGAAAAACAAGAGAGGAATAACATGGATAGAACTTTTTTCTTTTGGCAAGGATTGTAATACATCACAATCAGGTACAAGAAAGGGAGACGACGGCTTTAGGAAGGCTGAGACAAAAAGTTATATTTTTTCGCAACTTGTTTATTGACTTGTTTTAATAGCAGTTTATTGTGGAATATGAGACAATCTGGTCCAGTCGGTCTGTGTCTTCCTGCCGGGTTCGGTTCCAGCTATCAAATAATAGACGGGTCCAGGTCGGTTCCGGGTACAAAGGTTTTAGGCATTTCTCAGATCTGCACGGGTCTGGGTCCAGCTTTTGAAATAATAGACGGGTCCAGGTCTCTTTGGGTTCGGGTACGAATTTTTGGACCCGTGTAGATCTCTACTGTGATACACTTAGCTCACAAGACTATACACGATACTGGGTTGATTGTTGTTGTTGCACTTTACAGCATGATCCTTGTTTAATATTGACCAAGCAACATTTAATTTAAATAGCCACTGGAAAAAAACACGTAAACTGAATTAAATTAAATGACTAATTTAGGCGTCGTGCTTCACTCCAAAACTTGCAGTGCATATATTTATTTTTATTGAATATCAATTCAACCCGCCTCTTTTGAAATCCACCCGCATTTGTTGGGTTGTCAGGTGTTGTTAATGTCAAGCCCTGTCAGAAATACAGTCAGAAATACTTGTATAATATTTAGCATATGCTGAGAATGCGCTATCTACAAATGTTCTGTCATACCGCAGGCGGTGTGCTGTGAAGTAGATCAAAGTGAACGAGTGAGGGAGAAAATCCAAGAAGAAGTGAACAAACTCAAAGAGGAAATCGCTCTCAGGAAACGTAACAGCGCTGAGGAAGAGAGAAGTATGTGCTGATGACTCTGCGAATTTGCAACGGAAAAAAAAGAAACCATTTCTTTTAATAACTTCTGTATTTTCTTAACAGGACTCCAAGAGGCAGCAGCTGTCACGCTTCCCGATAACTCTGCCCTTCCCGACTCCTCACACTCTTCACTGACTCGAGTCGTGCTCTCTGGTCCCTCGGTGGAGCCCAGTTTAGAGAGACCCGTGAACTCGTCATCTCCACCAATCTACAGCACCACACTGCCTCCAGATTCACCAAGCGCTATACTGCTACCGCGGCCCCAAGCTGTGGGCTCGCCCGGCCACCCGTCTCACAGTTTGGGCCTAGGCAACGGAGACGGCTCGAGCTCAGATTCCCTGAACCGCCAGGCCACCGGCCAGGAAGACCAGGAGGATGACGACGAGGACAGTAGCGAGTATGAAAATTTAGTTAGCGAGCAATTGCAGCCACCTTCCTTATCGGAAGCCGTTACATCAGGACGACCGGCTACCCTGTGGCCCGACGGAGACGCCCACAGCCCTCCGGGCTCATAGTAATTGAACAAACCACTGGAGAAATATACAAACGAACTGAACTATGTGTGATTGTAAGGCCGGTGGTGTTCAGAACAAAAACAAGCACTTGCCTTTTGTGAGTTATGACAATGCTGTCCTGTTGTACACATTTAACAGCTCTGCGCAGGGGACATCATCGGGTTGTGACAGACTCCGAAGTGGCGATGGAATGATGTCCCCATCTATGTGGACCGACGGACCCCTTTTTCTCCTTTTCATGCTCTTTGTTTGGGTGGAGAGGTGCATCCTGCTTATCTCGGCATCTGGAGACGTTTGGTTCTTGCACCATTTACCTCTTGCACTGTTCTGCCTTTATTTGATCTGTTTGAATAGATTAGCAAAGGGAAAGACGTCTTTTTTTGCGGCCTTCAAACACATCTCTGTGTGAGCTTAAACCATGACTTGTTCGTTGTCTCGCTTCATAAATCTGAATGGACAAAAAAAGAAAAAAAAATTGCAGTTATAATAAGTGCTGGGACTGCAGCTGCCTGACACTTGATCAGTTCTTGTTCTAGAAAATGTATTTTATTTTTGGTTTTATTAGTTATATTTGATTTGATTGAGTAATATAATGGCCTATTCATAACAAGAAATAAAAATAAAAAAAAGATTTTTGGTCAATGATTATAAGTTACTTTGATAAGGGGTGCTTGTATTTTTATGACGTACTGTAGATCACTACTAATTTCATTGGCTTGAATCAAACACTTTTTGTTCCTGATGAGTGAACCGATAACTATTATTTTTTGCTGCACTTCAAACTTTTACCATTGAGCTTTAACTGAATTTGCCGCTCATGCGGTTTGATGGAGCTAATCAGAAACTGGAAGGGTCAAGAGTCAAAATGCAGCATCATCGATCTCAGGATTCTTTTACAGTACCTGGACTGTTTCTTTCTATCATCATCCTGTTCACATGCCTTTGTTCAATAGTTGAGAAGATATGATTGCTTTACTTAAAGCAATGCAGCGGCGGTTCAGTTTAGCACTCTATGATGATGTGAAATAAAGATTTCAGCCATATGCAGCAGAACTTAAAGGGTAGAAGCGCAGTTTTGTCATCTGTTAGTGGATGTTTTGCTATGTCTGATCAAACCAAAATGGCTTTTTCCCCTCTAAAGTCTGTATGTGTACGAGTCTCAGAAAAACATGTCTGGGTCACTTTACCATTAACCATTCAATAATAAGAATTTACCATTTCATAATATTATATAAATTGTATATCGAGTAAAATATTGATGTTAAAATATATAAATTTGTAATTCTCATAATATTAAAATAAAAAATAATACTCTGATTATTCCAATAAAGTAGATAGATATCAGATTTGGGGAGAAAACGTAAAAAAACTTTACTTAATGGTACAAAAACATACTCTTTATTGTTTTGAGTGAGAGAAAGAGAGAGAAAGAAATATGACTAGGACATGTTGTTGTGAGATTCACCCATGTAGTGCATATTGCCAACAATTTGGCCAAATGAATCTGATTGATGAGCTGTTGGACTTTTTCACCCAAAGACTCCAAAAATCGTATTTCTTTGTTTTATCTCAGGATCTGACGCTCTGACATTTATTTTGGCCGAATCTCTCACTTTTCATTCAGTTTATTTCTCCAGTTCTGTGTAGGACAAAAACAAAAACAAATGTTTGTTCCCTGGCATGAGTGTGAATGAGAGTACACGGACAGAGATGTTTTAGTCAGCTGTATCATGTTGCACTGACCGTTTGCTTTAAATGTTTCTGCCTTAGGCATCCATCTTCATGTGTAAGGCCAAAAAAACACCACCACCCATGGTTTTTGGCACAAATCTGAAAGCGTTAAAGTGAACGCTGACACTGATGTGGATAAATGCCACATTTAAATTTGACATGGGCTTGTTTGGACAGCTGGCAGCCAGTCTCTCAGAGCTTTAAAAAATGTGATTTTATCATACTAACGTGTTCCTTGGAAAGTTTTGAATGAGCATAAATGTCACTTAAGATAAGGAATATATATATATATATATATATATATATATATATATATATACACATAGTCAGATTTTCTTTAACAAATATTTACTGATTAATCATGAGTCAGTTCACAGTGATCTCTTCTGAAAATCTCAAGACAACTAATTCAGTGTCAATCGATCCTGCTGCCAAATTGCCCTTTGCCCTCTCCTTACAGATGCTTTCAAATCTGATAACGAAATAAATCAAAATGTGGCTGTGTGCCATTTTAATGGGGAAATAGCAATGCTGTGATTGTCATTTTTATAGTCAGCTGTACATTAGACATGATTGTTTCCTCACGATCGAGCTGCTTTAAGTGACATTGTTCCCATCAGAATTGAACTGAAGTCTCCCATGTTTTACAAGTGCAGTGTGTGGTTGGCAGGCTGCTGCACTACTGCAGCAAGCATTAACCATTCCCATCTACTTCTGTCATCAATCTGCCAGCATGTTTACAAATATGATGCAAATTCCCAATTATACAGTTAGCAGTATTTCAACAAACACGTATTGTATCTTTAGCATCCTTGGTGGCTGATTTGACCATTGCCATCATTTACTCACCCTCATGTCGTTCCAAGTCTTTTCTTTGTTCTGTAGAACAAAAGGAGATATTTTGAAGATTGTTCATGCTACTGTTTCCACACAAGCGCCATAAAGGACAAAAAAAAAAAACCAAAACAATATAAACACGTAATAAAGCTAGACGGTAACACTTTACAATAAGGTTGTATTAGTTAACATTAGTTAATGCATTAGTTAACATGAACTAACCATGAACAACACATCTGTTTAGCATTAGTTCATCTTTGTTAACGTTAGTTAATAAAAATCCAGCTGTTCATGGTTAGTTCATGTTAGTTCACAGTGCATTAACTAATGTTAACAAGATTTTAATCATGTATTAGTAAATGTCGAAATTAACATTAACAAAGATAAATAAAGGCATTATAAGTGCAGTTCATTGTTAGTTCATGTTAACTAATGTAGTTAACTAATGTTAGCTAATGAACCTTATTGTAAAGTGTTACCAGCTGGTCTATATGACCAATGCACTGTATTGTAAATCTTCTGAAGCCTTATTATAGCTTTATGTCATGATGACACCATTCACTTTTATAGTATGGAAAATAGCAGCTTGAAAATTCATACAGGTTTTTAAAGTCATAAGAGAATTAATTATGACAGATTTTTCTTTTTTAATTATAATTTTATTAAATTAAAAATGACTGTTAAATAATTACGAATATACATTTGTCTTGCAGTCTGTAAAAACCAGCACTCAACGACACATTTTAACGTGATTTGCTAGCCTCATATTTCACAAGAACTCCAACTCCAGCCAAGAATAACTGTTTGATTTCTTACTCTTTACACAAAGCAAAGGGATCTGAGCGATCAAATGTATGAGAACAATCCCCCTTTCATGTAATGTGGCCGTTTTAAATTCTCAGCTTTGATGGCAAAAGCTTTCAGACAAACTAGGACTCCTGAGAAAGTAAGCCAGGTGGAACATTGACTTCGTTTCAAAGAAAATGTCAAATATTTGATCATATACGCCCATTTTTGCGTTTGAGGCTAGTTGTGTTGGCATCTTCGTTACAAAACAAACACGTAGGGATTGTGCCTACTGCCTAATAATGTAAACAAATCAAATAAAGTGCAGTAAAATGAGCTAGCGCACTGCTGGATTTGAGTAGTGTAGTTCATAACTTCACCTGAAGGTGACGGTCCTCATCCACAGGTCTGCCGCGGCGCTTTGTGACAGGCAGGGTTGCCAATTCCGTGGTTTTCGGTCGAAATTCGCTACTCCCCCCTTTTAAACTTTCCATTTTGCATACAATAAATTTGACTGAAATGTTTGTAATAAATATAACAATACCCAACTATTTATATTTATTTAAAGATAAAACTGTACTAGGTGACTGATGAGGAGCTTGTGTTCATAAAAGTGACAGACCAAGAATTAAAAAATAGGAAATACTTTATTTAAAAGTACAAAAATAAAGGCGTGAATGGTTTTGTTCACCAGCTGTCAATCTTATAGGTACAATATGTAAAATATTTGGATTAAAATATCCAAAAACCACTAGAACAATGTTATATATTTTGTTGACTTGTGTACTTACATTATCCCAAATGTTTCCAAGAATATTTAAATCCAGAGAAATAAGCAATTTCAACCAGGACCTATTGTAACGTACTGCTCTGAAACAGAAAGTTTAGGATCCAAACGCAGCTTTATTAACGGGTAATCCACACTCATAGTCTTCAAACAGGCAAGAGGTCATAACATGTAATCAGTCCAATAAGGCAGGGGTTTTCAAACTGGGGTCCGGGGACCCCCAGGGGTCCTCCAGAAGGTTCTAAGGGGTCCCCAGAAAATTTCAAAGAAAATGAAGTCTAAGTAAAAATGGATAAAGTCTACCGAACATTCTGACTTTCATTTCTAAACGTTTCTCATCTTTCTTGCCGTATACATACTTTCTAGAACTGTGTTGCTTTTTATCTTTCTAGAGTTTTTCTCACCATAGTCTCATTTGTCAAGGCAGTATTCTTAATGCAGTATGTAGGCTGCTTACACAATTATTGTGAAAGTTGCTTTTACAAATAATTTTTTAATTGAAAATGTTCTTCAGGTTTATACATCCAACATTAAGTATAGCGAATTTCATTTTGGAAACAATATGTTGTATTTATAATGTCACACTTACTATTTATCTAACAGTTTAAATGTTTTTTCCATACATTAAAAAAATATATAGATGGATTTTAGGAACGGGGTCCCTCATAAAAGGTTAATCAAATTTGGGGGTCCTTGGCATCATAAAGTTTGAAAACCCCTGCAATAAGGCAAACGGTTAATCCACGGAACAGGAACGAAATCCAAAACCAAGAGACATGAAACCAGGGAGAATGCTCAGAAATGCAGTATAGACAAACAAGACTTCGCAATGAATGACAGAGTGAATAAGGTTTATATAGGCTGGAGTAATGAGGTAATGAGACACAGGTGCCAACAATGAGTGATGATGAGTCCGGGCAAAGGATTATGGGTAATGTAGTCTTTGATGGAATGACAGTACGGGTTGATCTGTTGGTGATCACGGGCACTCACACTGGTGAATTGTGACACCTATCAATGACATCATAGCCACTTGATTTCCATTTTATTTTGTAGAAACCATGGAAAAAGACGCTATAATATATATTGTGTTTTATTAGGCAGGTGAGCAACTGTTTGAATACATTCATCGACAGAAAACAAATCATTGTTATATAGCTTAACACAGCTAGTCTAATTGTTCAAAACTTGTTTTCTTGATTTACCATGAGTACCATGTTTTACCATGCCTAATATCGATCTAGCTTACTGCAGTGCAACAAGTGTCTCATAGTAGCCGCCGAGTGAATTAACATAACTTCCAACACACTCAAATGTATCTAATATGATAAAACAGCGCTGCGTTATCCCACATACGCATGACCAGAAGAAGCGGAAGTCTGTGGCATAATAATAGCTCCACTGCTCTGGAACAGTGTTTCGCGCATGTCTCGCATTAGCAATCGCTCCAACGGCTCGTTCTGCCCCAACGGCTTTCAGCCCCACCTTGCTTCATACTACAGTAATGTTAACAAATCTAATACATTAGCTCACCCATTAATATGATTTCAGCTTGAGTCCCTGTCAGATTCTTTTCCACTGGCTGTAGAGGTGTAGACGACAACTCCCATGATTTCGCAAAATCACAGGTCACCAAGCTGCGCCTTTGTTTTGAATAAGCGACCTCAAGCGGTGAAAATTACATATTGTGCCTTTAAGGTATGGTGATTTTATTGGTTACACTTTACAATAAGTTCCTATTACAATTTTCACAGACTGTGATGACGCGTTTTAACGGTCAATCCAACGTTTTTTTGTATTTTCATTTATAAAAATATATATGTACATTTATAACACTAATACTTGGCATTTTATTACTTTTGCATCAAATTATAAAAAACTAGTTGTGTTTTTTATGTGCGTTTTATCGCTGCTGTGAGGGTGTCTATAATACAGCGTCTATGGGTGTGACGGTAAAATTAACACATTTCTCTGTTTTGACTGCCGTTATCAATCTCACTCCATTTTTTCCCTCTTTTCGAAAGTTGTGAAATCACCATTGTGGCGTTTTTCTTTTGGTATTTGAGCAAATGGGCGCATACATTTTTTTTTTTTTACGTATTTTCTCATTCACAACTATAATATTTAACCCAACTATGACGACTTCCGCTCTGAGAAACCCGGAAATGTGAAAAGGATCTATGAGCAATCCATTTTATACAGTATTCATTTACTCACGTTGTTCTAAACCTGTATGAATTTCTCTTCTGTTGAACACAAAAGATATTTTAAAGAATATTGGTAACCAGAAAGTTGACAGTAGCCATTGACTTCCATAAAACAATTGCTGCCATCAACATTCCTTAAAATATCTTCTTTTCTGTTCAATAGAAGAAACAAACTAACAGGTTTGGAACAGCTTGATTTTGTCACGCAGATCTGGCAACACTGATAGCAGGGGACATTTTACAGGCATGCTACCATTGGTTGTTTCTTCATATAATGTGCTACTGAAAAATAACATCAGGCAAACATCATTTGTCAAAATCATTTATTTACTATAATACATAGCAGATGATGTTAAAATATTTAGTTTGTACATCATATGAGGCAGTCATATGAACAATGTTGCTCTGTTTTTAAACTACACTAAATGGGATCCTAGCAGCTGCACACTTACCCTATTGAGCCCTTTCCTCCATTTTAGTGAGTCAATTGAGATCAATTTTGTCATTTTTAGTCCCATCCATTCACATACAAGCTCCTGCATCACAACTAAACATCTCTGAGTTGTGCTGTATTCCACACAAAGACTGCAAGCTTTCTAAACAGCATCTGTTACAGTGGAACAAAATTCAGTACCATCTAATTAAAAAAAATAAAAATAAAAAAAATAGAAAAAAAGTTTTATTCATACAGGGCATTAAGTACAGTCAATGGATCTAACCCCAAATTTTAATACATCATACCACAAGGAGATCTGATTACAGGTTTTACAAGATTATACAGAGCTCCAGTACCCCGTGATTTTTGTTTCATCAGCCATCAAATGATGCCGACATCTATATTTATATATATATACATATATATATATTGTATATATAGAGATATTTATATTTTCCTATTTTAGGGAAACAATTAAAGCCAAAATAACGATATTAAAAGTGGAACTATGGCATGACACAAACAAACAAATATAACAATTTTACCCCATTTTAATGTTCCCTTAAACAAGTTAGGTTTAAAAAAGGTCTTGCATAAAAACAGTTAAGCATTTACCGTTTTCCTCCGCATTACTCTTTCAGTTATTACAAGTGGCAAATAACATGCAAATTCAGTTCACGAAATGAATGAACAGAACCATAGAAATTCCAAAGGTGTCTGCGGAACCGAAACGAACGAACATGAAACGAGACAGAGATAACCAGGTGTCTTCTGAGGCCTGGATCTCCGAGATGTGCCAAATGGTTGCAGTGGGCCGTTTCCCTTTCTGTGGTTTCCAGAGTACGAGGGGCTCCCGTTTCAATGTCTGTAGGACAAAGTGCATCCTAGGCAGGCGCCCCTGATTTTATAAACTCGTGTTAGTTCAATCCCAAACGCCTTGGGATACCACCACCCCGACAACGTCTGCTTTCTTTAAGATAAAAATATCCTAAAAATATATCTTTAGTCCATTGTAAAATAAAAAGGGACAAACACAAGCAGAAAAAAATGGCACATTTTGCCATTAGGCAAGTCGTGCATGTGGTGTTGGTTTTAGTGAATGATTGACAGCTCCATTGTCTTTCCAAAAAAAGAAAAGAAAAAGTTTTATAAATATATCTTCCTTACGTTCGCCATGTTTGAAACTAACCAATGTGCACATTTACTGTCAAATTTACATTGACATTTTCTTTACAATTTTTCTCTACAGTTTTTATTCATTCACTCTCATTCAGTCAGGCTGAGGAATAAAATAAGGGGAGGAAAAAAAAAAAAGGAAACAAATGTGCAAGTCACATCTTTAGTATAAAAGAAAGAGTTATTTTTCACTTCTTTTAAGAGGCTTACACACACACACACACACACACACACACACACGCGTACAAGCGTGTTGCAGTCAGCCGAATGTATTGAGCTGGGGGTCTATATGAGCGGTTCGGGGGGCAGCGGGTGCTGGATCTGCTGTGGTTGGAGGGGAGGAGGGAGCTGCAGGGCCAGCAGTGACTCTAAGCCGTGGCCGTGTGGAGGAGGAGTCCCCTCAGCGCTGGAGGGCTCTGTGATATCACCACTATAGAAGAAATACTGGCACTGCTGGATGAAGCTCTCGATGACGGACTGGTTGAGTTTGGTGGTGGACAGCGTATCCTTGTTCTCAAAGTCAGGCCTCATGAGCGTAGGCCAGAAACAGATGGAGAGATTGTCGGCCGTCATCAACGTGGTCTTACTATGCTGACTTACCCTGGTGGAGAAAGGAGAGCTTCTTTTTCACATGTATATTTCAACATATTACACAAGTTTGTGTTACATAATATATGTTACATTATAATGTTATTTATAAATAAAGGGATTAATTACTTATTAATAGGACATTAAAGGGATAGTTCACCCAAAAATGAAAATTGTGTCATTTACTCGAGTTGTTCCAAACCTGTATGAAAGTATTTTGAAGAATATGCCTAACCAAACAGTTGATTTTGGTTTCGTTAACAAATTCTATCAAATATCTGGGTCAAATGACAAATAAGAAAAATAATATTTTTTTTAAGATAAAAAAAATATTAATTTTAAGCAAAAGGGTTTTATGCATTTTTGTGAGGTCGCTTAATGCATTTTTATGTCCAAAAATGTATGCTGTTGATTCATATTGGTTTTACAGCTTTTAAAACAGCATTAATTCATTATTATACAAGATTTCTGATTTTACCACCCAGAAAATGTCAGGTGGTGCGACCATATATTCATTTAAAATAATATACATATGAATTATTGTAAAATGCATATCACATGGTAAATTCCCTTTCCCTTTTCTATGTATTGCCCTTTTAGTCCAATTCATATAAACGGACACTTTTCTATGTGATCAGAACACAATTTTCCATAAGGAGTTTTTATGTTTTTTTATTTGTATACATTATATAATGGTTACCATTTATATTTCTTACTTCATTTTGCAATTGCAGTGGGAATTGATACTTTTAAATGTAAATTTGCTAGTCGCACCACCTGACATTTTAGGTCTTTGAAACACCACAACTCAAAAAGTCAATTGAATTTCAAAAAAATTTAAAGAGTATCTTATAAAGGAAATATTGTAGATCATTGATGTGTGACATGTATTTTTTATTTTTAGGAAAATAATTAATTCGGACACAATGTCATTGACCCATCTTCTTTTGCGTTCAGCAGAAGAAAGAAATGTATACAGGTTTGGAACAAATTGAGTTAATGACGACACCGTTTTCATTTTTGGGTGAACTATCCCTTTAACAAAGATAAACTATTATTACTAAAGTGCGGGAAACCGAAGCTTTACCTGTTGAGGTGAGTGATGACATATTTGAAAACTTCATAGTTCACAGGATGAAATTTTCTCACGATTTCCTTAAGCACCTGCAGTCTTTCGTAATGATCTACAATTTCTAGAAAAGGACACATTTAACAAACTCATTAGACAGAGAAGTAAGGAAACATTCTGAATTTGAAATAGGTACGGCCCCTTCCCTTTGATTCAAAACCTTCCTGTTAGGCTTTATTTTGTCTTAATTTAATACATTAATAAATAAAGACATGATTTGAGTTAGGTGAGAAATTATATTATGCCTTGCATCATTCTATGTAATTTACAAATATTGTTAGTTTTAAGGACGCACTATATATCTGCACTACATTGAATATTAGATATTTAACTGTACATAATTTCCCGTTTTTATATTTATCTTCATTCATCTTTGCAAGCACTAGTTATTTCATAACACTGTTAAATGAAATTCAATTCATATTCGTTGTTCATACTGTACATTATAATGTTGAGATGCATAACTTCACTTGTATCATTTAAATAATTTTAATAAGTGCTGTAAATCACCTAAAAGCACTGGATTATTGTTATTGGCCAGAATTTCAATATCTGTGCATCCCTATATATAATACAAATTTAATGTATAAAAATTGAACGCGCAAATTGACCCATCAAAATCAAGCATTCAGCGTTCAAGGACTGAACATGGTATGGTATATTTGTATAATGCGTGTATATTCTGTATTATATAAATCCTGTATTGTGCATATTTTGTATTATGTACCCAAGACATTCACCCACCACTACACTCCTGTGTTTTGGTGATGTGACAATAAAGATCTGATTTGAAACATTTGATCTTTTCCAGCAGAAAGACAATTAAGAAGATTTGTAAAAGTCATTTCTGCAATGAGCCACAATTGCCTGGCCGAGAACATGCGAGGGAAGGAAAAAGATAAAGATGAAATATCAGTACTTTCATAGAGAACAACATCCCAGCTCTTAATGTCATTTATCTACAGCAGTGTGGATCAGAAATAATGAGGAGAACGTCACAGGGGGGCCCTGGATTAGATTCAGCACTCGGAAGCATCAAACGGAAATGCAGATGCATTTAAATGACTTCTCAGCTACCTTGGGCTGGGATTAGACGGTGTGGTGATGGGATTAATATTGAACGTAGTTGAAAGCAGAAACCGAGTACGATAGAAAAAAAAACATGACTGTTCAAACGATGAAATAGCACAAGCAGGTCTCTGCTTGTTCTCATAGTTGTAGCAGACACATTTCCTGTCTTTCTTGAAGCCGCAACCTGTGCTGATGTGACAGGTGAAGGCCGTTTCCCTGAACCCAGCTCATTTTGCCTTGACACACTGCCGCACACCTGCTGTATGTGAAGACTAATGTATGAATGAGAGGTTGAGGTCAGAGCTAGAGTCAGACACATGATTACAGGTGGAGTCAACTACAGATTGACACTTACAATTTCTTACCATGGCAATAAAATAAAGTGCTGCTAACCCAGATCTTCAGCTAAAATTTGCTCAATCCTTACGTGAAATGTGAAAATTGGCCCAATTACTTTTACCTAGACCTGCATTAGTAATCTATTAGTCAGCAAGTCTCTACTTTTAAACTGTGGACAGACAGTTGTATTTCGTTTTATAAAAATGTATCCTTAAGACTTGACATCGTTTTTGTGCAAATTATGTATAGCATTGCCAAAATTGAAACATTAAATATAATTTTTTTTAGGTTTTTTTTTTAAATATACCCTACCATTCACAAGTTGTTAAAGGGAGTTCCGCCAGACCGCCTTCCGTATTCAATTTACGAAGAAAGTGTAACACCTCTTGCAGTTCAAAACGTTTACGCTACGTCCGATGTCATACGTCGCCCAGTTAGGCTTTTTCCGTAAGTTGAATATGGAAGGCGGTCTATAGATATTTTATAGCCTGGATGCCAGACGAACTTAGCCCCGCCCACAAAAATTTTTGCACGGGCAGTTCGGTCTGGACTTGATCCATAGAGAAGTAATTATGCCCGAACAGAAACTGTTCGGACCAATGAAATTGTCAGGGTGGGCTTTAGACGATGATGGACAGATGATAAACAGTAACGTAATCATCCACGTCATCAAAGGCGCTTGGGTTGAATTTGTTCTAATCCTAAACGGAGAACTTGTTCGTATATGCGTTCACCTTTATTTCTCTCAGAAATGATGATCGTGTTGGTAAGTACTCTGTGTATCCTTAAATTCTTTTTTTACAACACCGGCAAAGATCGTTTACACTCATCTTCTTCTTCTAACGTGACTTATTCTAGCGTGCGTGCAGACAGGGTTGCCAAGTTTTTACAGCAAAACTCGCCCAATTGCTATTCAAAACTAGCCAAAAACAAGCCCAATAGCTTTCCAGGGGGGTTCTCCGGGAAAAATGGCATTTGGGGGGTAAAATATGTGTTATTTTGGCTGAACTGCCTGCTAAATTTCGCATTCCTGGGTCTGTATATCACATAATTGGGGTCGCTTCAACCGCGCTGACTAGGCAACACAGTGCAGTTGAGTTCTGTTGACATTTGACAACTAACGTTATGTGTTGTTTTGGGTGAACTCTCCCTTTAATACTAATCAGCAAGGACAAATTCAGCCTGAAAACCAAACTATCACAGTTACTATCACCATAAAAATATTAACAGTTTTCAACACTGATAATAAATGTTTCTTGTGCACCTAATCAGCTTTCTGAGTAATGGCTGCTGAAAATACAGCTTTGCCATCACTGGAACGAATTGCATTTTAAATTATATTTTACCAGACTCTGCGTAAACAGTTGGTGTGAAAATTACTGCAAATTATGGGTGTGACATCCCTGGAACGAATTGCATTTTAAAATATATTTGACCAGACTCTGCGTAAACAGTTGGTGTGAAAATTACTGCAAATTAGGGGTGTGACGAGACCTCGTGCCACGAGATCTCGCGAGACTAAACTGTGACCAGATTTCTCGTCAAGGTGAAAAGCTGTCTCGTGTCAATGTCATGACGGAGTGTGAGGGTGAAGTTAGGATAGAATAAGCCAACACTACGTTCACATTACGCCTCCATTCTAGTTTTGCTTTTGATATAAATAAAAACAAGAAATATATTTAATTCAGGCGGATAACAGTCGCTTCAATTCCATGAGCTCACCCAACACGAGCTGTTTGAGTCGTGTGCGCAGCCCTGATCACATGACGAGAAGACATTGAGCGCGTTATGAATGTGCGTTACATGTGTTAGTGAAGCGCTCGTATTGTACGAGCGTGTGTTACATGTTAGTGGACTCGACCGTGGTGAGTGTATATTTTAAAATGCGCGTTCAGCACCACCGCTCCCTATTCCCTATATGAAAGTAAACGCGAGCGTGCATTCAAACGCTCATTCAATATGTTACCTCTGTTTGAAAGTGGCTCCTTGAGGCACGCGAATATCTCCCAATATAAAAGCTATCCCGTTGTAACCATCTCTTAGCTCTGTATCATGCTTGAAGATAAATTTGGTCTCTATTTGCACTTTGAATATTGAGTAC
Organism: Romanogobio albipinnatus; assembly: GCA_023566225.1. NCBI lineage: Eukaryota > Metazoa > Chordata > Actinopteri > Cypriniformes > Gobionidae > Romanogobio > Romanogobio albipinnatus. Next base: position 37,712,897 of record CM042249.1, read on the forward strand.
TTTGATTATGGTTATTGTTTGCACTTAATATCTATGATCAATTTGTGGTAAGGAGTTCAGTTAGGAGGTCAAAAGAAGCTCATGTGCAGTTCTAAGGTCTGAAGAGACAATCATACAGGAAAGAAGCCAGTTGAGTTTTTGCCAAAACCTTTACAGTGCTTGAGTATTGTTGTCTTTTACTGCATATGATAATTAATACTCAGAAAGTAGAACTGAAATGACATTCATTACAAGATGAGTTAAATCATTTAAAATGCACCTGCAAACAATTTTCTACTCATGTATTTTATCATTAAGGATTTCTTAAAAATACTATGTAAAAAAATCTTGTCTCGTCTCGTGAACCCAATCTCGTATCTCGTCTCGTGAGATAAGCGTCTCGTCACACCCCTACTGCAAATATTTTATTAATGTCAGTAAATCACATGAGATATTGTATGAACAGGCCTTTAAACTTCTAAAACAATGATAAGCTCAAAGATGAAAGGGTGTCAGTGTCAAATGCTATAATAATTAATAAATAATAATAATAATAATAATAATAATAATAATAATAATAATAATAATTCGCCACACTTTATTACTTAAGGCTTGACAAAGCATGCCACTGAATGCTACATACCTGTCAGGTTTAATGAACATTTTGAAACAATATGTAATTAGTAAAACGAGACCGTTCCAAAGCAGTCCATTACCACAAACCTCAGACAAAAGAGGAAGCGATGGAGAAATTGAATGAATCGATACTTACTGGCTGCTTCCACTAGCTCTGGATGGAGAGAGTACGGTATGAGGGGGTCGGGGAGGTCGGCAAAGAAGGCCTTTAGGGCCCCAGCCACAGCGTTCACGGCTACATCCATCACTACCAGGTCAACGCTGTGGTCTGAGAGAAGAACGAAAATAGTGTGAGCTTGTGTAAGCATCCAACTGCCTTTATCAGTGTTGGTAAAGCCACTAAAACAGATTTAACGGGACTGAGCAGAATAGAAGGGAAAAAATTTAAATAAACAGGAATGAGAGAGGATGGTGAGGAGAAAGAATGGCTGTAAGAGCTGGGTTTAAGGAGAAATGACAGCTGTCAGATTAGATCTCTCCGCAAAGGCACTGAATGAACACAAGAAGGGGTAAAAGGCACCCAATTCACAGTATCTTGAGGATGGAGAAGAGAAAAAGAGAGCAAGACTAATGGCTCCAGGCCAGTGGGCAGACTGATGCCTATAGTGGCTCTTTTGGGCAAACAATGGCTCACTGAATGAATAATGTGGTCACTTGGCTGAAGATTTTCCACCCAGCCATGACTAGTGTTCGATTTGAAAGATATATGAAAACAGTGGATTTCATTTGGCCACAAAAATAACAACATAAACCTATTTCCTGTAATAGTGAGGGTATTTACACATGAGAGCGATAGAGAAACAGCAATGCAGATATAGTTAATGTGGAAATACATCACAAGAAGTCAAACAAGGAAGAACTTGGGGGTTTTGCTAAGCACAGCAAAACATTTTTAGCTTTTACTGTTTTTATGCCATTGTTTTTAACTTAAGTGTTACATAACATGTTAAAAGCTGCTTTTGCACGGATGGCAGACTTCATTTGTTAAGAATAACCTTATCATTGGTTCCTGTCCATCAAATTCCAAATAATTTTTTTTTTTAAATGAGATGAAGTAAAAGATTGCAATCACTACATTATCTACAATAGTCACGGTTATTTTATAAACAAGCCATTTTTCCCCTTAAATTTGCAACTCCATTATGATATAAACTGTTTCTGTGAAAAAACATTACTCATGACATTAAATAAATTTTGGTCATACCGCCCATCGCTAGCCTCTAAATGCCTCAATATATTGTCAGAGTAGTGACAATTTAATCCAGAGCTTCGAAAAGAGAATATAACACATCACTTTAATGCGTCACAAGGAGATTTAAGCTAAAAGCGTCCTGCATAAGCTAATAACTAGTACGAATCACAGCTTGATGGAGGCCTGCAGGCACCATGCCAGTCAGAATCCACAAATGTCAAGTTTGTTTTTACAGGAACGGTCCATTTACAGTGATACATAATAACTGCGTTATTGTGTTAGTCAGGGCCTGTTTCTCATCACTCATGCTGGTGAATGTTGGGGAGTGTTCACTAGTCTTGATAGTTCGAAATTATTACATACAGTAAGTGTTGGGTGTAATGCACTACTAAGTAATGAATTACTGTGATTTAACAAATTTTCCTTGAAAAACTAAAGTAAGGGATTACTCTTAATTTTTCAGTTATTTAATAACAGTTACTTCTGATGTAATTGCATTAAATACTGTATAGACTATACAACAATTTTAAATAAACCAATTGAACCTCTAAATGTAATGTTTAATGTTAAAATGTATGTTTTTAAAAGTATTGTTCAAGTGGTCGAGGTTAATTTGCGATTTAGAAAGTAATTACTAATGCTAATAAGTAATGCAATATTTTTTGGAGAGAGTAATTAGTACAGTAATAGGATTACACTGCTGAAGATGTAATTAGTAACTAGTAATTTTAGTAGAGTAACTTACCCAACATATATAATATATTTATATATTAAACTGTATTATATAATCTTTCTTTATTCAATATCTGTTAACATCATTTAGTTAATAATAAGAAATAAAAATGTAATATTATATATATATATATATATATATATTTACATTTGTATTTCTTATTATTAACTAAATGATGTTAACAGATGTTAATGATATAATATTATTATTATTATTATTATTATTATTATTATTATTATTATTATTATTATTATATATATATATATATATATATATATATATATATATATATATATATATATATATATATATATATATATATATATATATATATATATATATATATAATGAATAATGATATAATAATAATAAAAAAATATATATATATATATATATATTTTTTTTTTATTATTATTATATCATTATTCATTATATATATATAATTTACTAGCCTAGAAATCTAGACGCACTCTAGCGGCAGCAAATCTAATTTGCAGCCACGGTAGTCTAGCAACTTTCCGTTGGCTTGCAAGCTGGAAAAACCAAACTCTGGTCAGGTCGTGTATTGAGTCGGTGGGCAGGCTTAACATAATGATGGCAGAGTTGCCGCGGTTCCGCATGCTACTTGTAAACAATGAAGCTGGCGAACAGCGGTCTTTCGAATTGCCTTTGGCCGCGACTTTGGAAGACTTGGAGTTAAGCTTTTCTCTGAGAAAAGAACGGCACTGAAGTCATTCTTAAGAAAGGAAGATGTGTTCGGAGTTTTGCCAACCGGATATGACAAAACTTGAATCTATCAACTAGCTCCACTTCACCTTCTTCGTTTCTCTGGTTGCTTGTAGCGTTATCCTATTGAATTTATATCTATGGAATTTGAAAGACAACTGTTTATCCCGCCCCTCGGATTGAGCCCTACCAATGGTGAATTCCCAAACCCAAAATCTTGATGTGGGTCTGGCTTGTCAGGCTAACAATTTACCATATTTACCATATAATTACGACTTACAATTTGGTCGCACCCTTTTTTATTACATTAATCATAATGATCTTGCATGTTGATGAATCGTTCTCTTGATTTATATATGCTGGTTTTGCACTGATGTAAAGATTGACGTGACTTAAAAACGTGATTTATTTATCATTGCCATGGGTGTTATTATTTTATTAAAGTAATATTTCCATGACAACGCGCTATGACCTTCACGTGACACACCGCAGCCACAATAGTGCTGTATGGCAGATGTATTGTATTTGGGTTTTTTTTTTTTTTCAAAATATTCACAAACTTTCTGGCTATGTCACCAACTACCTGATATTCCAATTCTCAAATACAAGTAAGTGAACGTGTTTTGTTGTTGAAAAATACAATGATCATGTTAATTGATTAGGGCTGCACGATTAATCAAAATCGAACCGCAATCGCGATTTGGCTTATGTGCGATTATGAAAGCGCAAAGACTGCAATTTTAATGAAATAAATATTTGCCCAGCGTGTCAGTGAAGAGCGGCTGTGATCAGTAGTAAACGCTGCTCCGTCTGAAAGACTGCGAGTTTGAGCAACAGGTGTCAAACATCTTCACAAACTAGTAATGCGAAGCGTTCATAAACCTGTTGTCCAACCACATACAACGTTTAATAACATGTTTTAACTCACTTCATATAGTCAGTCGAGCTGATGTGGCTTCTTATCACAGAATGTCAATCAGCACTGCATATTTTTATTATTATGAATAATACCCAAGAAGGCTTGAAGAACTCAAATACACCATATCTTGTCGCAGAAGTATTATCGTCATGTTTAATCAGTCAAATCGTTTCTATCTACGTTTTATTCAGCATACAGCAAGCTTCACATTAGGGATTTCCCATAGACTGTAAAAGTGGACCCTGTAAAAAATAGGGATTTCCTTAAAAGGAATGAGTACTTCGCTGGCGCAAATGTGGCGTTTCTGCTAGAGGGCGCCCTCTGGCTTCCAGTATGAATGAAACTTTTGGGTAGAAAATAAGAAAAATAAAACTAATCTCTAAATAAATGTATATGACAATCCATATGTTTTTCTTCAATGTACAGGAGTTTTAATCCCCACAGTGGATGCATAAGAGGCTCGTATTTCATATTAAAGACATAGACTTTGATATCGCAGATAAAAAGCACAGATTTGTCTAATAATAATTGTTTTTTTACAATAAATCCTTAGACCTTTCTAATGATTTTTAGTCATAGGCTGTCAGAATACTAACAGGTTAATTTTTTAGTTTTCTGTAAAATATAAATATTATTATTATTATACTGTTATATTTATTCTTAAATGCTCTATTTTAAATGTTTAATAATGAATGTTATTGTAATAGTAATATTTCTTATTTTATTTAGCAATAATAATAATAATCATAATTATTATTAGTCACATTAATATATAAACACAAAATGTTATATACACACTTTTCATTTGTAAAAATTAATAATAATCGCATTTTAAATCGCAATCGCAATTTTAACCAGAATAATCGCAATTAGATATTTTCCCCAAATCGTGCAGCCCGGTAATTGATCTATAATGCGTGATGGGTATCGCCATGTCAGTTTGCGCCGCAGTTCAGAGAATCGGATCTGTCAGATTTACAACATGTCAATTCATCCACTTCTCACGAAATACATGAAAGTAAGTGGCCGGTAAAGTGGGAGAAGAATAGAGTAAACTTTATAGTTACTTACACAATGTGTATCTGATATGAATATATCACGTAATCAATGGATTGTTATTGCCGCTTCCATAGATATCACTGTATAAATGTATTGTTTTGCTAGTACTCGTGTAGGCTATTTAAATGTGTGAAATGTAAAATTGTAAGTAAAATCATATACACACACACACACACACACACACACACACACACACACACACACACACACACACATACATGCACTTGCATACATAACATTTTTCCTTATAATGAATATATTGCAAATTAAAATGAAGTAAACAACTGATGCAGAAAAGAAACCTGAGATGTTTTTTGATGAATACTACTGTGCAATGTCTTAACCTATTATGTGTCTAAATGGTTAGGGATATATAAGGTATAAATCTAAATAAGATTTGTGAAAATATAAATTAACCCTTCAAACTGGAGTTTATCAGGGACTCCTATCCAATTAGTGAAATATCTTCCAACATGTGTCCTAGCCGCATGCCATCAAACACCTGCAAATGAAGCCTAATTTCCCACAGAGCCCAGTTAAAATCAGCACATACCCTGGTCGAATTGTTTCTGAATGTTGTCTTGATCCGTCTTGTTTCCACTCACTCGATAAAGGCCCTCTGTGGTGAGACCTGCAAATTAAGAGCAACACTTCATTAAAATCAATCCCGCAAAGGTTATGTGACAAAACCTCAGTGGAACAAAGCAGTTAGTGTTCTAAAAAAACAGCTAAGACTTGAAGCAACCATATAAAAGGATGCAAAAATTAAGGACAAGGGTGTCAAGCTCCAGTTTCTTATTACATTTTGAGTGAATACAAATTAAGAAACACAGTGGAACAAACAGTAAAGGATGACAAATCACAAGTTGTAAAGAAAATGGTGCTTTTGATCATTTTGATTTTGAAACAAAATGCATCTTTATGAACTCTCTGTGATGATCCTTGAATGCAAACAATTCATTCAGGTATTTAGATTTAAAAAAATTAAATCAGAGAATGACTACAACTCAAAAGTTTAGTTGAGTTAATTGTTTGTGGATATTTTACTCCAGATACTATGGTTTCAAAATAAATTATTTAAATCATCTGCTTCTTCATAGCTTGAACTGTAGAAAACTTCATTAATGAACACATAATAAATCATTAAAAACAATTATAAAACTATTCAAAATATTTTACACAGGGTCGCAAAAAACGAATAATTTGAAATAAAACCCTTCTGCAAGGCCCTGAAGTATAGATTCAAAATAATTGTGATATGACAATATAGTAGTTTTACTTCAAGATTGAGATAACCCTGCTAGCCTGAGCTAAAGATATAAAAATGACTAGTCGTATTTCTGCTGTTGTCGTTCTTAGCACAAATACTTTGGCTTCTGTATCCATCAAGTATTTGATACTTTCTGAAGTGACAGTACACTATATGGATGTTCTTGTCAGTCGCCAGTAAGAAAGCGTCTGCCAAAACTCAACCTGTTTGTGTCACATCCGTGAAAATGCTGTCATTACAGAGGTGTAAATCTTCCACAGAAAAACAAATATTACTGAGAGCAGGAAAGCCACTAGATCTACAGCCTTCCCATATCACAGAACAGCTCTTTTCCTACAACCTTTGCTCAAATATTTAAAATCATGCACTCAACCCAGTAAACTGGGCCACTCCAGATGGATGAGTGGACATACGAGCTGATCTCAGAGAGAAAAGTAGGCCAGAAATGCAGATAATGCGGCAGAATTCAACCCACACTTCCCCGTTCCCTTACTGATAACGCTGCGTGTATCTCTTTATTTTCATTATGCCTAATCTACTAAAGCTCGTTTATCAATCTAAAGATAGCTCTGTGAAGCCATGACCTTGTGCAGCTCTGCAGTGCTCCAGAGCGCTGATGCAAAACACAGGGCCCCCTCAGTCACTCTCAAAGCCTTGTGGGCTGCTAACTGCTACAAGTCAAAACCGCTGTGCATTCTTGAGATGCTCCCACATGTCAGAGCCGGTTCCTCCTCCAGAGAGGTGGGAGGCTACACAGAGGCGCCTGCCTCTTAACTCGCCACTGTGTTGTTACAGAAAAGGGCAGGTGTATAGCGACGAATGTGGGCTGTTTTACTGCCTTAGTGAATCACCAGTTTCCCTCAAATTGGTAAAAAGTAAAAACTGGTGAAAAAAATTTAACTTAAAAAATCTCTACTGGACATGTTTGATGGGAGTTCATGGCTGAGCGATCTAGTTAAATAGAATATACATTTTTTAAAATATATATTCTAAAAGCAAGTGCTTTTAAATCAATCTATAAAAAAGATATTTAAATAGTTTTTATGTATTAAATATTGTATGATATTTTATATTTTAAGATATTAAAACATCTCAGATGGTCCGATGCTCTCATACTTGCGAATGACAGTTACATAAGATGCTAGCGTAAAAAAAATAATGAACAAATAAAAACAACACAATATTCACTGTTAGCTTTTTTTAATTCGAACAAAATATATATTATCAATTGAGTCGATTGAGCTTGTGCAAAAATTTTCGTTTTACTAGTGCTGTCAAATCGATACAAAATGTGCTAATTAAATTACAAATTGTTCTGTAATTAATTGCGATCAATATAATTTTTTTTATATTTTGATATTGTAATAATTGTACAGTTACTTTTAATTAATGTAGAAACAACTTTAAGAGAGTATATTTTAAATATTGGTTGTAATGGCATCTTTTCATGAATGAAGGCCAGTATCACTGATACTAATACTGCTACTGATGTCTCTGAGATTTTTTAAACATTAAATTATAGAAATTTAACATTACTATATAATTGAAAGCTATATCAATTTCAACATTAGGCTTTAAAAAATAACTTTTAATTTAAGTGACATTAAAACAATCTTCACGTGGCCTTCTTACATGTCTAACAGTAGGAAATATATAGAAATTGAATAAAGTTAAACAGTCTGCACTGCATAAATAATGAATTAAATAGAGATTAATCCTTATCAAAGCTACAATTGTCTCTGTTACCTTTGTTCTTTGATTAACATTCATGACAGACAGCATTAGTGGCAGCTGTGACCTTAAGATCTGCCACTGCCGAACATGACGTAGATCTGACACGGATGTCACGTGCATCTCATTTTCTCACAACTCTTTAAGTTAGTTTAAGACGTTATTTAACTAATTTAATATGGCTCTTATGAGAATACCCGAAAAAACACAATTGCTTGCTATTGTGATATCATCTGCGAACCGTTGATTACTCATGGAGACTAAGTGATGGTTTGGTGAGGTTACCATGCAACGGCGTGGGTTTGGATCCAACCCTTTTTGTCAGGCCTGTCACATGTGAGAGCGTGAGCTCTGGCCTGGTGGCGTTATGCCCTGCCTGACACTGTGAACAGAGTGTGAGCTCACCTACAAGTGCAGGAACAGATGGATAATAATCGCACTGTACCATATCAAAGTCCAAACCTTGAAGGAGTTCGCACATACAGAACTGTCAGTCTGCTTGGGAACGTGTCAGCTTACTATTTAAGATAGCGGATAAAGCCCAGTACACGCAAATAGACAGTAAATACAGACAGTCACACTTCTTTGAGCTTTAGCCACTCAGGTTTCGAAGAATAAGTTGACGTATAGTAGAAACAAGCTTCAAATGGTCAAATTCACATAAAATGTTAAAGGGGACATATTATGCCCACATATTAAGTCTCTGATATCGCCAGAGTGTGTATGTGAAGTTTTAGTTCAAAATACCCCACAGATCATGTTTAATAGCCTGTTAAACACAGTTTTTGTGTATGTCCCTTTAAATGCAAATGAGCTGTTGCTTCCTGTCTGTTCTTTCAAGAAGAGGGTGGAGCTTCAAGAGCTCTGCAACAACAACAACAGAACATGTCAGAAACGGTTCAGTTCGACTGGATTCGAATGCCTACAGAGCCAGAGAATATATAGAACAGGTATAGTTTTGTTTAATTCCGTTGCTTTTATCGGCTATTAGTACAAGCATGTTGTAGCGGACCCTGTCCGAATGATGGCCAAAACACAGTGCAAGAAGTGCACATTAAAGTATTATCCATAAACACTCTCTCTCTCTCCTTGCATTATCATCAGCATACACAGCGAAGTACATAAAAACACGCGTTACAACTAACAATAAATAAATAATACAGACCATATGCTTTTACAGGGGCTGCCTAGCTTTATATCTGTGAACTGATACAACTCAGATAAACTATTATAAAGTGTAGTGCTCTCCCTTTCATTACTGTCGTGGCCCGTGACCAGTATCGCCAGTGTACAACTGGCTGAGGGCGGAAACTATTTCAATACAGAACAGTCTGTCAGCGCAGTGTGTGGAACCGTGCAGATTAAGGGGCGATAATATTATAATAGATCCCCTTCCTATGTCAGAAGGGGAGAGAAATCTGAGCGGCTCAGTTTTTTTTACATGCTTGTAGAAAAAGGTTTACCAAAGCAAAGTTACTGGGTTGTCCTTTTTCAGGTTTTCTGGGTTGGTAGATGCACCGGGGACCCGATTACAGCACTTAAGCACGGAAAAGGTCAGATTTTCATGATATATCCCCTTTAAAATGTCATTCAGTGTGGTACAGTCATGTCGGAAACACAATCACACTAGCTTGGACTACCTGATCCACTCAATCAACTGCAAACGCTTAACAATAGCAAGTGGAAATGTTGGTTTAAATGAGCCATATATGTTTGAACCAGAAAATGATTCAGAAGTAGAAGAGGACGAGCGAATTATACAGGGTCGTCTACAAGTTAATGTATCAGAATGGTAATGCGTTTTATGTATCGCTCTCTACAATGTCGAACATAGAGGTAATTGATATTATTAGCCTTTGGCTTGACTGCATTATCAAACAGTTAATAATGTGTTACTAATGTCATACTAGCGTTTCTTTACTTAGATTTTCTCGCATGGCTTTTTTTTTGTCTCCATGGGAAACTAATGATAATGTTATTTCAACTATCAAATCAAATCTGTCATGTGGCATTCAATGACAATCTTTTTTAAATGATATATGGGTGAATAATAATAATAATAATAAAATACACCCGGAAATGTATTATAAATAAAAAGAAATTATATACACCAGTTTTTTGTTATGTTTTGAAAAAGAAATATTTGAATGAATGCATTTATTTGATCAAAAATACAGTAAATATCAATAACATTTTTCCTATTTGAATATATTTTAAAATGTATTTTTTCCTTTTATGACACTCTTCTTCAGTCACATGATCCTTCATGCAAATATGCTTATTTGGTGCTCAATAAATATTTCTGATTATTATTAGTAGCTGAAAATGGTTGTCCTAATAATACATTTTGGATTGAGCAGATTTTTTGATGAATAGAAAGATTAAATTAAAAATTAAGAAATGTGAATTATTTTAGAATAGAAATCTTTGTTAACATTATAAATGTCTTTACTCTCTTTTTAAAATGTTTATTGCATATTTTGCACATTTACAAAGCAGGACAAAGAGCGTACCTGTATCATAAGGCACACCATACTTACTAAAATCCAAAAACACAAGAAATTAAATGGAATGGACTCGTGACTTAAAGATCTAAATCAGGACAGCACTAAAATGGGGATTCAATATATTCTTCAAAAATAGGATATCTAAGGGATAAAAATGTAAGCCAATTAAAAAGACATTCACACAAAAAATTAAGAGCTAAATTCACAGTAGTAAAAAAGCTTTTCTGTTCATATTCCACTACGGATACAATATATCCCAAACAGGATTTTCTGACATGCAAATCATATTATTTCACTCATTGTTGAATCAATTTAATGGATTCTTGCTGAATGAAAGTATCAGTTTCTTAAAAAAAATAAAAAAAATGTACTGACCCCAACCCAAACAATTGAATGGTTGTTAAAGTATAATAATAGGCCTAAAGAGAATAATAATCAGAGTTTAATTCCAAGACAATTAGACTACATTTTATTTGATGGGGGGGCGGTAAGGGACCTAGATAATGGGTGGATGGCGCTGGCCCAAAAAACGTTGAAAACCACTGTGTAGAGTTACACAAACCATGTTCCTGTTCGCCATCTCACAGTCAGACAATCAGTATCTTAATGATAGGAAAAGCCCTGCCCCGATTGTTTACATACTTGTGATAGTAGGGAACAGGGGCGTTTTTGAGCAAGTCTTTGGTACACTGCAGTTTAGTAAGAAAATACACAATAATGGTGTTGACTAATGAATTTGCACATTGGTTTTTCTTAAGGCATTTTAAAACCACCACACTACAGGTTGTTTTTTTTTTAATGTAGAAAAAGTGCATTGCCATCTTGCGCTGCCCAAAGTGATACGAATGCACCAGATGTTTAAAGCTGGCTTCACGTGCGATCGAAATGATCGTAAATACGAGTTTTTCTAGGTAAAAACTGCACATGATTTTGATACCCAAATTCCCAAGATGGGAGTGCCATAAAACAGCTAGATCGTCTCGTCATTAATGTAGTGCATATTGTCATATACGAGTAATCATTTGAAGCATATTGCCGTTTTATACACAGCGAAAATACTAACCTGCATTTGACCGAAATTTGGATAACATTGTAAATGTTTATATGGTTGTCAGTGCATGCGTCACTACATATCATTTTGGTTAATAAGATTTTCCCAATAAATAGGCAAGAATAAACATGGTGTCCTCCATGAATCCTGTTCATTCTCACAACAAAGCACTTGAATGCAAAAAGCTCGTAATCACGATTTGGGGATTATGGGAATTATGACATTTCCGATAGCACGTGAAGGCAGCATTAAATCACAACTTCCCAACTCGTAAATACGACTTGAGTGCACCAATAATCAGCAACTAACAGCTGCTAGCCATAAAAAGTCAAATCAGTCAGAGTCAGCATACTGACCCTGTGTAGTGTGTCAGTAATTTCAGACGTGATGATCTTATTTAGTCAAATGCTGTAAGGAAGGTCAATGTCAAAAGTGTGGTGAAAACAGTAACAGGAAGACGTACTAAGGGAAGTGATCTTAATTTGGATGCATGTCTATTGTCCCCTCTAAGCCCTTCCCATCCACCGTTGAACTTTATCTGCACCTCCTCATCAGTAGATTACCATCACGTTCAACCTCAGAGGCAACAAAAGGCCACAGTGATACAGGAAATCACACACACATAACCGCAAAATAGGAAATGTCAAAATAGAGCACATATGCAAAAACAGACCATAAATCAAATCAGGTACCCAGAAATCACAATATAACAGATTTGCCAAATCTGGTTTTAGCAGTTCTCCTTCAATAGATATGATTTCAAATCTGGCTTGTAATTATGTGAGACGACATTAAAAAAAGGTCAGCGTGGTAATGAAAACCTGCCATTATGAGCACTGCTGTTTTATCTCCTGATGAAGTGTTTACACAGCAGGAAGAAGACAATATCACACAAAAAGTGCACCGCACACAGACTCTGCATGTCAGATGCTTCATTAGGGGAACTAAAATGTCAGGTCGTTCATGAGTATTTGTTTTCACAATGAGCAATAAGCCTTCATAAAAAAAGCAGAACTAAGGTCTTTTTTGCAGCTGCCGGTGCCTGTTTTACATTATAATCCTATGGAGTAAACCGTGTTTTCAAAAAAGTTGTGAGCGTTTTTTTAAACGCCAATGCCGACATCTCAGTGGGTGATTACGTAAACTGTTGATCATCTGCCCATCATCATATAAAGTCCGCCCTGGAAATTTGATTGGGCTCTGATTCGAGCATAGTTGCTCCACAACGGATCAAGTCGAGACCAAACATCCCAACCTCAAATGTTGGGGGTGGGACTAAATCCAGGCTAGCTGTCGAGATTAACGAATCATTGTACCGAATTAAATGTAAAAAATAAACTGACTGAATCCATTTTCTCCAAACTCTCTGGGCGGGCAAAGCAGAGAAAGGGGAGGTAACCTTTCCACGTATGACAACAGATTGGCCCATCTGAGCTTTCATTTTATCAAAGGCAGAGCAGGATACCCAGGGCTTGGTTTACATCTATCTCTATTTCTAGCCACTGTGGGACCATAGGCAGGCTAGGGAAACTCATATTAATGTTCCACAGAGGAAAGATTTTCATGTCATGGGACCTTTAAGTCTAAAATATGCCGCAAACAGCATCAATCAACCGGAGCTCCTGGACAAAATTTTTGAAAGCACCATACTGTTTTCTTCCCCGTATAATGTTGTGCACCCACAAACGTTTTTGTGAACCGACATTTTCCTCCCTGTTAACTTCAAAAGTCAAAGCAAGAGCCAACTTTCTCAAGATTTTGTATCTCTGCACCACACAGCACTCTTGCTGCCAGCTTTTTTTTTTTTACTAAATGAGCGCTCATCAACTTTTTCTTGTCAAAAAAGACGTCAAGTGTGAACACAGCCTAAGCCATTTGTTTTCAATGAGACTTGGTGATTTCCAGTGACAGCGTCAATGCAAGCATGTTCAGTTGTAACTTTATGCAAATGAGCATCGTTGCAACACGACGACTACAACTAGAGCACACCAGTGACCGCTGGGAAAGTTTTTTTATTTATTATAGAAGTTAGAAGTATTTGCCTGAACCAAAACCAACCAATTCTGAAATGAACCCCATTACATTATTGCCTCAAACCAAAGTTTTAAACTACGCAGCCCATGATACACTACGCATTATGTAATGCATAAATGTCCACATCATGATTTTATTCTAATACTAAAATATATTTGTATATTTATTGCAAAATAGTAAAATACACTACCGTTCAAAGGATTGGGGATTTCTTTATGTTTCTGAAAGTCTCGTATGCTCACTAAGGCTGCATTTAGAGAGGGTTGCTTAAGAAACCCTCTCTGAACCCAGCACTTTTAGAAAACTACAGACCGGTATCCCTTCTGCCTTTCATTGCAAAGACACTCGAGCGAGTTGTTTTTAACCAGCTCGAGTTGTTTTGAACAGAACAACCTCCTGGATATCAACCAATCAGGCTTCAAAAGCGGCCACTCAACTGAGACTGCCCTACTCTCGGTTACGGAGGCACTGAGACAGGCAAGAGCGGCTTCCAAATCCACAGTACTTATCTTACTAGATTTGTCTGCTGCTTTTGACACAGTTAACCACCAGATCCTCTTGTCAACTCTCATGAAGATGGGCATCTCAGGAACTGCTCTCCAGTGGCTCAAGTCCTACCTCTCAGGTAGGTCCTTCAGTGTGTCATGGAGAGGTGAAGTGTCTAAGTCACATCATCTAGCCACTGGAGTTCCACAGGGCTCAGTGCTTGGACCACTTCTCTTCTCCATCTACATGTCATCACTGGGATCTGCCATTCAGAAACATGGCTTTTCCTATCACTGCTATGCCGACGACACTCAACTCTACTTCTCATTTCAACCAGATGATCCCACGGTTGGTGTTCGTACCGCTGCCTGCCTAACAGACATTTCTGCCTGGATGAAGGAGCATCACCTGCATCTCAACCTTGCGAAGACAGAACTGCTTGTGGTCTCAGCCAACCCAGCACTTCATCATAATCTCTCCATTCAGCTAGGATCATCAACCATAACTCCGTCCAGGACAGCCAGGAACCTTGGAGTTGTGATTGATGATCAGCTAAAATTCACTGACCACATCACTGCAACAACCCGGTCCTGCAGATTTGCATTATATAACATCAGGAAGATTAGACCCTTCCTATCAGAGCAGGCCACTCAACTCTTGGTCCAAGCTCTTGTTCTCTCCAGACTGGACTACTGTAATGCTCTTCTAGCGGGCCTTCCGGCATGCACTATCAAACCCTTGCAGCTGATCCAGAATGCAGCGGCGAGGGTGATCTTTAACGAGCCGAAGAGAGCGCACGTCACGCCTCTCTTCAATCTCCACTGGCTGCCAATAGCCGCTCGCATCAAATTCAAGACACTGGTGCTCGCCTACAAAGCAACCATTGGCTCTGCACCAATATACCTAAACTCGCTTGTTCAGACTTACACACCCTCCAGGAGCTTACGTTCTGCCAGTGAACGACGCCTTGTGGTGCCATACCAAAGAGGCATGAAATCACTCTCACGGACCTTTTCCTGGACTGCCCCCACCTGGTGGAATGACCTACCTATCTCAATTCGAGCAGCCGAGTCTGTAGCCATTTTCAAAAAACAGCTAAAGACACGTCTTTTCCAGCAGCACCTGACCAATCAAGAATAGCACTTAACATTCTATTCATTTTTTTGTCTGTCTAATTTATTTAAAAAAAAAAAAAAAAAAATAAAAAAAAATCCTGTGTGTTCTGTGTTAGATTAACTGAGACTTGTTACAGCACTTGCATACTGTTGCCTTTGACTGTTCTAGTTGCTTCTATTGCTCTCATTTGTAAGTCGCTTTGGATAAAAGCGTCTGCTAAATGACTAAATGTAAATGTAAATTTATTTGATCAGTAAAATACAGATTTAATTTTTTTATTTATTCCTGTGATAGCAAAGCCAAAAGAACAGCATTCATTCTTTACTCTTAATCATTGGTGGGCGCTGTCTGCTTCAGGATTGTGGGTAGCGGAGTTTAATACTATAACTTGTAGTAGTAAATCACACTTCTCATTTCCATAGAAGCATAATCTATTATTTAAAAACCTTTTTTATTTAACAAAATAAGCCTATATTATTGATACACATCTATTTCTCCATGGAGAAAGTAAATGGGATATTAACTTCCAGAACCCGAATGTTGCGCTCTATAGGAGTGAAGACAGTGGAGCCCACATCATCCATCTGTTGTGAGATACTGTAGAAAAAAAGTTAATGTTGCTGTGAGTGACTCATTTTCAGAAGCGAGAAAACCGATTTCTTGTCAAAATACAATGACATCGTATTTTTACTGGTAATACATCTTATTTGTGATCTCGCGACCTTAACGCTTTAGGCTGGACTCTAGAGCATAGTGGCAAATGTCATGCATCGTATTCCCATGTTACCACAATGTCTTGAAGGGGTCGTACAAAATAAAAAGGCAAAGCTCAGGGTTACAGCTTCTGTAAATGCTACAGCGCATGTCTGTGCGAAATCAATGTTCTTGCTTCAGAGCTGGGACGAAAGTCACACCAGGACTGCAACCTTTTCACTATAATGCTGTCATCAAATCCTTTCTGAAAAGGGCGTGCCTGTACAGGAACACACCAGGGATGGGCCGCTATCAAAAGATTCATTCCTCCACAGAGGCCTGTGTAAACCCAACAAAGAGAGTACTCCCATGTATGTATGAGAGTATGCTGCTTTGATCCATTTTTAACATGCTACACCTTTTCTTAGGAATTGTATCTTGTGTATCTTATCTTATTATTCTGAAATGTTTGAAAAGCTTAAAAGGAATCTGATGTAAAATACAATGTTTGATGTGTCTTCCTTCCAGGTACCCATATTGCACCTGTTTTACAGCACCCAGACTAGGACAGCTTGTGTGAAAAATTATTTTACATATAGAATTTTAAATCTTTGTTGAAACACTTTAGCTCTGTTGTAAAATATGGTGTTAAGACTCTTTAAAAGGTTGGCTGTATAATTATTCCTTTAAGAATCGTTCTCCTGGTTAAAATTTGAGGCAGCACTTGACCAACAATTCACCATAGCAGACAAGAGAAATTATTATAAATATATTTAATTCATACAAAGCATCAATGAAAATATTAAAGCAGCACTAGGTAACTTTTCAACCTTCATAATATATTTTCAAGACTCAATAGGTTGAATGAGACGTCTGCCATAGCCTGACGGGTCTGTATCGTTTTTAATCGTACTTTTAAACTTCGGGTTTCGGGTAGTAACCCGAGAAAAAAAAGACCCTACAAAATTCGACTGATTTACGGCATATACGTCACTTCCACCATCACCCCCACTTCCTTAAATTCGGACGTGCGAGCCCAACTATCTTTTGTTTGCCGGATGTTATAGTCATGGCGGAGGCAGCACAGAAAAAGAAGAAAGCAAAGGTTTTGTCGGAGGAATGCAAAAAGAGGAAACGAGAATGTGATCGTATTAAAGGCAGGACGAGGATCAACATTGGGCCAGCGTTTTCTCGTTGGTGTGAGCTGAAGGAGGTCAATATATGGTTATTACCTACCACTCAAACATTGAATTGAAGTATCATATAGATTCTGTAAAACGGTAACCAATAGACTAGACTACTATAATGACGCTGGCTTGTAAACGTGAGCATCGCGACCATTTGGCGTTTGGAGAAAAAAAAAACAACAACATGAAATTATATTCATATGACATGCTGTAACATATGCCACTGTAATATGCCATAGTTGTCATGTCAACAAATGCACGTGCGATGCATCCCCTGATATAGGATTACAGAGTTTGCGACAGTAGTAGAGGACAATACTGTTTCCCAACTGTAGGGGGACCCCGAGAGCAAAACCTACCTAGTGCTGCTTTAATTAATTGAATAAATATAACAAATTTATTATACATAGGTTCCATGCCCATTTGGAAGTTAACTTAGAAGGATGCTGCCTATGTAGGCAGTATGGAGCAAGGTGGCTCACTACATTTTGGAACGGAGCAAGTCTGTTGGCAGGAATTGAGAGTGATTTCCGATGCATCTTTCCAGCACCCATAACCAAAAACCATTCAAATGAAGGGAAATGACTACATGAAAGATCTTGTGCATCTGGTGCTGATGCTAAACCATTATACACAATCACTTGACACCATCTGTTTAATTATTCTGCCATAACGCCCACCGCTATGGTGGAGTTTAAGACCAAATATCAGGGTCCACAAATAGACATGGAGGGAAAGTGCTTTTCTAAACCAACCTCCATACGTCAGTGCAGACGCCTGGTGAAGAAATGCTCCATGAGCTACAGTATGATTGTGTTAGCGGGGGGCAAACGTGAGTTTCAAAGCCATTGCCTCAGCATTCCACTAACACACGATAATAAATCAGCAGAGGGGAAGCGTCGACTCACATGCTCATTCCACAGGAAATCTGTTTAAAAATATACCAACCCTTATTAACCTTATTCCTCACAGGATTTCAATATACTTAACAAGGTTTAGGAAATAAACTCAGGTCAGGGTTGATCCTGCAATGTGAGACGCGAAGCCTCAAATGCCAACATTAGTGTCACTTACTCACTCCGCAAACAAAAGCCACTCTGGAAATCGAACCTTGCAGAATGTAGAGGGGGCAGAATCTGAGTCAAGTCATCAATTTTCACACTACTGTGATAATAATTGCCTCTGCAGCTCTTGGTGCCTATAAATCAAAGCGGCAGATGTGAAGGAAAATATCAAAGCGTATCAGCTTTCCTTTTATTGATTCCCAAATCTATGCAAGAAAAAAAACATGTTGACAACGTCCCTTTATTAAATGGATAGTTCTCCCAAAACTTAATATTCTGTCATCACTTACTCACCATAAAGCGGTTACAAACTTTTATGACTTTAATCATCCAAGTTTTGAAGAACAAGCTGGCTGCTATTTTCCGTTCAACTGTAAAGAATGGAGAGGGAATTCCCTACTGTAGAGTACAGTATTTTTTCAATGCATTCAGGGAAAATATTAGCCTACTGTAAATCTAAATACAGTACTAAATGACCACGAAAACCACCACACACCTTCTCATTCAACGGCTCTGTGACAGATTGATCATGACGATGAAAGCCCACAAAAGTATGGTAGGTTAACTTTCATTTTTAGACTTTTTAAAATGCTTTGTTCCTTTTATTCTGATTTTATTCGCAAATATAAAGCTACGTTTTAGAATATCTGAGCAAGCGTTCATTTTCTGAGCTAAAGCTGTGCTAAATGGCCTTTTCCTCCCGCAGCACCTTTTTCCTGCCTTATTTGTTTTATACAGATGTTATTTGCATGGTGTAAATACATTTGAGTTAATACATATCTGTAAGAACATCAGAGCGGGTGCTCAATTCCCATTTGAAGGTGAATTTTAGCGGCATTTAGGGGTGAGGTTGTGAATTGCAACGCTCACATAGAGAAGCTATGGGGGCCGACACAGGACAAAAATGTCATTGTCGGAGAGAGCAGAGAGTGACTAGTGCTCTGTAGAGAAGTTTGTCCGTTTAGGGCTACTGTAGAAACATGACAACGAAAAATGGCGACTTCACTGTAAGGGGACCCGTGGTGTATGGGGATAGAAATGGCTCATTCTAAGTTACTAAAAACATAACGGTACATTATGTAAGCATAGATTTGAAAACTTATGAAACAATTATGAAATTTCTGTCAATAGATCCTCATCAATAATACACACTGAACCTTTAAGCCATTTAAGCGGAAGAGTTGTCGCAATAAAGAAGACCTTTTACAGAATGTGGCTTTAAATGTTTCAAGACGATATGTATTCACTGGTTATAGTTGTATACTGCTACTAATTCAGTATTTGAACTCTTCACATTTTTATTTTTATATTTCAAACATTTATTTTCCACTGGCATAATGATTTTACTGGTATGGCTATAATTGTATTTCGTTCATTGATGAAATATGCTAAATATGCTGGTAAATCTGTATATTCTTATATAAGTTCAGCTAGGGCTGGGCGATAAAACGATATGTATCGCGATAGACACGTAATCGATATCAATAAAAAATGCGTCCGATAATTATTTTTTTTCTTCGTCGGAAGAAACCAGAGGTTGCGAAGCAAGTTTGGTTGCATGAACAAAGGCACTCACTCTGTGGTAACCAAGCAACGTAGGGAGTGACAGGCTAATCATGTAACTGTATCTTGTTTGGTTGCGCCATATCGTCTCGTGTTGGATTCTTCAGTAAACAGAACCGGCGTGGAGTGATAAGTGGAAAATGAGTGCCGCAGCTAGTTGGGAAATCTAGTCAGCTTGCCAGTATGGCAGTTTTTTATTTTATTTTATAAGTCTGACCGTTGTCCACACCAAGACTGGTCAGCGCGGGAGTCCGCTGACAGCGTGCGCGCCTCGTTCGATTATGCTATTCTTGACTTTGGCTGAATCCGAAATCGCCCCCTAAACCCTCAATCACTATTCCCTACTTTAGTACACTAATACAGTTCACTTGAAGGAGTGAATGAAAACAAGTGAGTGAATTCGGACGGCCGTTGTGTGTACATTGGCTGTACACTAGTTATTGCGGTGCAAAGTGGGATAGAATGAGTGCACTCAATAACGTCCACTATGGTTTCAGACACCACTACAAATGGCTGTCCCCTCAAATAATGCCCTATTTAAGGGCATAGGGGGCGATTTCGGATTCAGCCTTTGAAACAACATGGAGAGGTAATGTTACTCTGCATCAGTGCCTTATGACAAAGTATCTATTCTAAACGGTAACCGTTACAAAGAAATAACGGAGGCACTGCACCTTAATGTTAAGAGATAATTAAGTGTTCATTGTGATTTTAGACTTGTGTTTATATTTTAATTATTTGAGTGTTTTCCATGGTTGTGTTGACATTTCTGCCTTTATAACTGAGAGGATTATAATCAGAGGAAAGTTAAGTTTAAAATAAAAATGTTTAAATGTAAAATATTTTTCTCCTGGTCCTTATTTTAAATGAGTCATAAAACATATCAATAATTATCGATATCGACCGATATTAAACACTTATATCATGATACAGTTTTCAGCCATATCGCCCAGCCCTAAGTTCAGCTACGAAATGTAAAATATGAAACCTGTTGATGTATTGTGTTATTGAATATATAACAGTAAAATAAAATAAAATAAACAGTATAATGCTGTACTTTACAGTATGCTTAAAACTACTGTATTTAGTTTTACAGTAATTTTACTGTGGTATAAAATACAGAAGCTTGCTGGCTATTTCTTGCCAGTAAGTGACTGTTGATTCTACATGAAATTTTTGTGCATGCAAAGTCCTAAGCCTATGATTTTTGCATAAATGCTTAGATGTCTAGATTCTGGAGTCAAACAACTGTCTGAAAGTGGTTAAAAATTAAGCATTGACATATTTAGTCATGCTGAGTTGACAGCTGCATGAGTGGCGTAAGTGCTTTTAAAATAAAAACGAGTCCAATCGAAGTTGTGAGCGCAGCAAGTTGGCTGTTATCAAAGAGGGGTGGGTTTGCGTGTGTTTAGCCCCATGAGAAATTCATGGCAGTCGAGAGGATTTAGCAGAGCCGAGCGGCCTTATCTACTGCCTGCAGCTAAACGGAATCCCCTCGCACAGTCCTAAGAACTATGTGGCATTGATTTAACGTAGAATATCTGCTCGCAGTGAACAGGCAAGCAGCACAGGTGCGTAGCGGGCTGATGGGCATAAATTCTGATATGACGAAAATAAGCAAGCTGTTTGTGGAACAAATGCAAAAAGCCAGACAAGACAGAACTAAAAGCAAATCCATCAAAAAAAGCAAACAACAAAGCATGTTCAATTATTCAGTGTGAATTATCATCAAGGGCTCATTGTGAGGCCACTGCAGCGACACTTTCGTGTCTGTACTTAAAGCAGTAATGCATGCGCTAATGTGTCGGCGGATGAGCTGTGGTCAGCTTGAACATGGACTGACCGGCATATCCAGGACATTTGCCCTTCAGCAAACAGTGATGGCATCATTCGCTCCAGCTCATCTTTAATTCATCATGAACAGATGGGATATGCTTAAAAATAGTCATTTTTTAAGCCGCAAACTACTGCAATTGCGTAATCAGCGGCAGATACCATGTCTGTTTGGGAGTAGGTGTATGTAAACCAAAGTACTGCTTGCATTATGGCTACATTCTTACTTCTCCTCAGCAAAATTTAAACCAGAAACAATGTTTTTCTATGCATGTCTGTTTACATTTGTTTACATACTGTTAACATTTGACAATAAAACACTGAGCAAAATATAGCCTGCTATGCTGTGCTGCTGCTTACTATCTTTTAAAATCAATATGTAAAACTGGACACATTATGCAACGGTTAACCTTTCAACAGTAGTATGGTATAAGTGTCACATGATCTCTATGTTACATGTTTAATTCAATAAGTCCCATCAAAGTTATTTTGCATATCTGTTCTAATCGTGTACAAAAATAACAAACTCTAAGACTTATCAAATATGTAAAAATAATAATAATGCTAAAATAAAATAAAAAGGCTGATACCATTTCCAGTTCATTTGTCACACTGGAAACAGAAGGTCAAGAAAAGTGCACATTTTGTCTAATTTAGTATACAGGAATATGCATAGTACAAAATATAACATTTTTGGTATATAAAAAAAATATAAAGATTCTGGTTCCTTAATTCCATTAACGATTCCTTTAATACTTTTGAGAGAGCTGATTCATAAGTCGTAACACTGATTTGTTCAAAAGAATCAGCTCAATTGGTGTGAAACCAGTCCTTGTCAGTAGTAGTAGCTCACCTAATTCTATGCATACAGAACATTTTCAAAATGTGCATAGAGCATCAACTGCACAAAGAAAAATGCTATTCTGAACACAATGCCATTTAGATGTTACAAATCAGCAGCACTTCTTACGTATGTGAACATGGACAGTAGCCCCTAACAACCACCATCGGGCACATTGGGAGCTTAAAAAGTAAGTTAAGTTCTGCTTGTCAATTCTTCAAGTACATACGCTTCATTCTTGCTTCCTCTCAAACTCCCAGAGCTTATGGCATCATCTCCCTCCCCTTCATTACATTTTCTAAGCCTCATCCTGAGTCTAGATGCACTGGCTGATGTGTGGCGACAGCCTGTCAAAGCCAAGTGCTTCTGACATCCTCTCCTCTCGAGCACAACAAGCAGTAGCAGGCCAAGGGGAATAACAGGACTTTGCGTTGTCGGACATTTATTGCTAAGCATTCGCCAGAGACCTTAATGTGTCAAAGGAGGAAAAAGCCAGAGTCATCAAAACCTTCTTGCAAACCTCTTGCAAGGTGCATGTCTACAGTTGGCAAAGCAACAGTAGGGCCCAATAATATCTGCGTTCACGGAATCATTATCATCACGGCATATTAACGCGGAATCTAGTGGAATTTTACATATTTGGAATTAAATGCCGTTTTGTGTGGGAGAAGAACGAATGTCTGGGGGAAATGCAGACTGGGGGAAGCAAATCTGGGCGACATAACCCCTCCCGTCATTTCAGCTCCCCCTTCAAAACAATGAAAATATAGCGAAGCGGCTCTCCACGGCTCTGCTTTCGTCGGCGAAAAAGTTAAGAAACTCAACGCTAAGCCCTCAGTGCCGAGCAGCTCGCTTGGGAGTACTTGCTGTATTTTGCCTCGTTTTTAATGCACTTTAATGTACTGTATGGGAAATAATGTCTTAAATGAACTTGAGAGAAAATGAGATGAGCGGGACAGCGCGTCTGATCCACGTCATGTTCGGAAGCGGTAGATCTTAAAGTGACAGCAACACTGATAATGTTTGTCATTAATGTTCATCAAAAGAACAACGGGGACAGAGAACATTTTAGCTTTAATGATGATTAATCTATATTTCACTTATCATTTATGCAGTTAAGAAATGTGTTGATAACTTTATTCAATTTCTGTGTAGGCTATGGGTAAATATAACATTATTATATTATAATGGGTTTATGTAGCGATTGTTTTAAGTTAAATTAAATCAAAAGTTGTTTTTTAAAGCCCAATAAATTTTGAAATTTGTAGCTTTCAGTTACACTATAATGTAACGTCATTAATGTTTCATAGAGACATCAGTGATACTGGGCTTCATTCATAAAAACATGCCATTACAACACATATTTAAAATATGCTGTCTTTAAGTTGTTTCTTCATTAATTTGGAGAGTAACTGAAATTATTACAATATCAAAATATTAAAAACTCCAAAGTTTTTTAATTGCAATTAATCGTGATTAATTACAGAAAAAAATGTGATTAATTCAGTTTTTTAATCAATTCACAGCACTAATATTTTGTTGTGACTTGAAGTACTTAGAGTCTAAATGTGATGTTTGTTACCTCAATAAATTTAAGGTCATTTCTATTTTATGTTCTATTAAATTAACATTAAAAGCACACTTTTTTTACAACTAAAATAACAGTTAAGGGTAAAAAAAAACTGAATTCCCAAAAATTAAAACAGAAAAAACGGAATTAGCAAAAATGTATATATAAAAATAAAATTAAAAAATTAAAAAATGGAATTTGGGAAAAAATAAAACTGATTTTATAGGGCCCTACAACAGTCATCCAGAGGGGAACTCCACTTGCAGAGCAGGCTAGCAGTTTAAAAGTATCCTTAATATGCTTAATTCAGCCGTATCATATCAAGTGTGGGAAGTGGTGGCAAACAAATTAGGACTCGTCCATTTACACTGATCTAGTCTCTGCCTGTAAAAGGTTAAAACACACACTATGTTACATGCAGCCAAATAAACCAATAGTAATGTGACTGATAGCTCAATCGGCATGAAGAGCCAACATGAAAATTACATAATTAGAAAAAATATTATTTCATCAGAGTAATTCTGCAGCACTTGCGCTGTAGATAGATCCATTTATTTAAATTAAATCAATCTCATAAAAACATTAGGTTCAGGATACATATAACCAGGGCTTGACTTGACATTAACTTTTCTGCTCACAACCAGACACTGTGGCTAGAGGTTTTCCAAAGTTACTTGCCACTCAGCAATTTTACTGGGCAAATTTTTGACATCAATACCATGGGGAAAAACGGCCATGTAGATATTTGTAATATTATCTCATAATTTGGCAGCAGGTTATATTAGGTTGCTGTCACTTTGAGACCCGATGCACGGATCCATTATACTGTAACACATACATTTTCTTTTTCAACTTTGAAACGTTTACGTTGAAAATAACCGACTGTTTTTATGCAAATAGATGCCAAGACCAGCATTTTGGCATTATTTTGTGTGTATTTGACTGTTTAAGGTCAATGAGCAGTGAAAAAGAACTCAGTTTTGTACTGTGTGACAGCTTTAACTGAGCACACTTTGGGTGGGAGCACAAAATCTGCAGTAATGAGTAAAATTATGCACAATACGCCAAATTCAAGCCCTGTAACACACCAACAATATTCATCCAGAGCAAATTAAATGGCTAAGTGCGGGGAGACAAGGTTCTGTGTCAACATGCTGTTGGAGAGATGAGAGCAATAAAGTGCAACTGTTATCGTCTATATATTCTGCGGAAAGTGAGAACTAAAAGCTTTTCAGATATTTCAGTAGAGAGATAAAAAAAATGAAAACAGCATACATTAACGTTTTAGCCTACTAGCTAGTTTATTGCTGCATTATCAAATAATTTCTAATGAACATAAGACTGGATTCATTTAACATTCAGCAGGCCTACATAGATACAACAGAACAAAGATGCATATGAAATAAACTAATATAAAATAACACTGCATATTCTTCACTGTATAAATTAAATATATATACTATTATTACATTGAGACGTTGCTACTGTACAACATTAATATATTTGTCACAATTACTTTGTTAAACTGAACTTTTATTTTTGACGGGTTGCCGTGAAGACCTTTGTGTTTCTGTGTGTGTATTTATTAGGGCTGCACAATTAATCAAAATCAAACCGCAATCGCGATTTGGCTTATGTGCGATTATGAAAGCGTAAAGGCTGCGATTTTAATTAAATAAATATTTGCCCAGCGTGTCAGTGAAGAGCGGCTCTGTGATCAGTAGTAAACGCTGGTCCGTTTGAAAGCACTGCGAGTTTGAGCAACATGTGTCAAACATCTTCACAAACTAGTAATGCAAAGCATTCACAAACCTGTTGTCCAACCAAATACAACGTTTAATAACATGTTTTAACTCACTTCATATCGTCAGTCGAGCTGATGTGGCTTCTTATCACAGAATGTCAATCAGCACTGCATACTTTTATTATTATGAAAATACCCGAGAAGGCTTGAAGAACTCAATACACCATATCACAGAAGTATTATCTTCATGTTTAATCAGTCAAAGCGTTTCTATCTTCGTTTTATTCAGCATACAGCAAGCTTCACATTAGGGATTTCCCATAGGGATTTCCTGAAAACAAACGATTACTTCTCTGGCGCAAATGTGGCGTTTCTGCTCGAGGGCGCCCTCTGGCCTCCAGTTTGAATGAAACTTTTGGGTAGAAAATAAGAAAAATAAAACTTCTCTCTAAATAAATTTATGACAATCCATATGTTTTTCTTCAATGTACAGGAGTTTTAATCCCCACAGTGGATGCATAAGAGGCTCATATTTCATATTAAAATACATAGACTTTAAGAAATTGATATCACAGATAAAAAGCACAGATTTGTATAATAATAATAATAATATTTGTTTTTTTTACAATAAATCCTTAGACCTTTCTAATGATTTTTAGTCATAGGCTGTCTGCATTCTAACAGGTAACCCACAATTTTTAGTTAAATATTATTATTATTATTATTATTCAAAATGTTATTGTAATAGTAATATTTCTTATTTTTATTTAGCAATAATATAATAATAATCATCATTATTATTATTAGTCACATTAATATATAAAAACAAAATGTTATATACACACTTTTCATTTGTAAAAAATAAATAAATAAATAAATAAATAAAGAATACTCGCATTTTAAATCGCAATTTTAACCAGAATAAATCGCAATTAGATATTTTCCCCAAATTGTGCAGCCCTAGTATTTATTTGTCTGGCTATCACCAGACCCAGCTCAATTTAAGATTGAACATTGGTCTGGGAAGTCTGCTATGTATTTTCTACTGCACAAGAGGCGTGATAAACGAGCATAAATGAAATGACTTTGTACGCAATTGGATAGCCCTTCAACCAATCAAACCACAAGAGGAGTGATCAACGGGCAACGACCCATCGCTTCTCTATCTGTCATCGTGTTAAACCTGCCAATAGCGCGCCAGGTGGATAAGCCAGTCTGTGATTGGTTCCCGCAAAAGTGTAACAGAAGAGGAAGAAATTAATGTACAGGTTTCCAGACTGAGTTGCAGGGGCGAAATCAAATTGCCAGCAGATCAGGTTGGGTTGAAATGAAACAGTAAAATGCTCTTGAAGTGACTGGACATGAGATTCATGCATTCATGTCCTCATATATTGAGGCGGCAGAGGCTGAAAAACACTTTCTGTGTGTGAGGTAAATGAAACCGCACGTCTGCGCCATTCATTCACACAGAGACACACAGAAACATGCAGGATTCATTTTTGAGTCTTTTTGCAGCTTAATATTCACAGACACTAGTATATATTGCGATTTGATTTGAGTGTACTGACCTACGTTTTATTTATTCATCAAAACGTTGACAAATTCCTGGCATTCCTCATTATGCAGTAAATTCTGTTTATGACTGGATTCCATCTGCGTTTTCCGCATCGTGGAAATGAATCCTTATGACAGTTATTTAGTCAAGAGTAGTGAGTGTTTTTTGTTTTTTTGTTGTTGGTCTTTTGTTTGATTAACATTAAAATGCAGACAGCAGTGCAGCAGGAATATTACATTATAATGATGGATTATGCAGCAAACATTATACAGCTCAGTGCCTTCACACAGTTAATTAATAAAACATTGCTTTGTTAAATTAGCCTTTTTCATGCTATAGTCGATATGCTGATGGTTGTAAATTGATCAAAAATCAGCCGATAAATACAAGCGGCCGATACATCAGTGCATATATAGTGAGGAAAATAAGTATTTGAACACCCTGCTTTTTTGCAAGTTCTCCCACTTGGAAATCATGGAGGGGTCTGAAATTGTCATCGTAGGTGCATGTCCACTGTGAGAGACATAATCTAAAAAAAAAAAAATCCAGAAATCACAATGTATGATTTTTTTATTATTTATTTGTATGATACGGCTGCAAATAAGTATTTGAACACCTGAGAAAATCAATGTTAATATTTGGTACAGTAGCCTTGGTTTGCAATTAAAGAGGTCAAATGTTTCCTGTAGTTTTTCACCACTGCAGGAGGGATTTTGGCCCACTCCTCCACACAGATCTTCTCTAGATCAGTCAGGTTTCTGGCCTGTCGCTGAGAGAAACAGAGTTTGAGCTCCCTCCAAATATTCTCTATTGGGTTTAGGTCTGGAGACTGGCTAGGCCACGCCAGAACCTTGATATGCTTCTTACAGAGCAACTCCTTGGTTATCTTGGCTGTGTGCTTCGGGTCATTGTCATGTTGGAAGACCCAGCCTCGACCCATCTTCAATGCTCTAACTGAGGGAAGGAGGTTGCTCCCCAAAATCTCGCAATACATGGCCCGGGTCATCCTCTCCTTAATACAGTGCAGTCGCCCTGTCCCATGTGCAGAAAAACACCCCTAAAGCATGATGCTACCACCCCCATGCTTCACAGTATGGATGGTGTTCTTGGGATAGTACTCATCATTCTTCTTCCTCCAAACACGTTTAGTGGAATTATGACCAAAAAGTTCTATTTTGGTCTCATCTGACCACATGACTTTCTCCCATGACTCCTCTGGATCATCCAAATGGTCATTGGCAAACTTAAGACGGGCCTTGACATGTGCTGGTTTAAGCAGGGGAACCTTCCGTGCCATGCATGATTTCAAACCATGACGTCTTAGTGTATTACCAACAGTAACCTTGGAAACGGTGGTCCCAGCTCTTTTCAGGTCATTGACCAGCTCCTCCCGTGTAGTTCTGGGCTGATTTCTCACCTTTCGTAGGATCATTGAGACCCCACGATGTGAGATCTTGCATGGAGCCCCAGTCCGAGGGAGATTGACAGTCATGTTTAGCTTCTTCCATTTTCTAATGATTGGCAATTTCCCCGTAGCCCTTTCCAGCCTTGTGGAGGTGTACAATTTTGTCTCTAGTGTCTTTGGACAGCTCTTTGGTCTTGGCCATGTTAGTAGTTGGATTCTTACTGATTGTATGGGGTGGACAGGTGTCTTTATGCAGCTAACAACCTCAAACAGGTGCATCTAAATTAGGATAATAAATGGAGTGGAGGTGGACATTTTAAAGGCAGACTAACAGGTCTTTGAGGGTCAGAATTCTAGCTGATAGACAGGTGTTCAAATACTTATTTGCAGCTGTATCATGCAAATAAATAGTTAAAAAACTGGATTTTTAAAAAAAATATATTATGTATCTCACAGTGGACATGCACCTACAATGACAATTTCAGACCCCTCCATGATTTCCAAGTGGGAAAACTTGCAAAATAGCACCGTGTTCAAATACTTATTTTCCTCACTGTATATTATAAAATATATACCCTAATATATATATATATATATATATATATATATATATATATATATATATATATATATATATATATATATATTTATTAGGGATGCCACAATTCTCAATATAATATTGAACCGTTCGGTATGGCATTCACGGTTCAATACGCGCTTGTGCATTGCGTTTTTTTCCGTTTTGCATTTATTAATTATTTTTCTACAAATTCTATCATTTGCCTCCATCCCAATACTGAACAACGCGACATTCATTCACATCACACGTTAGTGGTAGAGTTATACTCACGGAACACTATAGTTATTCACAATCACGAAAGTTCATTATTTGCATGCGTTTTAAAGCCTTCATTTGCGTGCATATGCACTGTTTTAACATGCGCTTCTCCAAGCGCGCGCACTAAACGCCTGTCAAACACGTGATTACTGGACTTAGTAGTCTTACCCCCGGTTTCACAGACAATGCTTAAGCTAATCCTAGACTAAAATGCATGTTTGAGCTATTTTAACTGAAATAATCTTGCACTGACAAATCTTAAAATATGTCAGTGGCATTGTTTTTTCTCAAGATGCACACCAGTAATGTTTTTTTCATGGGGACGTTTATAAAAGTTACTTAAATGTCCTAATTGAACTAAGGCCTAATCCTGGCTTAGTCTAAGCCCTGTCTGTGAAACCGGGCCTTACTGCGCTAATACTGTCAAATACACACAAGGTTAACATAAAAAGTCAGTTATGTCTAAAGTGAAAGTAAAATCGGCATGTGTATATTAGATGCACGCAGGTCTTAAATTGACAGCAGCGCAGCCTATAGTGAACACGCTGTCCTTAAAGGGACAGTTCACCTCTAAAATTATGTCATTATTTACTCATTCTAATGTCGTTCCAAACCTGTATTCATTTCTCGATTACAGAATTTTTATTTTTGAGTGAACTATCCCTTTAATGTTAATACAACAACAAAAGACAAAGAGAAAATCCCTCACTACTGTACAGCTCTGAGCTGCCAGTGTAAATATACATTTATTTTATATTATACAATACACTAGGAATGTGTACAAGGGTTTTTTTTTTTAAGTAAAGTTTTTCAATTCTTTTAAGTAAAATAAAGAAAGAGTATTGTAATAAAAAAATAGACTTTTTTCTCCTTAACCTCTTGCTGTTCCTGTCGCCTAAGAATAGAATAGCAAAAAACCGAACCGAAAACCGTGGTTAAAAACCGAGTTATGTATTGAACTGTGGACTAACTGTATTGTTGCATCCCTAATACATTATTTATATTTTTATATTATATATATATATATATATATATATATATATATATATATATATATATATATATATATATATATATATATATTTTTTTTTTTTTGCACTTAGTTTATTATTTCAGATGCATTTTTAAAAGACTACAATTGAAAAACATGTACAATACATTATATCGCCTATAAAATTCAAGCCACCAAAGTGGCTAGTATCAATGACTGCGTTTTGGATTTTGCATTTGGCAGGTTAGCAGTTGTTAATGTCAAGCCCTGCATATAACCATTAAATTCATTAACCCTTTAGGCGCCAGAGGTTTTTTCCTAAAACGTTCGATTTTGACATCTTAATTTGAAAAGGCTATATCTTAAAAGTGATAAAAGATAGAGACTTTCTGTAAATTAGAGAAATATTAAGGATGATCCAAAGTTTATGTAGGGATTACATTTTCTCATCTAATTTGCATATTATGACGTCATATGGTGGTGGTCACCTTGGATTATAGAATTTTCATGAAAAGTCACATGTTTAAATGGTAAAATGCAGCACTTCTTCCCCCCAAAATGTCCCTCACCTTCTGTATGCTATATTGCACAATACTGAATGCTCAGGTAAATAGTAAATAGTAAACAAACTGTGTAAATCGTTACTAATAAATGGTAGAAACAAACCGAATGCATGTAGTGGTTGGCCTTTTGCTGTAGAGACTTTCCCTTTACTACATACAGTAGGCACTCTGATTCCATGTATGGGGACACATATATATTATTTATATGACACACAAACACAAGTAGACAAGACCTGTTTAGTTCAAAAGATCACTCGCCATGGTAAGGCAGAGATCATGAGTGAGATGACGAGACAAGACGAGAGACAGACGCACGCGCGCGCCCGCCGAGTATGCACAGTTCGGACTACTGTCATTGTCATTGTGACTCCACACCCTGCCTCCACGTTGCCCACTAACTGTATTTGCAATACACGAGCCGTGGAGTATGCGTGAGACAACCGCAGTCAGTGTGAATGGCACACAAACGGCCGCGCGCGGCTCGCGCTCTCCATCCGCACCACCAATGCACTGCTCGCGCGTGCGGTGTGAAGCCGCGTAACACACCTGCTAACTTCACAATGAACACTCCAACCCCGCGAAACACCACTGTGTTCCCACCACTGACATTGGGAAAAGAACCATCTACATTGGGCAAAGCATTCACCGTTTGTGCTTGGTGTAGGACTATTCATTCATTTTCAGAATCACCGTCATCAGATATTCCCCTTCAGAATCAGGGTCCGCGAATAGAAGCCCCAACACTTCATTGCGGGTAAGCTTTATTGATGCCATTAGAAAATAATAATAATCTAATGCAAATACTCGCTGGCATTGACAATATTGCTCTGATAAAGTGGCTCACGCGCACACCAGCTCCGCGTTTGTTCGCACTGATTCAATCCGCTCTTGCTCGAAGATTTTGTATAGAAGCATGATGTTTTTTTGAGTCAGGGATGAAGTATGACATGTCTGACATCTAGTGGAGGGGAGGTTGAACGAAATTTGACACCCTATTTGACAAAATCGGCCGTTTTATTCAGTGCCGCATCTTGTCGAGTAAACTCGACCGTGGCGCCTAGAGGGTTAATGAGAGAGTGATTGTATGTGTGAATTTCTCATACCGTCTCTATTCATTATGAAGCTGTGGTTTGTACTTACTTCAAAGGTATTAAAATATATGCCTATAACGGTTGAGTTTCTAAGCTACTTTAGTGACTTTACTTTAGTCACAGGACGGCATGACACTGCGTTTCTGTGCTGCTCTCTGTGCGCGATCTTCACGTGAAGTGCGATCTTCTGTCTGAGTGTTTGTTTGTCACAATATATATAATACACATCTGATGGTCTAAAATCGCTTTAATGTTAAACTGGCAGGCCTTAAAACACATACAAATGACAAAGCTTTGTGAGGACGCAGGTGAAAGAGGTCTGCCTTCAGGGCGCGCACATGTTGTCAGAGACGCAACACGGCTCGGCTCACTGTGTCACAGAAAAAAGCTGAGCACTGAACGGATAAGTTTTCCGTATTGTTGTTTTTGAATAGTGCACAATCCCTTTAAATGTTCAAGCCTTTAAACGCATTTACATGACAAACTTTATGAGAACGCAAGTGAAAGCGATCAAGCTTCGGGGCTTGCACGCGCCGTCTCTGTGTGTGTGTGTGTTAGGGCTGTCAAAATTGCTCAAATGACGTACGAATATTCCCTCTAAAAAAAACAAATTTTCTAACTATTCGAACATCTGGTTGCGCATTGTCAATGACGCGCATCACGTCAATAACAGGACAAATTAATACAAAGAGACATAACTACTTGTATAGGTAATCTATTTAAGTTTAAACATATTTGACAACGTATTACCTACACAAAAACAAGTAAATAAACTAAAGGCCAAGACCACAGACCTCACTCTCTCTCGCCCTCATGCTCTCTGCGCATAACGGTTTAAATGAACAAACACATTTTGAGTGCTGATCAAACTGAAAGCTAAAACACTCAAGATTCAGGTTCTGAACTTGTTTTTGCAATAAATACACCAGAGAGGAAAGGGTTAATGAAATGCTAAAGGACCGGCCATGTAAACATTAGCATAATATTAGCGGTACTCATCTTTCATCTCCTGTCGTTCAGATCAGATCGGAAGAATCCAATAAACACCCACATACATGTCCGTATAAGAGTCCACTCTTCAAAATGCATCCCACCTTTTAATCCAAAACAATGAAAAAATAGGGAAAAAACTAAAAATCCTCCATTGTTTGCAGGAGAGTTTTGAGTTAGCGTAATCAATCATGTCCATTTTCAATGAAATATCGATTCTAATCCGTTTCTGGCAAACTCCCCCTGCGAGAATAGTCTCTTCTCCGTAAAATAAACCCCCCCTTGTCTCTCTCCTTCAATCAGAATCTCTCCTGTGATGCATCATATAGAGGAAGCGCCTTACAGGCTTGGTGAGCTGTCAATCATTGCGCCCATGGTTTTCGTTGGATAAAGGCACTCGGTGCCTAGCCAATGCCTTTCCAACAAAGGTTTGATTGATGGACTTAGTAACCAATCAAAAGGTATTATCTTGCGCAGTTTGTGCAAGTAGGATTGGTGAATTCTACTAGTGCTTATGCATTCATAACACCAGCACGCGTTTCTCATGGCGCCTGCCAGTGTTTAGGCAGAAACTGCAGTGGAGCGTGCAGACTCTATGACTGACACTTCTTATCAACTAAATGAGTTTTTTACACTTTGTAATTTCTGTAAATAGTTGCTTTAGTTTTTCAGTAACTGTTTATCCATTATAATTGGCAGTTTATTGTAGGTTATTGCAGATTTATTTGAATGAAAAACTAATCTTTACAATTGCAAATGTTCTGAAATAAATGGCCTTTTTGAAAGGACGCCTAGACTTTTCTTGACATAAAAGCTCACAGAAGCTACATTACTGAGAGAATCATCCTCATGTTTGAATCATGACATGATTAGACATTCAGATTTATATTTAAGTTATTTTCAGGCTCTTAACATTAAATTCTCATATTTTTTTCCCTAAGTGAAAAAAAAAAGAAGAAAAAAAAGTGAGTCACTTCCATGTATATTACTCTGTTCCCATAATACTTTGAGTTTTTATGACTCTTGGGTAGCAACATTTCAAGTGTCTAGTTTACAATAAGACCAGATTTATGAACATAGGCCATAGGGTTTAAGAGCTGCAGACATTTTCATTTGGGTATGTCGTTTTAAAAAAAAATCTCAAAAATAGGGGCGCAGGTTAAGAGGTTAAAGAGGAAGTGGTCTGGATGTGAGGGCTCCAGAGTGATATCATATGACACTTAACCCTATAAAGCCTACTGTGTCATATTTGATACGCACTACATACCTTCTAGCATCGGATTGATAGTTTAAACTTTTTTTAGCAAGTAAAAGGCCTTTTAATATAATTCTAAAAATGTCCCCCTTCAGGTCGTGGTACATGTCTTTTTTATGTAGATTAATATTGACTGATTTTTATGAAGTAAACATAAAAATAACTTCCATATTCTTAGTAATAAAAAACTTGTGTATCCATGCATTAATTATTTAAGGAAAATCAAAATGCGAGAATCAAATATGATACAACAGGCTTTTGAGAATCTCTCAATCATAATTGTACTGCACTTTAAAAAAATAAACTCAGTTTTTATATCATTATACTAAGTATCATACAAAGACAGATTATTGTCTATTTATTTATACTTACATTTTATGTATTCTGCTATACGGTTATAAAGACCTAAATGATTTACATTACAAGATGTCAGAATTTCATCTTACTTTTTGGCCATATAAATATCCTCAAAACTGCACTAAATTGAATAGTTATTTTCCTCCTTGAGTGTGAGCTCCATAGTCTCTGATATCATACTATAAAGATATATAAAGCCGATGTATGAAACATGATAGTAAACAAAACAAAAAAAGATATCTTTATCTAAAATTATTAATAAACTGCTCCATTAAAATAAAAATCTGAATAATTAGGCTGCTGTTCAAACTTTCTCTCTATAATAGTCTCTATAATAATAGTGCAGTTTATAGTTCCATAAAAATTTATTATATCAGGTTTTACAAGATGTAAGGTCTAAGTTGACAAAAGCATGACATAATACCCTAACAGAAATATACAGTAGTAACAGTTTCCACCAAAATACCACAATTAGCCATCAAAACAAGGAACTTTTCCAAAATGGCAGATAGATTAAAAAAAATTCTCAGTTTAAAATTGATAAAACATTATTAAAATCTAAACATTTTTTAGATGATTGTGTTTTTTCAGTAGCAACAATAAGTGGAATAACTATAAAATATTTACCACAGTATTTAAATCTAATAAGTTTGAGCCATTTCCTCATTTCAAATGCAATGCATCATGTTGAGTTGTGATACTCTGCAGCACTAGGTCTGAAACTGCCGAAACGGGCTATGACAATTATTCCCCACTGAGTTAAGTAATCCCTATGGCTGAGAGGAAGCCGTACAATATTGAAAAGCAAGGCTAAAGGGCTAAAGACGTGTGAAAAGGCTGACTCCTGCATTTTCACTACAAGAGTCACTTTAAAAAGTGCATCATTGCAACAGCATCCTTGGAAAATGTGCAGCATCTTACTTTTGTGACCTGGTCACCAGTATAGATGTCTTGAAACAGTAAGATGTAAAAATATTGCAAACAAAGAGCTAGCTGTCTAGTTAGCCAGCTCACTAGGCTTTAAAAGACAGCGATAGACACATACAGGCTGTAATGTAATACTCCAGAAAAACAAGGTGATACACATGTGGTGATAAACATGTGAAAAGCGTTTTTGGGCTGCTATTCAAACCGCAGTATTTCACAAAATGTTCTGTCTAATGATTTGTTATACAGTAATAACAGCGCAGTTTATAGTATCATAAAGTGTAAATAAACTAAAACACAGACCTTCCGAGGAAACATCAACAAGCTGTAAACAATTCTGTCCATTTCCCCAGCACAATTCATCAAACGTTCTTGGAAAACAGTCAAATGTTGTAGAATGATGGTTTAGAGATTGTCTGTAAACACACTTGCGACCCTTTCAGCCAGTGCTGTCTTGATTAAATATTCATGAAATATTAGTTAGCTGATTAATTGTTGTACAAATACTCTTGCCTTTTTCTTCAGTCAAAGCAATTCAGCATGTCCAGCCAAAAACTGCTGGCTACCCGTGCTTATGCAGGACATTTTCTGCTAATCTCATACCCAGTCTGCCAAAGCATACTGAAATCATTCAGCTATGAGCTTCTCTAGCACATATCTTATTTCACACTTGGTAGCATCCAGTCATTGGTGAGGTAATGTATTGTTAAGCTTGCGTATGGGGCAACATCTGCGCTTGATCACACGTGTGCATTGGCCAAGTCAGGTTTTTAAACCTGATCTTTCATTTGACTATATAGACTGGGAACAGTAATTTCTGAAGTTTTTGCTGGCAATTCATACAGCATTCATATCACATTGAAATTTGGACCAGAAGCCTCTGCAATAGTCTACTGCTGGAGAGCAACTGCAACTGACATTTTATGATATTGGTGCCTTCGGCTGCCACAGTTTTGCTGCATAGACAGCCATTCCGAGTTATTGGGCTTTTCTTTTCCATTTGAATTAAAACCAAAAATGCGCCCACAGGGAAGCCTTTGTGTTTGGCCATGTTGTGGATTTCAACGACAGCTGACCAAATTATGCTGGCAAAGCAATGTCAATTGAACATGAAATAGGGGTTGTGATGTTTTACACAGAATAAATCAAATAGCTTCTGCTAAAAATATTCTGCAGGCCTACGAGTCACAGAATTTTTTTTTTTAAGGTAACACTTTGTATAATTAGTTAATATTTCAATATTTGAGGTAAATAATTTATGAAATAATTAGTTAATATTGAAATTCCAATTAGTTATTATTCAAAGATTTCTAGCAGACGCTTTGTTGAATAAATAATTAGTTAGTTAATATTCAAATTTGGAAAACTAACTAATTGTATGCTAACAGTGGTTTAACCTTAAAGGTCCCGTTCTTCGTGTTTTTTTGAAGCTTTGATTGTGTTTACAGTGTGCAATATAACATGTGTTCATGTTTCGCGTGTAAAAAAACACAGTATTTTTCACACAATTTACTTATCTGTACACCGCTGTTTTCACTCTCCTAAAAACGGCTGATGAGTTCCTTGTTCTATGAAGTCCCTCCTTCAGAAATACGTAACGAGTTCTGATTGTGCCAGCGGTTCCCGTGTTGTGATTTGACCACAGCTTAGCGCACGTGTCACGGTTCCTGTGTTGTGATTCGACAGCAGCTTAGCGCACGTAACTTGCACGGAAAGGTCACGCCTCTTAACGGTGAGATATATGCGCTTAATGATCTCTACAGCGTCCCTGGGAAAGCCAAACAAAGGTGATTTGACTTCGGGATGAAAATAACAGTGTCTCGACGACATGGCGACAAACACACTCAAACGCAACACTTCCTTTTCTCCACGCGACACGTCCTCTTCTCCACGTGGGACAGCAACAAGACCACGCCCCCTTTTTTCGCGTATTCTTGTGGGCGGAGGTTAGTCTGTTCTACTGTTCTACTGATGTAATTAATGAAGGAAGTACCAGGATGTAGTCCAAGCCAGCCGTTCGCTGTAGGCTTTGAAAGGGAACTTCTGTTAAATAAAATATCTCGCTTGGCATTGAACTTTGAGCTTTATAATTTTACAGGTATTATTTATGCTCTAACAGCAACATTACACACTAACTAAAGTTTGAACAGTGGGATCACAAAGAACGGGACCTTTAATGTTATGAAGCAACGAGAATGTAAAAATAACAACTTTATACAACAATTTCTTCTGTTCCGTGTCAGTTTCCTATGCTGTTCACGTTGTAAACACATTGCAGCGCTTCTAGGTTCTACATCAGCTATGTATTGGTCAGCTCCTGCGTCAGCATCACAGTGCTCATTTGAAAAGCATCGCTTCATAACATTAAGGTTGAACCATTGTATCCACATTAATCTAAATCGAACCGCAATCGCGATTTGGCTTATGTGCGATTATGAAAGCGCAAAGGCTGTGATTTTAATGAAATAAATATTTCCCCAGCGTGTCAGTGAAGAGCGGCTCTGTGATCAGTAGTAAACGCTGGTCCGTTTGAAAGCACTGCGAGTTTGAGCAACATGTGTCAAACATCTTCACAAACTAACACAAACCTGTTGTCCAACCAAATACAACGTTTAATAACATGTTTTAACTCACTTCATATCGTCAGTCGAGCTGATGTGGCTTCTTATCACAGAATGTCGATCAGCACTGCATACTTTTATTATTATGAAAATACCCGAGAAGGCTTGAAGAACTCAATACACCATATCACAGAAGTATTATCTTCATGTTTAATCAGTCAAAGCGTTTCTATCTTCGTTTTATTCAGCATACAGCAAGCTTCACATTAGGGATTTCCCATAGGGATTTCCTGAAAACAAACGATTACTTCTCTGGCGCAAATGTGGCGTTTCTGCTCGAGGGCGCCCTCTGGCCTCCAGTTTGAATGAAACTTTTGGGTAGAAAATAAGAAAAATAAAACTTCTCTCTAAATAAATTTATGACAATCCATATGTTTTTCTTCAATGTGCAGGAGTTTTAATCCCCACAGTGGATGCATAAGAGGCTCATATTTCATATTAAAGAACCCTAACCCTAACCCTAACCCTAACCCACACTTTAAGAAATTGATACCACAGATAAAATGCACAGATTTGTATAATAATAATTGTTTTTTACAATAAATCCTTAGACCTTTCTAATGATTTTTAGTCATAGGCTGTCTGCATACTAACAGTTACCCATAATTTTTAGTTTTCTGTAAAATATAAATATTATTATTATACTGTTATATTTATTCTTAAATGCTCTATTTAAATTTTTTAATAATGAATGTTATTGTAATAGTAATATTTCTTATTTTTATTTAGCAATAATAATAATCATAATTATTATTATTAGTCACATAAATATATAAACACAAAATGTTATATACACACACACACACACACACACACTATTCATTTGTAAAAGTAGTTATACCGTTGCTGTCTGTGTGGGGTCAGAAAGCTCTCAGATTTCAAAAATATAATTAATTTGTGTTCCTAAGATGAACATAGGTCTTACGGGTTTGGAACGACATGAGGGTGAGTAATTAATGGCAGAATTTTTATTTTTGGCTGAACTAGCCCTTTAATATATAATATTTCCAGGAAAAGATTTGTTGTATAAAAGATTAGCTAATGTTCCAACTGTATTGCACAACAACTATTCAAACATGCACACTTAAGCAACAAAGCACTGTTTGTAAATTACCTCCTTTCCACAGAGCTGTTTAACGCACCACTGCACCAAGGGAACACATCAAGTCTACTAAAATGCACCTAATTTGCATCCTATTTGTTGCAACATTTCTAAAACATTTATTTATATGTATAGAAGCATTTCACTATGAAATCCAAATATTGTCCATTCTGGTCAGCTCATGTATTCACTCAAGCAGTCCTATTTAAGACTGGGAAACATTTGCTGGAAATAATGTTTTTCTGATCATACGTCCCTAGTGTCTGTCAAGTTCATGGTTTATTTCATAGTTAGTGTCTCATATAAATATCTAAACATCCATAACATTTCACACAGAGGAGGTTATTACTGTGAAGCCCTTCAAGGAGGAAATGACAATGGGGGTACTTTTCTGATGGATAAATGAAGCATCCAGGCCTAAATGAGCCATGAAAGTCAATTAGGAAACATCCATAAAGTCCATTTTCTTCATACAGTTTTAACGCCACAGGCTCTTGGTTTTCAGAAACGATGGGCCGCGAGAAATAAAGGACTGTGTGTGTGCATACACCATGTTTGGAGGAGTGGATTGTTGGACTACTTGTTCTTGACCACAGAAAAAAAAATAGAGTCAAGTATTATAATTTCCTCTGGGTTTCACAATGCAGTACAGAGCGAGATAGAGGGGCATAAATGGGAGGGAGTGAGCGTTGGCTTGGGGGGCAGGGTGTTTGATGAACCTTTTCATCTGCACAGCTCTGTGAAGCAAGATGCTTTCAAAAAGCTCTTAAACAGAGCCCTGCGATGCTCAGATGCAGCCACGGGCACAATGTTCCATCTCATCTCATTCCAGTGGAAACCAAAAAGAGCCCAGATTCAGCCACGGTCAATACGGCTTTATTTTAAAGTAATAGCACAGATATAATAAATATTTAATATTAATACTGAATATTTACTATATTTTAATATTGCTTTTAAATCAGTGTTGGTCAATATTGGACATACAGTATATTGGTTGTTATTGGATATAATTTTTCATGCTCATTTAGAGGGCTGGCCATTGACACACATTTCACAAGCTTGTGATTCGATCCCATTTTAATTCGATATCGATTCATTTGCTATACATCAAGACAGTACATATCCATTTTTCTCAAGGAAAAAAAACTAATTAATTTATTACAAATTAACAATCGTTTTAAATCTTTTGCAAATATCAAAATAAATATTCATTTTTAATACTCTACATGTTGTGTTGTCACCTGTAGCATTTAAAATGCATGATTTAAGTTTAGTCTTTTATGTTGTTAGACAAACAAAAAATTGGCTTAGAATTTTAGAAACTTTTGCCGTTATAATTTTATAAATTACACCAATTTGTAAAAGCGAGATGATAATGATAAATGCTTCCCTATAGTCCACAAACCTGCATGTCACAAAAAGAATCAAGCACCAACAAACTCGACAGTCCCGCACATTAACAGTGCACATATCACTATATGATATCTAAACAATGAGATCAGCAAAAAAAAAAAAGGTGTTTTGGATCATCACGTATAGGCTTCACGGGTGTATGGCCACACATACACAAAGCGAGTTCAACCAGCAAATTGGCCTAGCATTACACTCACCACAGACACTTTGCCCACTTCCAGTACATACCATAAAAACCACAACCACAAACAGCATCTTAATAATTTCCTTAAGAAACCACATCAATGCATGACATCCATGCATGAGTTTCA
This sequence comes from Romanogobio albipinnatus, assembly GCA_023566225.1. Lineage (NCBI taxonomy): Eukaryota > Metazoa > Chordata > Actinopteri > Cypriniformes > Gobionidae > Romanogobio > Romanogobio albipinnatus. Next base: position 37,754,250 of record CM042249.1, read on the forward strand.
CTGATCTATAGCCACAACCAACCTGAACGACAGTGCGGGTGTCACCTACTCACTAATGAAACCTCAAGCTATATTACGGATCGGCTGGGTTTATTGACAGCCGTGTTAGTCAGAGTTTCCATTGAACACAGTTACAAAACAAACTACTGAAGGGCATGTTGTAAGCAAACACACAGCCACAGTAAAAATGGCCTCTATCACTGCTTTAAGCATATGAAGCAGACTTTGTTTGAGTCCAAATATGGCCATGTCCGTACATTATGTTAAACCTAGCCCGTGGCTACGATATATGCTGGGCCTCAGTGTTTACACATCACTTGCAAAGTCCATGAACATTCAAACCACAATCTAACTGAACAAAGTGCTCTGGGAAAAATTAGATCATCATAACACGTGCCATAAAAATCCATTCAATCATTTACCAGATGGACTTCCCTCCTCCCCTGCCTATCAACTTCCTGTTGTGTCAGAATTTATTACCTCAGAGTAATGGATTTCATTCATTTACTCATTGATGGTATTTGAACCGCATACAGAATTTCCTGTGCTTTAAAATATAGTCTGTATCAGGCTCACAAAGTATGCAAAGTGAAATGCACAAATGTACAATTTTCAGTTAGGCACCTCAGGACCAGGAACGACCATTTTTTGTAAATGTTACTAAAACTGCAATCTACTAAATAAATGAATGAATCAAAATCACTTATGCTTGCAAAACTCAAGAAAGATACAATTCTCAAACCGCCTTCAAATGGAGAACTAACAAGAGAGTTTACACATTTTCAGATGCTATTTAGATATTCAGCTTTAGAAAAGCAGAAAACTTACCTGTTTGCTCAATGTAGTCAATACACTTCTCAATAAACAAAGGTATGGGCCTATCAGGAGTGACCAAGTTCTGAAGAGGCACTCCAAAATAGTTGCTCTCCCAATTCCTACGGGTTGGTGGGTACAATGGCTTTGCGGCCTTTATTGTCTTTGTCTGTTGAGAAAAGATGACATTACATACTATGATCACTACAACGCATGCTGACGACAATCACATTTCAATGGGCCTGCTGTTAGAGTGTTGGAAATTATTTTCTATAATAATCTTCCTCATAAGCATCTTAGAAATAATTTAACATCTTTTGGAAATCTTTTATAGGGTGCACAGATATGAAAATTCTGGCAAATAATGATATTAAAATGTTATACTACTTTATCTAAACAAATAAACTAAAAATAAATGTAATTAAATACTAAAACCTAAACTTACTTGTTTTAATTTGAATTTAGGAATCACAACATTAAAATGTAGAGATTTACTAAAGATTTAAAAGTGTTATTAAAATTGTTTTAAAGATTAACTCTAAATGCGCTTTAGATTACAGCAAAGGTTATCTAAATCTTAAAATAAGAGAAACAAGCATGCACAATTAAATACACAATATCGACCCAAAAATCTATAATATTAGCCTATGTGGAACCTAAGTCTATTCAATTCATACTCATTTCAGTTTAAAGTAATAATTGAGTACATAATACTAGCTCACCTTTTTGGGTTCCTTGATCTTTGGTGCTTTCTTTTTCTTCATTTTCTTATCATCCTGCTCTGGGTCTGATGTAATGGCTGGATTGTCTATCCCTCCTTTCCAAGGATCCACTGGTGAGAGAAGCGGATCTTCTTCACTTCCTCGGTGGCCCCTTCCTTTCTTTTTCTTCTGCGTTGCAGGCCCCGACTCATCGTCACTGACATCTGAGTGCACTCGTCTTTGATAAGCTTTTGTCTTGCTGAAGAGGATCTTGGAACGATGTTTATACTTAGAAGGCCTTCTGCCAGCCTGAGACTTAGACATGGAGTCAAAGCCATTCTCCTCATCCCCGTGCAGAGCGAGTCCACCGAACGAGTTGCGGATCTTGCCAGATCTGCTATGCGCGTCTTCCGGTACTGCGTATATGTCATCACTGAAGCCTTTCAATTTGAGAAGAGTGTCGGCCGGCTCTGCATAGTTGTCCGAGGCCTCAAGGTCATCGCCGTGCCCCATCATTGGACTTCGCGTCCACCTGGAGGTCCTCATTCCGGCCTCAATGGTCCTCAGAAGGTTGGGGTCCAGCTTCTTAACATTGGGTTTGGGCAGAACATTGGGCTTGGGTTTTACTGGGGGAGGCACTTTGTGGTTACGCTCATGATCACCAAGAGGTGTGCTGTGAACCGGGTACTCGTTTCCTTCTAGGTCGATTCTGTACTTCCGTTCACTAGGATTAGGCAGCAGCTGCACATCATCGCCTATCGGGCTGTAAGGTGGCGGTCCTTCCCCATCATCCTCGGAGTCAGGGTAGTATTGGTAGGCAGGCGAATGGCTATGAGGTGACTGCGGAAAGACATCTTCACTGGTGCCGGTTCCATCCCTGCTGTTGTCGAACATGAAGGAGCTTTCGATGTTGCCCTTCTTCTCGAGGACCTCATTGAAAAACGGCGTAAAAACTTCTGTCTGCCTGTGATACTGGGACAACGAATAGAGAGCGGTAAACTTAGCAGTAATTTCCGTGGCAATGTGTTCCCCTTCAGTCATCAGCTCTTTTATCGCGTCATTCTCAAAGAAGTCTGCCTGGCTGTCCGTAATGGCCACCAGCTGAACTGGAATGACATCCTGGACTTCAGCCAGGAACGCCCTCAGCATAGCCATGGAAGATTTGCGTTTTGCTGAGTAAACTAGAATGTACCCATGCACCAATTCGTCCTTTCTGATTCCAATTGAAGAGTGGTAGGAGATCACAGTGACCTGTATGCGTCTGCGACTGTCGCCGATGATTTTGTCCAGGATCAACGTGTTGCACTGCCCGGGCTGTCCGGCGCTGCAGGAATGCGAGTCCAGGAACGGTGAGAGAATGAGATCCACGCTGAATGGATCTCCACACATGGCACACATGACTATCCGTAAATCTGTCTCAGATAGATCTTTAATTGAGGGCATGGGGCTCATCATGTCGAAATTGTGCTTCATTCCCTCCAACACAGCTCTGAGGGCCTGTTTTATCTGAGACTCATTAAACTTTCTGGGAAAAGTGCCGGAGGGTATATCTACAAAAGTACACTGTAGCTTATTGGCAAGCTGTTGGCCCTGATGCCTTAAAATAGGCATGTTTTTGCAAACACTTTCGCGCTGATTTGCTAGAATGAGAATGAATGGCACTGGCTGGCTATACCTATCCCTTCTGCTCTGGGCAATCTCAACTCGTATCCGGCTTACACGGTCACCAATGTAATTAAGCGACTCTATAGAGCTGAAGACACAAAAGAACCCATGGGGCTTGAAAGTCGATATCCAGGAATGGTTCAAAAGCATGCCAGAATTGACATCCACAGGCAAAAGGTCTAATTCATAGATTTTCCCATCAAGGGTGTATTCATCATCAGTGGACTGAGCTCGAATTTCATTTGCGAGCTCCTGCGCCAATCCTTCTCTGCCTACGAGACACAAGTTAACCTTATCAATGTTGGCACTGTTGTAGTAGATATTCGAGCGGCCGTGATCCAGCTGAACTAGCCTGTTGGCAAGGATTTGCTCAACTTTGAGATCGACGCAGGCCGTGCCACTGAGGCACGTTTCTTTTGTGGGGTGATAGACAAACCCAATGTGTTTCAGTAAAAGTGACTCCCTGTCTGTGGCCAGTTTCTGGAGAGCTCTGTATCTAGGTTCCTCATTAAGTACGGCATGAATCTCACTCATTTTGTCACAGCTCGGGGTTGCATTCAAATCGAGGTCATAGAACAGCTCTGCATGCTCAAAAAGCATTTCCTGAAACTCCTCTTTGGCCCTTTCAACTATTTCCTGCTGATGGCGACTGTAAACATCCCTGCGATCTGATTCAGTGATGTACTTGTACGCCTCATCCTCCATGACAAAGCACATGACCTCTTCCCACGGTTGGCCAGGGCTAATGAAATGCACTCGCTCCAGCGTCTTCTTGAATTTCTCCTTCATCTCCAACCGTCTCTTCTCGGATATCAAATGCTGGACGTGGTTTTGATAAATCCTCTCTCCTTCCATGGTTTTGAGGATATCGAAGGGGACTCTTCTGTCATCGGTTTTATCAAGGTGGTCGGTCTCATACCATGGCGTTTGTTCTAACTCAATGAAACAGTATTGAAACTCATGCCTGCTCTTCATAAGGCTCTGAGCCTCGGTCCAACTCAGTGTCTCAATTTCCTCCAGGTTGTTAAGCAACTTATTAAGAATTTTTGGCAGACTGGTAAGATAATCCTCACGCCGCCTCTTGATATGCTCTTGTCTCAGCTGTTCTATGTGCTTTGAAAATATGTTTCTGGCCTTTTTGGTGCCTTCTAAGTTGATGTACTCTTCATAGTCTGGGTGGCTTTTCAACTTATTGCTGACAATTTTCCAGCTTGTGTGATAATCTCTGACAGTTTGAACGATGAGCTTTTCAAACTTGTCTGAGACCGAAGCTACTAATTGTCTCTGGGATTTGTATGCTTCCAAATAAGAAATGATTTTGGGTTTACCTCGGGTTTTGTCCATCTGCTGTGTCAGAGCATTGAAACAAAGTTCCACGTTCACAGATGCTCGAGCTGACGTTTCCACCAACATGAGATTCTTTTTACCTGTAACAAACGTCTGAACCTCCCTCAGGTATTGCTCGACACATTCGTCACATTTCGTCGCAGCGATGATTATGGGTTTTTTTGTCTTGGAAATTTGAGAATAAAGACTGTGGACAAATTTCATCTGGTCATCAAATTTTCTATTGCATCCTTTGCTTACATCTATACACAATACAAAGCCATCGATGTTGAGCTTGCCATCAGGCATCTGCTTCTGATCGAAATCCTGCTCCAACCCAAGCTGGTCTGTGCAAATGTACATCAGCTTCTCAGCAGACTGAAGCTTCGTATTTGCAGCCCGTTTCGAGTAAGGCTGCAGGTTTGTGCTCCGATGAGGCAAGAAGGTCTGGTCATCGATGAACTCAGTCTGCTCGATAACCTGAATTCTACACTCTAGACCATCATCCCCTCGATGAAACACTTCACCCCAGTATAAGAAGTGATCGTTGTTCACAACACGCCCTCCAAAGTCAATTGTGCTCAACACAGAAGTGTGCTCAAAGTAGTAGCAGTCCGCACTGGGGTGCACATATCTGTTGCATAGGCAGGATTTACCTACACCACAGTTGCCCTTCTCTTTCTCAGTGCCTGAGAGCCCAACGACACTGACAGCGTATGTCGGACGGGGCTCCTTATTCTTGGCCATTATATTGCCCCTCTCATTGCTTGTTACACTAAGCAAAGTATGCCGGCAAGGCAAGCATGTATTTCCATTTGCTAGTGCAGGCACATTTTCATGTCTCACTTTCAATAAGCCGACGTAGCTTTAATCTGGATCATCTGTCCCGGACGGCTGCTCTTTCTCCTCCTATCACCTTCCTGCAATACAAAAATATTAAATTAGTCAACAATAAGATAAAGCTTAAAGTTTCCAATAGCAGAACACTAATCATTTAAAATTCTGCATTTGATAACTTTGTTAACAACATAGACACAATCACAACCCAAAATTGAAGCCTTGAATAATAAGCAACATAATTATTGATAGCTGAAATTTAAGCATGGCAAAACTATTGAGAAAAACAATATTATTGTCAAGGTATTTGCATTTTAATACTCTTTTTAAAGTCTGCTAACACTACCACAACCGCTCTGGGGACAAAATTTCACAATGATCCACATCTGACACATCTGATTATTGAGCTCCTGTACCATGACTGTTCAACTAGCTCAAGCATTGGTTGATCTTAATATAAGTAGGAGTAGCGACACTGTGGCACAAGCTCATTCACTGTAATACACTTTCACTGAATGTACCCAAGTTTTTTTGTTTATTATGTAAGCTATACTTGTCATTGGCAGTGGCAAGCTTTTTACTGATAAAAAAAATGCCTCTGTCAGTAGAAATAAGGCAACAATTAACTAATTTATGCTCAAGAGCATTCTGTTCATGATAAACAAAATAACTGCAAGAAATCCCAAATTAAATGCCATTAAATTCAGTGTCTGCACTGATTGCATAACTATATAACCACTTCTGAATATGCATATACTCAATATTTAGCTATGTAAAGACTGAAGTGGATCTTTAAAAAAAGAGTATGAGATGCATTGATGAAAATTGTCATAATTTACTCATCCTCGTGCCGTTACGAAACTGTGAGTTTCTTTTTCAGAGGAACACAAAAGGAGACGTTAGACAGAATGACAGTCACTTTCACTGCATCGGTTTTCCACATAATGAAAGTGAATGATAACTGAGGCTGTCATTCTGTGTTCTGCAGTAAAAAATAAACTCATGCAGATTTTTGTATGTATTCCCATGCCATTTCAGTCATTTATCATTACTGTATAGAGAATTTTAAAGGACTTTTCGATTTGCACAGATTCTCTAATGAATCTTTCAGACCATTCTGTGAACCGGTTTGGGCAATTAATTGAAAAGAATCGACTCCAAAGAACAATTGGCTCACAAATCGATTCACTCTATACAAGACCAATACCTAATTGATGAAATATCGCAAATAATCTCACTTTTGAAATGTCCATGACTTTTTTTTCAGGTCTAGTAAACACTTTTGAAATGCTCATATATTTGCAATTTGGCCATGAGCGTAGGAACTCTGGAGTAAATGATGACCCAAAAAAATCATTTTAATTATCCCTTTGTGTCGTGAATGTCATAAATAACGACCGCATTTGTGACACCAAAAAATGGACCTCACGAGCGTTAAATCGCGGAAATACTGGACATCAGAGTCTGAAAGGCGTTAGTAAATGACGGCGGGCTGTATTTCACAAGCGAGGATGTAAAGCAGACAGAAGCATCTGCTGAAGGTGAGGAGGAATTCCGACCAGCACACGAGCACCAGCGCTATTGTTACGGCGAGTCGCGAGCCACACTGCGATTCCCAGAACTAGTCGAGTGAATTATTCGCAATGATTGCTATGACAACGAACTGAACGTGGGGTCAAAATTGGAAAGAATTTGTGTATCATTTACTTCGAAACACCTCAACCCAATAGTATTCACTGCATTTAAATCCCAGGATTAGAATTTCACGTCAGAGTAGTTTTATCGCAGCAAATTAATCACACACACGCGATTGTTGTATTAAACAACAAGGTGATTTCGGTCCATTTAGTGTTTAAATATGCTTATTTGTATTCGCATCGACACGGGCCTTGCCTCTAACAAGGCATTAGATGCTTGTTAGCTTCCCAGTTAGCCAGAGCTAGTTAAGTGTGACACCAATACAACACACTGTAAGGCGAGACAGGCAAATCTGTGCATTTACATAAAGCTACACAACTATCGCTTACACATAGGGGAAAAAAATCACACATTTACCAAATTCTGTAAAGCAAACGACAAAAAGCATACTAGAAAGTCACATACTCCGTGTGCATTCCCCTACCTAACATGGTCGCTCCCAGCTCCCGACACCACAGCTAGGAGGTGGCATTCCAACTATTTCCTTTAATTTCCACGGATGCGACTTCGAAACAAATTCCAGTTTGGTTGTGTTTCCCGTGGATGATTGGAATAATCGGCAAAATTTCCCTAAAGTGGTTGTTTTCAGTCTTTCTAGCCGTAAGAGTGGTATGCGTGCAATCGGAGAGCCATCCCCTCCCCTCTCATTCCAGTCAGTAATGGCGACGGATAGATCCGGCTCTCACTCACTCTCTACACACTAACTTTTCCATTTCGCTCACCGCGGGGGCACGACGCGCGCTCACGATTCCTTCTTGGGATCATGTAGGTTAATACTTTCTGATTTTTGATATCTTAATGTGATCTATGTTATAGCGATCTATCTATCTATCTATCTATCTATCTATCTCTATATATATATATATATATATATATGTGTGTGTGTGTGTGTGTGTGTGTGTGTGTGTGTGTGTGTGTGTGTGTGATATTTTAACAAATATTTGTTTGCATATTTTAAGTTGTGGAATATTTTTATTGCAACATCTCTTCTGTTTTACTTTATTTAAACCAGCTCTGTTCTGTTCTGGCCAGTTTGTATGAAGGCTCAGCTGCTATTTCAACGGAACAGAAAACACCACAGATTAGGGAGGCCGGTCTTATCCTGTTTGCACAATTTTTATCTAATGGAAAGATTTAGCACAAAGTCTAAAGTTAGGCCTACATTTAAAATAATTTCTGAGCCCATCAGAGCTTTTATCATAAACTAGTTTACCTTTACTTCATCAATATGTCAATGAGTGTTCATAGAGAGTGTGTAGGCCTACAATGAACTTAGCAAACATCTGTAGTCAGTTTGTTTTTTTGTACCCAGAGGTTACATTGTTTACCACGTTAACTGACCCATACGATCCCATAATTATGAGCCTTTATTTGAAATTGGTTTGAATAAAAATTATATCATAGCTACATTTCTTTCCTTTTTATTTTGAGTTTCAGTTGAGCTTCAGACACTAGCATATCCGAAATAATTTAATACCACATACTCCTTCAGTGCTCATACCTAAAAGGATTTTTTATTGATATATGTGTGGCAGGCAGAGAGATCCCCTGCAACTAACCAGTAGAACCAGACATGGTATGTCTGATTAAGAAATAAAGGTGGGTAAGCCCACGCTGCTGCTTCTCGTGTTTGATGTGCTTGTGTTTTATAAAATAATTCTTTGTTCAACAAACCTATTGTTTAGAGCACATCTGTTCCCCAGACAACGCCTACTGTGGTCACCGGTCGGCCCCTCCCTGTCCTGAGATACAACACAAATGTCAAGTTTCTTCTTTTGTAAATGCAAATGGTCAGTCAGACCACTTTGGGTCTGAAATCATTGTTTTGTCATGTGGTTAACAACATTTTTGTTTCCATCCATTTAAAGGTCCCGTTCTTCGTGATCCCACTGTTCAAACTTTAGTTAGTGTGTAATGTTGCTGTTAGAGCATAAATAATACCTGTAAAATTATAAAGCTCAAAGTTCAATGCCAAGCGAGATATTTTATTTAACAGAAGTCCCCTTTAAAGCCTACAGCGAACAAGGGGGCGTGGTCTTGTTGCTGTCCCACGTGGAGAAGAGGACGTGTTGCGTGGAGAAGAGGAAGTGTTGCGTTTGAGTGTGTTTGTCGCCATGTCGTCGAGACGCTGTTATTTTCATCCCGGAGTCAAATCACCTTTGTTTGGCTTTCCCAGGGACGCTGTAGAGATCATTGAGCGCATACATCTCCCGTTAAGAGGCGTGACCTTTCCATGCAAGTTACGTGCGCTAAGCTGCTGTCGAATCACAACACAGGAACCGTGCCACGTGCGCTAAGCTGCGGTCAAATCACAACACGGGAACCGCTGGCACAATCAGAACTCGTTACGTATTTCTGAAGGAGGGACTTCATAGAACAAGGAACTCATCAGCCGTTTTTAGGAGAGTGAAAACAGCGGTATACAGATAAGTAAATTGTGTTAAAAATACTGTGTTTTTTTACACGCGAAACATGAACACATGTTATATTGCACACTGTAAACACAATCAAAGCTTCAAAAAAACACGAAGAACGGGACCTTTAAAGAAAGTGCAATGAAACATATCACTGCAGGTTGTAAATTTGGCACCACTATAAATAAAAAAACAAAACTTATGTTTTAATTTTTAGGGGGTAGAATTTTGCTTCAAATCATTTGTATTCTATTACATGTTTTCATATTACTGCATATACAATTCAAAAGTTCAAAAAGATCAGTAAGATTTTTTTGTTTTTGAAAATATCTTGCATTCACCAAAGCTGCATTTGTTTAATCAAAAATACAGTAAAAACTGTAATATTGTGAAATATTATAATTAAAAATAACTGTTTTGGTAACACTTTAATATGGGGAAAACATTATTAACTACGACTTTTGCCTTAATAAACTTCTAATTTACTGCTTATTAATAGTTAGGTAGTTGTTAATTTTAGGTATTGGGTAGGATTAAGGGATGTAGAATATGGTCATGCATTATAAGGCATTAATATGTGCTAATAGACAGCCAATATCCTAGTAATATTCATGCTAATAAGCAACTAGTTAATAGCAATTGAACCCTAACATAAAGTGTTACCATTGTTTTCTATTTTAATACATTTAATTTAATGGCAAAGATTAATTATTCCAGTCTTCAGTGTCATATCTTCAGAAATCACTGTAATATGCTGATTTGGTACTGAAGAACATTTCTTATTATCAATGTTGAAAAAAACACGATACATTTTTTTCAGGTTTCTTTGGATATACCCTTAGTAAATCATAAATCTAATAATTGAACACCTCTTTTATCCAAAGCTTGTTTTGTTGTTGAACAATGATTTGAAAGCCTGCAGAGTGAATTTCATCACAATGTCATCATGATTGTGTCTGTATTTGACATTCAAATGTTACTGCCATCAGCCATGTGCAGCCAACACTTCCTCTATTCTAAAAACATTCATTCCACTGAAACTCTTTGCCAAGAAATATCTATTTTTGTGTCATTCTGGATTCAAAACAGTGCTATTTTAGTATTATTTAAATACTATATGTATTAGGGGGGATGGTATCTAATGCTATTTCATGCATTCTGACTTATTTACACTGTTAAAGAGTTGGATTCCCATGCTAAACATGGCCAAAATTTCAAAACACGAGTTGGACATATGACGGAGTATTTCTGTGCCAATTACAGTCCTTCAGGATTCAAATAAGTTTCTGAAAGTTTTTTTTAGAGTATGGCCCTTTATGAAGTCATAAAGGGCAGAATCCCTTGTATGTGCACTTCTCACAGATGAGCATGTGCACATCAACCAGAGCGAGAGCAAGAGCACGCTCATAAACGAGCTTCTTCGTTACGGAAGCGCTGTCATTTAGTTTTTTGACCACGAAATCAACAATGTCACTTAAGAAGTGTGTTTCTGGTTGTGAGGGAAATATAACCATGTTCAGCTTCCCAAATAACCCAGTGTTAAGGAAACAGTGGATGCAGTTTGTTTTTCCAGAGCAGCAATGGAGTTCTGCAAGTGTGTTTGTGTTGTTCGAAACCGCAGGCGGTGGGTGAAACTGCATCAAATGTCTGTGTTTTGTTGGCAATCGGCGAACGTAAGTGCAAATAATGTAAACAACACGAACGTATAGTGAATAGAACGTTTTCCAGGGAGTGTGTGCGCTCGCGATTCTTTTGCTTCGCCCACTGCAGGCCTTCATGAGTTCAGCTTTTTTTCAGAAAGAATTTTCATATCTGTCTTTTATGATAAAACTAAAGACTCTTCGGAGATATGAAGGATGCAATACTAGGCTACTCAAGATTATAAATATTTTACATTGGCTATTATTTTTTGTTTTTCATTTTAGTTTAAGTTTTAGAATCTTTTTGTGCTTTTATTTCAGCTTCATTTCAATTACAGGGCATATTTTTAGAAAAAGTTTTAATCAACAATAAAATCCCTCATTCTAAAGTACTAATTGAGATTTTATTATTGTTATATATTTGTTTAAGTTATCATGCTATAGTAATTTAACAGAATTCAGTAATGATTGAACTTCCCCAACACAGGCTGTATGCAGAGCAGCAGTAATTAATGTTCATTAGGGCAGCTACTGCTCACAAAACACAAACATGTGGACATCAAACGCTCAGCATCAAACACCTCTAATGTGTCTGGCCGTGCCTCCTTTAAATCTCTTCCCTCTCTCTTTTTTACATCATGAATTATTTACCTTCCCCCCACCCCCAAATCTCCTTCCAACACCCCTCAGATCTGCAGATTCACTGTCAGCTGTGCTTGGAGTCTTGCTGAGAAGCGTTGGTGTCCACACCCTTTGTGTGAAGCCTGATTGTGCAAGATTAGGCTAGTCATCGCTGTGGATTTAGTGTAACCTAAAATAGCCAAGAGCTTAGGTAAATGTTCAGGAATGGTATCCCCCAAGTTAATAAAAACAAAAATGACTAATCAATTACACAAACTGCTTCATATATCATCATTTTATATGGCTAATATTGCTTATAGAGATGTCCCTGAAGTTTATTGCAAAGACCAGTGCTAGAGGGTTAAAAGCAACTCTCAGACGCTTCTTTAAGCATACATCGTCCCCCTCCTGTTCTCTTGCACTGCAGTGCAATTGGAACCAGCTGCTGCTGCTATTTACCCTGAGCAGCAGCAAAGCTACATTGCCATGGTTATGGATCCACGCTTGGGATTGTGGGAAGGGCTGGGTTTCCGGGTCACTGAAGAAAAGGCTTCAGGAGAGATATCATGCAAATAAGTACAGCCGCACATGGAATATTATCAAAATGTCTCTCTGCTCTTAAACTATAGAGCTTAAAAATGCTGTTTTTAGCTAGGATGAAACATTTAATAAGTGCTGAAGAATTCTAGTACATGCTTCCTATGAGTATTTTCAATGGGAGGAACTTCAGTGGGTAGACATTTAAGCTGACAGGTGGAGAAAGATCCCACTTTACAGAATAAATAAAATAGGAAAGCTCTAAATATACACAACCGCTCAAAGGTTTTTGGAGGGGATGATTTTTTAAATGTTTTTAAAAGAAGTCTCTTCTGCTCACCAAGGCTTCATATATTTAATCCAAACTACAGCAAAAACAGTCATGTGAAATATTTTTACAATGTAAAATTGCTGTTTTCTATTTGAATATATTTTAAAATGCAATTTATTCCTGTAAAGGCAAATCTGAATTTTCAACATCACTCCAGTCTTCAGTCACATAATCCTTTAGAAATCATTCTAATATGATGATTTGCATATTAGATGTTGAAAACAGTTGCTTTTCAGGAATATTTGATGAGTATAAAGTTCAAAAGAACAGCATTTATCTGAAATAGAACTATTTTGCAACATTATAAATGTCTATACTGTCGTTAATGATCAATTTAATGCATCCTTGCTGAATAAATGTATACATTTATTTAAATTCTTTTCCCCCATTTTTTTTTTAATTCTTACCGACCCCATACGGTACTAGTATGTTGCAAAATCGACCAAAATTAAATAAAAAAATTAATTAAAGCTATATAGAAATGTTTTATATAAAAAAGAAAAAAAAAGAAAATTACTAAAACTTAAAACTAAGTTCAAACCTACCGTAGAGTAGTAATATGTACCCATATACTGCCCGAGTGACAAGCTGTTCCTTACAATTGGTACAATTTTTGCACATTTTTTGAGAGGCTGATCGCTGCACAGCCATGGGTGGAACATGTAGTCCCGCTCCCCATTTCTAGATGTAATTTAGGTGTAATGGGTGGAGCTAAAAGGTCCAAACACACCCTAACCCTACCCTTAACTCCCTCCATAGAGGTGGACCTGGAGGTCAAGCTCAACCCATGACAAGCTCATCCAGAGAGGGGGAGCTGCAAAACCTTGGCCCCAAAAGGCATGTACCTTACATAATTTTAATCAATTATACATATGTCTTTTATTATACATGTGCAGATCTCCATTTCAGCCAATATACAGGCATAAAGCCAATACTTTAGCCATTGGTGAGATGGTGGTCCAGTGGGTTAAACCATGGAACTGATATGCATAAGGTTGCTGGTTCGATCCCAGTGGTCACCACCAGTGTGTCCTTGAGCAAGGCACTTTACTCCATGTTGCTCCAGGGGGATTGTCCCTGTAATAAGGGCACTATAAGTCACTTTGGATAAAAGCGTCTGCCAAATGCATAAATGTAAATGTAAAATGTAGCCTGCATCAGAATGTAGAGAGAGCTTAGTTGCAGGTCATTTGATCATGTATCTGACTGAAAAGCGTGTTCAGTTTTACTCTAAATAATGTAAATAGAACCATTTACATTCAAGGGACTAACAACATGCATTCCATGTTATCTTTCCTGAGTAAAATTCATAAATTAAATAAATAAATATTTCTCCTTAAATCTCTTTTGTTTGCACCTCAGCTTATTCTATTAAGTGTCTGCTCATGAATCAAAGAGGACACTGAAATAAGACTGTCCTCTTGGGCTGCACAGCTACCCTATTTAATTATTGATTTTTTTTCCACAGCCTTAGGAAGTAGAAGCTATAAGCCGTATTTACCACATGGGGCAAAGTCTGCTTTTATAATGCCACTGATAACGCCACAAGGACACTGGGACGTGTTTTTTTTAGAAATCCATTTCCAGCAAAACTGGGAATTACCTGAAACATGCTCAATCATGTTTCTTGTTAAGTAATTTGAATATGCCATCTTAGACTCTGACAAACAGATTGTGGAAGTTGCCTGAACTAGGATCATTGTGAAATTTCCTTTCTGGGACAATAATCCTAATCAGAGTTTTGGTGAATTCCACATCTCATTTAAAATACTCATGGCAGTGTGAGTCACACCACTGCACTCAGTGACATCAGACAAGGCATGTTATCGGGATAACGCTTCCTTTAACAGAGAAAATAAATAACACCAAATGTGTAACTGTCCAAATTCAGCAGAGGTCATTGTACAGCTGGAACTCCGGGGTCGGCCTTCTGGGAACAGTTAAGCAATTGAGACTAAAAGAAAGCAAAATAGCTTCATTGCGGTGATGAATCACAGACTGGTCTGTCTGGCCCTGTTACACAGGGGTGGACTGAATACAGCCGTTTCAGCTGAGTCAAGGGAGCTGTGAAAATATGCAGGAAGTGACCCTGTTTTTCTCATCCCGTGAAAACTTCATCCCACTTTCCTACTGGACTGGCACCATTTATCTTTATTAAATGGAGTTAAGTAAGAAAAGAGTTCAATCATGTTAATTATCATAATAGGAAAAGTCACAGTTTAACGAAAAGGCCTAATTTAGCTTGTTTCACTTTAAATCAAACACAAAGCACAATAAGATGTATGAATACATTTGCAGTGCCATCAAGTGGTTAAGACCTGTAATGACCATCTTTTATGTTGAGAGAAAGAGTCAGGAATGACACATCATTGACATTGAAGCAACACTAAATCTGCGCTTTATCCCAGTTCCTTCCGGGTAAACAACTATTCTGGTGGGAAAAGATCCACACCTTAGATTTGCACACTAAAGGGGACACTATATAAGTGAACTTAAAGCTTACAATATGATCAGAATTGCATTCAGGTCGTATTTTAATTATTTTGTAACTTACACTCTGTGATAAAATCATACATTTCCCCCAAAAAATATTTTATTAGTTATTTTAATGCCTGTAAATAACATTACCAGCATGTCTCTATAAATAAAGAACATAAATTATAACATTATAATAAGCATGTGTTCCCAATTTAAATGGGTAAATAAGTTGTTTAGGAGAAAATTATCCAATACTGATCATTTCCTCAAATCACCAAGACTAGATTAAACGTTGAAGTCGTTTAACTTGGATGCTTCGCCAGTTGCCGTACTACAGCTGCTGCAACTCTTCTGTAAGCTTCGGCCTGCAAAACAGATATGCATAACTACTTTAGAAAATTAGTGATTCATTTTTTGCATGACTGTTTAGGTTATTTTTAAGGTTTAATTGTGTCTCAAATGTACATGCTCTTTGAAACTTTCAAGTTCAAGTAAATCATATATTATGTACAATAAATATACAATATTGTCATTTGTGCCATTTATCTCAACACAAGTTGTTTGAGAAATATAATTTAGTATCCAAGTATAATATTATATTATATTATATATACATTAAAGCGGATATAAGAATTTTCATCACTTTTCTATTACCAATGTGTGAACAGCTTGTAACAGAACTTAAAAAAACAAAAACAAGCCCTTCCACAATTTCCTAGGTTGTCTATGAATACCTAGACTGATTTTTATGTGAAGGACTCATTTTTTGGACACGTTTTTGCCGGGAAAATTAAAAGGATGTGACAGTTTTGCGCACTCCCAAGAGCCTCTCTTCTGTTCTATAACACATTAAATGAATGCTTATACAAAGTTCAGGAGCCATTTTGTACAGTAATGTCAATGTGTCATGCAAAAAAGGAGATTTATTCAAATGATAGTCTCACATAGACAGATCTATAGAGTCTTTAGTCTCAAATATACTTTTGACTATAATCAAACTATCACTATAATTGTGTAATTTTACCGCATCTGTCGTCTGTCAACATGATGCCGGTTAATTGCAGAGCTTGTGTAAACATCCATATCACTATGATAAGATGCTTTCTTATCTGCTGTTTTCTTACTGCTGTCATTTTTGTTGTGCTTATTTTGTTGCACAGCACATATTTACATATATCTGGGCATTGGATCATGTAACGTTCA
Organism: Romanogobio albipinnatus; assembly: GCA_023566225.1. Taxonomy (NCBI): domain Eukaryota; kingdom Metazoa; phylum Chordata; class Actinopteri; order Cypriniformes; family Gobionidae; genus Romanogobio; species Romanogobio albipinnatus. The sequence continues at coordinate 37,770,514 of CM042249.1, forward strand.
GTCTTTTGTATGTTAGTTGCTGGCTGCAGTTCACTTAATGGCCACCGGTGTTGTTTGAAATTTTTATAATAAATATGCTACTGAAATGGTTTGAGAAAAATATAATAAATCAATTTTGTAATTTATCAATACATGCTTCAAAAGTGGTGTTGTGCCAAATATTGCCACCCAAAGATCCTGAAAGGCTTACAATAACTACCATCATGGAAAACAATGAAAAGCAAGACAGGAGTCCATTATGATCCACTTACTTCTGGGCTATTTGGGGACGACACAACCACAGGCTGTCCTTTGTCTGATGTCTCTCTAATGTTAAGATGAAGAGGAATGTCTCCTGCAGTGAGAACAGAGAAACCGTGTGTCCTCACAGATTGGCTCAATCGAATTACATGTAATTTGACTTCATATTATGTATTATATTTCATAAATGTCACAGTTTTTGATAAATGTGCTTAAATACTAAACAATCAATCATAAAGTAATATTTTGACTTTACCAAGCATCTCAACACCGAGGGTATGAGCCAGCTCTTTAGCCCCATCTGAGCCGAAAATGTGTGTTTGATGTTTGCATTTGGGACACTGAAAAACACTCATGTTTTGAACCAAACCCAGCACCTGAAAAATCAATTCACATATTAAATGTATATTTATAAAGCAAATTAAAAAATTTACAAAAATTTGACCGTCACATTGCTTTAACATAGTTATTTACACTATAAATAAATGAAAAGGTAGAACCTTTAAATACAAAAGCAAATGCTTTACCGGAACGTTAACCTTTCTGAACATCTCGGCACCTCTTCGTGCATCTAGCAAGGCAATGTCTTGAGGAGTGGACACTATCACAGCACCTGAGAGGTGAAACTGACATAAGTCCGCATAAAGTACACAGAAAGTCTTGTCATTTAATGAGTAAACCTGTCAATTACTACTTAGATTGTGATTTAGAACAGTAAAAACTGATTTTATAATACATGTTCTGAATACTAGAAAATGTTAATGCATCCAATTGCAGAAGAAATGACAATCAAACCTTAAATGAGAATCTGAATCGGAAAAATGTATGGTGCTGTGTTGTGACTGACATTAGGTAAAATCTTTCTTTCAGACCATAAATCTGCCATTACATTTGTTTATTTACCTGCTATAGGAATGTTCTGAGTAATTGACAGTTGGACGTCTCCAGTTCCAGGTGGCATATCAATCACAAGGTAATCCAGATTCCCCCAGTCTACCTGCAAGGGAAAAGTCATTACAGTAGTGAAAGAAACAACAATGTTGAGTAAATTGGATAATTTTCTTAGACTTCAGAAAATGACACAATTGTGCATGGAAACAATTCATGATATGCCAATGAATGGAAATTGAACTCACATCTATTTGTGCTGGATGAGGACAATGGAGAAAAATATATATATATTTGATAAATCCCCTTATCAACAGCTATTTCTAAATCTAAATTACACACCTGTCTAATGAGTTTCTCAATAGCTGACATCACCATCAGACCCCTCCACACAATAGGTGCAACCTCTTCAACCAAAAAGCCCATTGACATGCTGTAGAGGACAGGGAAGCGAACTGTAAGACTTGCAGAAAATAAAAATATAACTTATAACTTAAAGTTTGGGGTCAGTAGGATTTTTTGCTTGTTTGTTTTCTAAATAAATAAATATTTTTATTCAGCACAGATGATCAAAAATGACAGTTATTCAGCAAGTGACTTTTATTCAGCAAAGACGCATTAAAAAAAAATATATTGTTACAAAACGATTATAATGTTAAAAAAGATTTTAAATTTTTTTTAAATGCTGTTCTTTTGAACTTTCTATTCATCGAAGAATTTAAATTTTATCAAAAGTGACAGTAAAGATATATTGTAACAAAAAGATTTTTATTTCAAATAAATGCTGTTCTTTTAAACTTTCTTATCATCAAAGAATCCTGAAAAAAAGGATCATGGTTTCCACAAAAATATTAAGCCGTTCAAACTGTTTCCAACGCTGATAATAAGAAATGTTTCTTGAGCAGCAAATCAGCATAGTAGAATGATTTCTGAAAGAACATGTGACACTGAAGACTGGTGTAATGGCTGCTGAAAATTCACCTTTGACATTACAGGAATAAATATATTATTTAAAAAACATTCTTTTAAAATTTTAATAATAATTTGCAATATTACTGTTTTACTGTATTTTATCAAATAAATTCAGCCATGCTGAGGAAAATAAGATGCTACTATCAAAAATATTTGAAAAATCATTGACCCAAAATTTTTAAACAGTAGTCTATATAAAATAACATTGTTACACTATTATTCAGTAATGTACTTACCAAGAAATTCCAAAATTTACAAGCGGCCTCATCAAGTTATCTGAAAATAAATCGGAAAAAAATTGGCAAAATAGACATGACTGACTAACTGACTGACCATTGTTATTATTTTTGTTTACAAAGCAAATGTGGCCACATCACTCACTGTCTGTTAATTCGGGGTTTCCTTTTAGGTTCATTAACTTGGGAACTGAAGGGCCATAGACATCAGCATCTAGAATACCCACCGATTTACTCTACATGCAAAAGTGGCATGAAAGAAGATTTCATTGAAGGCAAATCAGCTGGAATAATTATGTGAATTTAGTAAAGTGGCTAAGATACGGTTATCTGGATTCTGTATGTTACCTGATCATTAGCCATAAGTCCAAGAGCAAGATTCACTGTAAAGACATTAAACTAAATATGAGAAATATTGGCAGTTAACCCAGGCATATTTTTTATTGTTACATAATTGTGGAATGAAACAAACAAAGGTTAATGAATGCAAAAGACAATAGACCTGCTGTTGTGGACTTTCCCACCCCTCCTTTCCCTGATGCAACAACAATGACCTCCTTGACTCCAGCTATGGGCTTCTGTTTGGGCAAACCTCGAGCCATGTGCTGCCTCTGTCTCTCCTGTAGAGCTCGTTCACCAGCACCTGAAGTCTAAACACAATGAAATGTGAGAATATGCAACAGTATTACAGTCTATAATTTAATTTAATGTAGCCGTGCTTATGCATCTTTGTTAAAAAATAAAACGATACACAACATTAATAGCAATGTCACCTTTAATCACATCATTCTGAGATTTACTTACCTTGAAACGGATTTCATGAATATTTTGATGTGATGGAACAAATCTGCTAGGCAATAGCGGTGTGCCTATAATATTTGAGGTGATTTTATATATTTGCAAAATATTGTTGTAGTTGTGTAATTTAAACATCTTGTAAAGCTTATAAAGATCACGGACTATGATGGTATAGTCACTAAGAACAAAACAAAGACTGACACCACTGTGGCAGCACTCGGTTACGATGGAGCACCAATTTCTTCCTTTAAAAAAACATTAAAAATGTCAAATACAGTGAAGTTTTTCACAATAAGTATGGCATGAAAAGTAGCGCCGCTCTGTCTCATGTTGATGACGTATAATGTTTGGCTTCACACGCGGAAACGGAACCCCTGTAGTTCCAGAGTTCATTTCCATAACAAATGAAATAGTGGTCTACTCAAAAATATATATATTAATTATATTATCTCGGAGGTAAATTGATCACAGCAATGTCCGAGAGAACAGATAACGGCTTGAAAGCGCGAGTGATTCTCCAGCAGTGTCTGCATGCACGACTGCAGGTCAAACCTCCAGATGCTGAGAGTGAAGCTGAATGGGTTGAGGTAGCAGAAAAATGATTAAATCATTAATATTAATTAATTCCCGTTTTTGTCCAAATGATGATCTGTCTAGTGTATTTCTGATTATTCAGATTAATAGGGGAATGGTTATCTACATCTGCTTTTTCAAAGGTGCAACTGAAGATATAATCCCCAAAATGGGTATGCAATTGCTCCTGCCTCACATTTTCCAATGAAACATTCTGTATGCATGAATTCTGAAATATAGTTAAATGTATAGGCTAGGCCATTAAATAATTTACAGCTGTTTTCCCTCCTCTCAGTGAACACTCTGCTGAACTTGAAGCTTTGTGAGACAGAATCTGGAAAGTATACCTCCGTCCTTGCACTCCCTGGCAGTGTTCTCATAGTACCCCAAGCCACACTTGGAGGAAAGCCAAAGGGAAAAGGGATGCAGTACCATGGCAACATTGGGAAAGATGAAGGCTTGCAGCTCTACGACACCTTTGTGTCGCTCTGTCAAAGTGAAGTCTCAGCCTGCAAGAACAGTGACACTGTTACAGAGGTCAAACATGGAACGTATGGAAACCGACAAGTACTGAAGCTGGATACAAACGGACCTTATACTCATCTAATGGAGTTTTAAGAATTAATTTTTCACTTGTTTGTAGAATCTTCTTCACAGCAGTGATCGGTAATATATGGGTGGTTGAAGGACATGGACCTATATGGACTTCAGAAGTACAAAAGATGTTAATGCACATTTATAGTTCCACTCCTGATTAAAGTGCAAGGCATAAGCCTGGTGTGTGTGTGTGTGTCTGTGCTTTTGTTATCTTCATGGGTGCTGTGATTTTGTTAGTAGGTTAATCACCTATTTGCCTAATTCTGGGCCGTAACTATTAAAAAAAATCCAAACTATAATATCCTATCATATCTGTGCCAGTTTTTGTTATTATTAAAATAGTAGTATTAGTCGTATAGTTTAAAGTATCTTTATAGTATCCTTAGTCGTATAGTTTAAAGTATCTTTATAGTATCCTTAGTCGTATAGTTTAAAGCATCTTTATAGTATCCTTATAGTTTTTGTTATTATTAATATCGTATAGTTTAAAGTATCCTTATAGTAACTATGGTATCCTCATCAGTATCATAAATGTTATAATCTCATTTAATTATAATTAAAATAGTAGAAGTTGTCGTATAGTTTAAAATAATAAAATAATATTTACATTTATTTATTTGTTTGCATAGGATAACTTTATTTTTATTGATTTGATTTGATTGATTTTACACACGTTTAAAAAAAACAAAAAAACATCTATTTGCCTATAATTCTGGGCCGAAACTATTAAAAAAAAATCCAAACTATAATATCCTAAATCCTAATAATTCTATATTAAAATAGAAGTAGTCGTATAGTTTAAAATTATTTAAAATAATATTTAAATTAATTTATTTGTTTGCTTAGGATAACAACCTTATTTTACACATACATACACATAAATTAATAACATATAATCATATTGACTAATTGTTAATTATATTCCATATTACATTTAAAATAGACACACTGTTCTTTTAAATAGTATATCAGACCCTCTCAATCGTGACTTATTGTACTCATACCCTAAAAATCAGACAAGCCATAAATCAACCTTGAAATTTCTTTATTTACCTGCTATAGGAATATTCAAAGTAATAGGACCCTATCTGCCAACATGGGAAAAGTCATAATTCCTAATACGTACAATAAAGGAACAACAACGTTGATTAAATTGAATCGTTTTCGTCTGTGGCTGCATGTCCGTCTCCTGTCCAGCAGGTGACAGTAAAGTGCAGACAATCCCAATACTTCCCCAACCAACAATTCACACATCCAGAACAGTTGCACACCAAACATGAGCTGGAAAGCAAAAGGAGCATTGCAATATTTAAAGAGCAAGAGAGTGTCTCATTCAGAGATCTCTGCAAGATATTAAATGCTGTAAGGATTCAATGTTCATGAACTCTGCGTCTGAAGGCACTGTCTTTATAGTGTTTTTGCCACTCTAATAATGACTCATTGTCTACATCAAAAAACCTGCTAATGGACGGCAGACCGAAGGAGCTTTACTCACGAAGACAAGACATATCTGCTTTAAGACATCGAAAAACATGTAAGGTAAACGAGGAGGCTGAATGCCTTTCCCAACCTTCTAATGGGACTTCTAACGGGGCAAGTGAAAGGATCCCCAAGCGAGGAAGACACTTCAGTTCTCCCTGCAGAGATGATCATGTGCCCGTTTACACTTTGGTCTTGGTGCTTGTGCTCTCTGTATGTACACGCTTTTACAAGATCAATGAGCCTCCACATGTATGGTAAGCATTAGATCTGTAGAATTGTGATGATAAACTTAATATCAGCACACGATCGATAAATATTATGGTCCATTGTTGCAGTTGGGATGAGACTCATTTCGGGAAAATGGGAAGTTATTACATTAATCGCACCTTCTTCTTTGATGTCCATCCACCACTTGGAAAGGTATAGATTTCATTGCATCTAGACCTGCTCCACTATAATCTGAATTATTTTGTGTAGTTTGTGACTCAAAAGGATGCATCTACACTCCTCACTCAGATGCTGATCGGCCTTGCTGGGTACCTGACAGGATACGATGGCACCTTTCCCTTCATAAAACCAGGGGACAAATATGAGCAGCACAACTACTGGGGAATGAGAGCGGTAAACCTTTAATTGTCTCCCAATTAATTTCATGCAGATTATAAGACACGTCAATTATTTTAAGTTGTAAATGTCAACAAGTTCTGGACCAAAAATGGATGCACCTCTTGATGCTAAAAAAAAAATGTTGAGAGGTGCATTCATTTTTGGTCAAGATCTTGTATTGACAATGCAACAGTCAAGCACGCTGTAAAGTCTCCTCCAGCACATCCCGAAGACAGACACACACACACACACACACACACACACATACACATACACACACACACAGTGAGGAAAATAAGTATTTGAACACCCTGCTATTTTGCAAGTTCTCCCACTTAGAAGTCATGGAGGGGTCTGAAATTGTCATCGTAGGTGCATGTCCACTGTGAGAGACATAATCTAAAAAAAAAAAATCCAGAAATCACAATGTATGATTTTTTTACTATTTATTTGTATGATACGGCTGCAAATAAGTATTTGAACACCTGAGAAGATCAATGTTAATATTTGGTACAGTAGCCTTGGTTTGCACTTACAGAGGTCAAACGTTTCCTGTAGTTTTTCACCAGGTTTGCACACACTGCAGGAGGGATTTTGGCCCACTCCTCCACACAGATCTTCTCTAGATCAGTCAGGTTTCTGTCCTGTCGCTGAGAAACACAGAGTTTGAGCTCCCTCCAAAGATTCTCTATTGGGTTTAGGTCTGGAGACTGGCTAGGCCACGCCAGAACCTTGATATGCTTCTTACAGAGCCACTCCTTGGTTATCCTGGCTGTGTGCTTCGGGTCATTGTCATGTCGGAAGACCAAGCCTCGACCCATCTTCAATGCTCTAACTGAGGGAAGGAGGTTGTTCCCCAAAATCTCGCAATACATGGCCCCGGTCATCCTCTCCTTAATACAGCGCATACAGTCCCATGTGCAGAAAAACACCCCCAAAGCATGATGCTACCACCCCCATGCTTCACAGTAGGGATGGTGTTCTTGGGATGGTACTTATCATTCTTCTTTCTCCAAACACGTTTAGTGGAATTATGTCCAAAAAGTTATATTTTGGTCTCATCTGACCACATGACTTTCTCCCATGACTCCTCTGGATCATCCATGCCATGCATGATTTCAAACCATGACGTCTTAGTGTATTACCAACAGTAACCTTGGAAACAGTGGTCCCAGCTCTTTTCAGGTCATTGACCAGCTCCTCCCGTGTAGTTCTGGGCTGATTTCTCACCTTTCTTAGGATCATTGAGACCCCACGAGGTGAGATCTTGCATGGAGCCCCAGTCCGAGGGAGATTGACAGTCATGTTTAGCTTCTTCCATTTTCTAATGATTGCTCCAACAGTGGACCTTTTTTCACCAAGCTGCTTGGCAATTTCCCCGTAGCCCTTTCCAGCCTTATGGAGGTGTACAATTTTGTCTCTAGTGTCTTTGGACAGCTCTTTGGTCTTGGCCATGTTAGTAGTTGGATTCTTACTGATTGTATGGGGTGGACAGGTGTCTTTATGCAGCTAACGACCTCAAACAGGCGCATCTAATTTAGAATAATAAATGGAGTGGAGGTGGACATTTTAAAGGCAGACTAACAGGTCTTTGAGGGTCAGAATTCTAGCTGATAGACAGGTGTTCAAATACTTATTTGCAGCTGTATCATACAAATAAATAGTTAAAAAACCATATATTGTGATTTCTGGATTTTTTTTTTTTTAGATTATGTCTCTCACAGTGGACATGCACCTACGATGACAATTTCAGACCCCTCCATGATTTCCAAGTGGGAGAACTTGCAAAATAGCAGGGTGTTCAAATACTTATTTTCCTCACTGTATATATATATATAAGCATTAGTATTACAATTTATATATAATATATTATATAATTTAAGTTGATTATTTATTTAAGAAAATATATATAAAATATAGTTAGGTAGTAAAACATAGTTTTAGAAAAATATTGTCAGTATTGTAATATAGCTTATTTAAATATAATAATTTAAACTATTTAGAAGGCTTACTAAATCTAGATATAATGTATCTTTTTATTTTTTATTTAACCATGCAAAATTCAATCGTTCTTTAAGTGTAAGCTCTAATACTTGTAATTTAATTCCTTTGTGTGTAGTTTTGTGCAGCTCTTGGTTCCTGTCTTCCTCCTTTTGCCTTTCTTATTGTCCTGGAGCTGTCACATTCTACACCAGCGGCGCTAATCGCAGCCTCTCTTCTTATTTTTGGTGAGTGTGGTAGTGATCATCAACACAGAGGTGAGCTCTATTCAATGACGATAATCTAAAAATCAACTGGTCTATTTTACAACAGACACTGGCTGCATCACCCTATCTCAGTACATTCTCCTGGATCCCATTCTAATGTTTTTCATCATGGGCTCTGTTCTGTGCACGGTCAGATTCAACTCCCAGAGACTCAGGTAGAGTAGAGGAGGAATCTCTCTATGTAGCTTTATTGTTTGAGTTTGTGTACCCAATATATCAGGAATACAAATTGTCTTTCTTGTCTTCAGGTCTTTCAGCTTCTCCTGGTGGCTCTGGCTGCTTCTGACAGGGGTCTGCCTCTCTGGTTCTCTGGGAGTAAAGTTTGTGGGGCTGTTTGTCATACTCTTGGTGGGAATCAACACAGCATTAGATCTGTGGAGGCTACTTGGGGACCTCAGCTTGTCTCTGGTATAAATGGGAACCTTTTTTCAGGATTGAAAGTGTCAAACATATTTAAAAGTTTGGGGTCGGAAATATTTTCTCTTATTCTTACCAAGGCTCCATTTATGGAAACTGTCAAAATGACAGTAATATTGGGAAATATTATTACAATTTAAAATGATGATTTTCTATTTTAATACATTTCAAAATGTAATTTATTTCTGTGATGGCAAAGCTAAATCTTCAGCATCATTACTCCAGTCTTCAATGTCACATGATCCTTCAGAAATCATTCTAATATGCTGATTTTCTGCTCCAGAATAATTTATTCTCATTTTTGAAAACCGTTGTGCTGTTTAATATTAATGTGGAAACTGTGATACATTTTCAGAATTCAATGATGATTAGAAAGTTCAAAAGAACAGCATTTATCTAGTCTTTACAGATAAGTCTTTACTCTCATATTTGATCGATTTAATATATTGTTGTATAAAAGTATTAATTTATTTTAAAAATCTTTTTTTTTATTGTAATGAATGCTGAAAATTGTTTCTTGTTTTTCTGTAGGTGGATTTTGGGAAGCACTTAATTGCTCGAGTTTTCGGGTTGATAATGCTCCCGATGTTTCTGTACACTACAATATTTGCCGTCCACTTCATTGTCTTAAACAGAAGGTATGTTTGTGCCAATATTGATATTCTGTTCTATTCTAAAAGCAGTTGGTAATTAATTCAATGAAATATAATTTTAACAGCCTTCTTTTTCATACACAGCGGTCCTGGGGATGGTTTCTTTAGCTCTGCTTTCCAGTCTCGCTTGATTGGAAACAATCTACATAACGCCTCCTTGCCTGAGTGTAAGCACAATTTAAAAGCTTTAATGTTTGACATTTTTACTGCTTGTGTTTCTTTTATTACTTGAGCATTTACTCCTCCTTCTGCACAGATCTGGCATATGGCTCTGTCATAACAGTGAAGAATCTGCGAATTGCGGGAGGATATCTGCACTCTCACTGGCACCTTTACCCAGAGGGGGTTGGAGCTCATCAACAGCAGGTCAGTTCACCACCCTTGTTTAGGCCCCGTTTACACCTGGTATTAAGATGCTTTTGGTTGATCAGATCACAAGTGGACGGCGCTAAATGCAGGTGTAAACGGGGTTTAAAACTTTTGGAGCTTGTCTACTTTTGACCACTTTCAGAGGTTGTCGAAAATTTGACCGGATTGTTTTCGTAGTGAAAATGCTCGTGGTTGAATACGTTCAGCCGCAAAAGACTGCCTACTCTCCACCTACTGACTTAATGTGTAAACATTATGGGAAGTGCGCTAGTCAGGACGGGGTTTAAACTTTGTCAGATGAAGACCTAAGTTTGGCTGCAATGAAAAACGTACCAAGCACGATGTTCTCTCACCATGATTTCTAACACTGTGTTCGGCGTGGTCCTGTGGCTATCAGAGCAGAAATGAAAGCCCTCCGTATGTTTTTGCGTTGTCTCTGGGTGCATTCATATGTAAATTACATGAGCTTATATTGTCCATTAGATCGCTATATATACATTATATATACATATAATGTATATATCGCCCAGGGTATATGGAAATCAAAGAAATCAGGACAGAAGTGGTTGAAAGTGGACAAAAGAGACGCATTAAAACACCAGGGGCCAGATTTACTAACAGCTTGCAGAAAGTGCAAACCCTCTTTTGGCATTAAATAAACTACTATCAGGATTCACTAAAGACACAAAAAATTGCGCTGAAAAGCTGTGGGCAGTTATTTTTGCGGCTGAGATGCAACATTTATGGGAGGAGAGTATTTAAATGAATCATGCAATGTGATTTACTAAGGTTTGCGCTCGTCAATTTACTGAATTTTGCGCCCTTATTTACCGCCCCAAAAAAAGCATGTTAAACCAGACGCTAACTGGTAGATTGCGTTGGTCATAATGGAAATGATCCGGCTGCGTCTGTGTTCTTTAAATTTCACATCGTCAGTAGATTGTGCGGAACTTTCCACTCCCATCTGCGCTTTTTTGGAATTGTACTTGTGATCTGATCGACCAAAATGTATCTTAAAACCAGGTGTAAACAAGGCCCTGCTCTTACCAAACCCAAACAGATAGACAACATTATCTGGAAGATTTCAAGGTGAAAATCTGACCTGTTTCTTATTTTGGTTTATAATATCTAATTGCAGGATTAGTAAGATTTTTATTCAATTTAATATTGTATACAACTTTAGCGGTGATCAAAGGTGACAGACATTTATAATGTTACAAAATATATTATTAAGATACAATACTATTAAGCAGCACAACTGTTTTCAACAGTGATGCTAATTATAAGAAATGTTTCTTGAGCAGCAAATCAGTATATAAAAATGATTTCTGAAGGATCATGTGACACTGAAGACTGGTGTAATGGCTGCTGAAAATTTTTCTTTGCCATTACAGGAATAAATACAAATTTAAAATATATTATAATAGAAAACATTTATTGGATTAAAAATAAAATAATTGTATTATATTTCACAATATTATGGTCAAATGAATGCAGCCTTTGTGAGCATAAAAGACTTCTTTCAAAACATAAAAAAAAACCTTACTGACCCAACATTTTTGAACGGTACAGTATCTAAATGTGTATATTTGGTACTGTATGTGGCTTGTATTTAGAACTTTATTCTCTTAAGTGGTGTGTAACAATAAATTATCTATAAATCTATTTTGTGTCTTCACCCATGTAGGTTACAGCCTATTTGCACAAAGATTATAACAACTTGTGGTTGGTCAAGAGACCTGACAACTCTGACGGTGAGTTCTTTTACATGTTTGCACTACTTTACTATTCTACACTCACCTAAAGGATTATTAGGAACACCTGTTCAATTTCTCATTAATGCAATTATCTAATCAACCAATCACATGGCAGTTGCTTCAATGCATTTAGGGGTGTGGTCCTGGTCAAGACAATCTCCTGAACTCCAAACTGAATGTCAGAATGGGAAAGAAAGGTGATTTAAGCAATTTGGAGCGTGGCATGGTTGTTAGTGCCAGACAGGCCGGTCTGAGTATTTCACAATCTGCTCAGTTACTGGGATTTTCACGCACAACCATTTCTAGGGTTTACAAAGAATGGTGTGAAAACGGAAAAACATCCAGTATGCGGCAGTCCTGTGGGCGAAAATGCCTTGTTGATGCTAGAGGTCAGAGGAGAATGGCCGACTGATTCAAGCTGATAGAAGAGCAACTTTGACTGAAATAACCACTCGTAACAACCGAGGTATGCAGCAAAGCATTTGTGAAGCCACAACATGCACAACCTTGAGGTGGATGGGCTACAACAGCAGAAGACCCACTGGGTACCACTCATCTCCACTACAAATAGGAAAAAGAGGCTACAATTTGCACAAACTCAACAAAATTGGACAGTTGAAGACTGGAAAAATGTTGCCTGGTCTGATGAGTCTCGATTTCTGTTGAGACATTCAGATGGTAGAGTCAGAATTTGGCGTAAACAGAATGAGAACATGGATCCACAATGCCTTGTTACCACTGTGCAGGCTGGTGGTGGTGGTGTAATGTTATGGGGGATGTTTTCTTGGCACACTTTAGGCCCCTTAGTGCCAATTGGGCATTGTTTAAATGCCACGGCCTACCTGAGCATTGTTTCTGACCATGTCCATCCCTTTATGACCACCATGTACCCATCCTCTGATGGCTACTTCCAGCAGGATAATGCACCATGTCACAAAGCTTGAATCAATTCAAATTGGTTTCTTGAACATGACTGAGTTCACTATACTAAAATGGCCCCCACAGTCACCAGACCTCAACCCAATAGAGCATCTTTGGGATGTGGTGGAACGGGAGCTTCATGCCCTGGATGTGCATCCCACAAATCTCCATCAACTGCAAGATGCTATCCTATCAATATGGGCCAACATTTCTAAAGAATGCTTTCAGCACCTTGTTGAATCAATGCCACGTAGAATTAAGGCAGTTCTGAAGGCGAAAGTGGGTCAAACACAGTATTAGTGTGGTGTTCCTAATAATCCTTTAGGTGAGTGTATATCGACACTGCACAAGATTCAATAACTCCTGTTCTCTGCTAAGATCTCACAGGCTCACCAGAGATGGTCCGACATGGTGACATCATTAGACTGGAACACAAAGAGTAAGCATCAAGGTTTTTTTATTTTCGAAAGTAAAAGTTACAATACTAGTAACGGTGCACACCTGATTCTCCTCATCAGAACTACAAGGAATCTTCACAGTCATTTCCATGAAGCTCCACTGACCAAAAAACACCTGCAGGTCACAGGATACGGCATTGTGAGTAATAGTAGAAGTTACAGTTCATGTACTACAGGTGCTAAAGAGTGCTGCAGTGATGTATTTTTGATGGCCAACTCGGAAGTTATAGCATCACCCTGGTTCCTTCGACAAAAACACAATATGATTTTTCCATTGGCTTTTGGATTATTGGATAAAATAGGCTCTGTGACCAACAAAATTTTATTGCACACTATGTTTATCATTATAATCTTCACAAATGAACACAACAGAAACTTAAATTCAATCGGCGGAAGTAAAAAGCTAAACGTAGGCTATAAACAAACTACACCAAGGTCGCACGACTTCAGTCACAATTACTAAGCTTCTTTATTTAAAAAAGTTTTTCCCTGAAGTTTGCAAGAGCATGATTATGAACGTAATGAGGCTGTTTAGTGTAATGACGTTTGATGTCTCTGACAACCTATAGTCCCATTTAGCCACTTTTTATCAGGTAAAAGATTATTATTACTGATGTATTTTAAGAGTATAAAATAAAACGTGAACATATATTGAGCTTGTCATAACCACAGAGCTTATTTCAGGTATTCAACCAAAACCCCATTCAAATAAACCATTAACTTCAGGACAATGGAAGCAGAAGTGCACTCGTTTACAAGTTTTGGCCTACAAATATACGTCATCCATGCAGCACCTTATAAAAATGAAACCTTCAAGAAACCTGTCAGTTGATCAGGAGGTTTTATGTTTTATCAGTCTAATAGATTCAGTTTGTTTTGGTTAAAGTAGTAATTAATAATTTTATTTATCATGTGCAATCTGATCGCCAGCAAAAGGAGGATGTCATACTACTAGATAACAGCGAACTTCAGCACAACTTTAAATCTCTCATTTATATTAGTTCAAAGGCAGTAGCATCATCTAACGCAGGGATGGGCAACTCCAGTCCTCGAGGGCCACTGTCCTGCAAAGTTTAGCCTCAACCCTGATAAAACTCACCTGCCTGTAGCCTTCTAGTAATCCTGAAGACATTGATTAGCTGGTTCAGGTGTGTTTGATTAGGGTTGGAGCTAAACTCTGCAGGACAGTGGCCCTCGAGGACTGGAGTTGCCCATCCCTGATCTAACGTAATCACTTTTCATTTCAGAATGGAAGCGGAGATATGAATGACTTGTGGCAGGTGGAGGTGTGTGGAGGGAGGAAGGGAGATCCAGTGAAGGTGCTGCGTAGCAAGGTTCGCTTTCTCCATCGCTCCACGGGTTGCGTGCTTTGCTCCTCTGGAAAGACCCTTCCTAAGTGGTGAGAGTGTTTGTTCAGAAAAAATCTCAGATCTGGGGTGCGTTTCCCTGAAGCGTCTTTTGCCAACTATGGTTGCAAGTTCTGTTTTTGGCGTTTCCCGAAACCATAGTTCCAAAGAACATTTGCAAACACGTCGCAAACTTGCATGGTTGGAACTAGGGACGTCACGGTACCAAAATTCCAGTAGTCGGTACCAATACCATAAAAATTGTACGGTACTCGGTACCAATTTCAGTACCACAGCTTAATGTTTTTATTTATTTAACTATTTAAAAAATATATATTAAATGTATTCAGTTTATTATTTATTGATGATAATCATTATAAGTAAATAGTACAAACATTTAAAGGCTGTATGCTGTTTAAAAGTAAACATTGTTTATAAATCAAGTGAAAAATAATCAACCATCTAGGCATTATTATTATTATTATTAGTAGTAGTAGTAGTAGTAGTAGTAGAGACGTATTATTATTACATATAGCTAAATCTAGGCTACAACAGTAGCCTGATATATTCTGTCAATTTCATTTTTTTAAATCAAACTTTTATTTTGACGGGTTGCCGTGACCTTTGAGTGTCTGTGTTCATGATATGACAGTTTTCTCAAATGAAACGGTAAATTCTCATGGAGGGACAGTTTATGCGTTCGTGTCCTCATATAGTGACCATAGACTAGACTAGATTAAAAAATATACGCTCACCTAAAGGATTATTAGGAACACCATACTAATACTGTGTTTGACCCCCTTTCGCCTTCAGAACTGGCTTAATTCTACGTGGCATTTAGTCAACAAGGTGCTGAAAGCATTCTTTAGAAAAGTTGGCCCATATTGATAGGATAGCATCTTGCAGTTGATGGAGATTTGTGGGATGCACATCCAGGGCACGAAGCTCCCGTTCCACCACATCCCAAAGATGCTCTATTGGGTTGAGATCTGGTGACTGTGGGGGCCATTTTAGTACAGTGAAGTCATTGTCATGTTCAAGAAACCAGTTTGAAATGATTCAAGCTTTGTGACATGGTGCATTATCCTGCTGGAAGTAGCCATTAGAGGATGAGTACATGGTGGTCATAAAGGGATGGACATGGTCAGAAACAATGCTCAGGTAGGCCGTGGCATTTAAACAATGCCCAATTGGCACTAAGGGGCCTAAAGTGTGCCAAGAAAACATCCCCCACACTATTACACCACCACCACCAGCCTGCACAGTGGTAACAAGGCATGATGGATCCATGTTCTCATTTTGTTTACGCCAAATTCTGACTCTACCATCTGAATGTCTCAACAGAAATCAAGACTCATCAGACCAGGCAACATTTTTCCAGTCTTTAACTGTCCAATTTTGGTGAGCTCGTGCAAATTGTAGCCTCTTTTTCCTATTTGTAGTTGAGATGAGTGGTACCCAGTGGGGTCTTCTGCTGTTGTAGCCCATTCGCCTCAAGGTTGTGGGTGTTGTGGCTTCACAAATGCTTTGCTGCATACCTCGGTTGTAACGAGTGGTTATTTCAGTCAAAGTTGCTCTTCTATCAGCTTGAATCAGGCGGCCCATTCTCCTCTGACCTCTAGCATCAACAAGGCATTTTCGCCTACAGGACTGCTGCATACTGGATGTTTTTCCCTTTTCACACCATTCTTTGTAAACCCTAGAAATGGTTGTGCGTGAAAATCCCAGTAACTGAGCAGATTGTGAAATACTCAGACCGGCCCGTCTGGCACCAACAACCATGCCATGCTCAAAATTGCTTAAATCACCTTTCTTTCCCATTCTGACATTCAGTTTGGAGTTCAGGAGATTGTCTTGACTAGGACCACACCCCTAAATGCATTGAAGCAACTGCCATGTGATTGGTTGATTAGATAATTGCATTAATGAGAAATTGAACAGGTGTTCCTAATAATCCTTTAGGTGAGTGTAAATAGTGACACACAGCAGAGACTACAAATAGGGGTGTAACGGTACACAAAGCTGACGGTTCGGTACGTACCTCGTTTTTGAAGTCACGGTTCGGTACGGGTTCGGTACAGCAGTTTTACAAAATTGCTTTTTATTTATTTTTATTAAACAGTGGTTTACTGAAAAAAAATGTCTGTCCTTAAATTAATTCAATTATAACTAAAAGTTTATTGAAGATAATGCTGTAAACTACAGTGAGGAAAATAAGTATTTGAACACCGTTATTTTGCAAGTTCTCCCACTTGGAAATCATGGAGGGGTCTGAAATTGTCATTGTAGGTGCATGTCCACTGTGAGAGACATAATCAAAAAAAAAAAAATCCAGAAATCAATTTATTTGTATGATACAACTGCAAATAAGTATTTGAACACCTATCTATCAGCTAGAATTCTGACCCTCAAAGACCTGTTAGTCTGCCTTTAAAATGTCCACCTCCACTCCATTTATTATCATAAATTAGATGCATCTGTTTGAGGTTGTTAGCTGCATAAAGACACCTGTCCACCCCATACAATCATTAAGAATCCAACTACTAACATGGCCAAGACCAAAGAGCTGTCCAAAGACACTAAAGACAAAATTGTACACCTCCACAAGGCTGGAAAGGGCTACGGGGAAATTGCCAAGCAGCTTGGTGAAAAAAGGTCCACTGTTGGAGCAATCATTAGAAAATGGAAGAAGCTAAACATGACTGTCAATCTCCCTCGGACTGGGGCTCCATGCAAGATGTCGCCTCATGGGGTCTCAATGATCCTAAGAAAGGTGAGAAATCAGCCCAGAACTACACGGGAGGAGCTGGCCAATGACCTGAAAAGAGCTGGGACCACCGTTTCCAAGGTTACTGTTGGTAATACACTAAGACATCATGGTTTGAAATCATGCATGGCAAGGAAGGTTCCCCTGCTTAAACCAGCACATGTCAAGGCCTGTCTTAAGTTTGTCAATGACCATTTGGATGATCCAGAGGAGTCATGGGAGAAAGTCATGTGGTCAGATGAGACTAAAATATAACTTTTTGGTCATAATTCCACTAAACGTGTTTGGAGGAAGAAGAATGATGAGTACCATCCCAAGAACACCATCCCTACTGTGAAGCATGGGGGTGGTAGCATCATGCTTTGGGGGTGTTTTTCTGCACATGGGACAGGGCGACTGCACTGTATTAAGGAGAGGATGACCGGGGCCATGTATTGCGAGATTTTGGGGAACAACCTCCTTCCCTCAGTTAGAGCATTGTCATGTTGGAAGACCCAGCCTCGACCAATATTCAATGACCCGAAGCACACAGCCAGGATAACCAAGAAGTGGCTCTGTAAGAAGCATATCAAGGTTCTGGCGTGGCCTAGCCAGTCTCCAGACCTAAACCCAATAGAGAATCTTTGGAGGGAGCTCAAACTCTGTGTTTCTCAGTGACATGCCAGAAACATGACTGATCTAGAGAAGATCTGTGGGGAGGAGTGGGCCAAAATCCCTCCTGCAGTGTGTGCAAACCTGGTGAAAAACTACAGGAAACGTTTGACCTCTGTAATTGCAAACAAAGGCTACTGTACCAAATATTAACATTGATTTTCTCAGGTGTTCAAGTACTTATTTGCAGCTGTATCATACAAATAAATAGTTAAAAAATCATACATTGTGATTTCTGGATTTTTTTTTTTTAGATTATGTCTCTCACAGTGGACATGCACCTACGATGACAATTTCAGACCCCTCCATGATTTCTAAGTGGAAGAACTTGCAAAATAGCAGGGTGTTCAAATACTTATTTTCCTCACTGTATATAGGGAGCCCTTACTTGCACATTAATATTAAAGGTTAACAACAGAGCCCAAACTATTAGCCTAAATTCAGTTGCTATTTATTTTTAGGTATAATAATCAACACTCAAATAACACGTGTGCAAACATGTAAACTTCACATGAGGCAGTTTTTTTATTAACTTCTAAATCTAATTATAAAATAGATTTTTCTCCAATTCGTTGTTGAAATATAATCATTTATACACAGTGTTTGTCATTTTCATGACAGATTTATTTAAACACACATTAATAATCCAGACATCACTAACAGGTTCAGTAGAATATAATGAATATATAGGCTAATATAGGTTCTATATTTAGTGAAAGAGTTGATTTCTCTAGAACTAACAGCTGTTAACACTGAATGACTGTCTGAGGTAAATGTGATGCTACATGACATTGTTTACAAGCAGTTATATTTAGGTATTTCCGCCGTTGAAACTGATTGAGCGATTACACCACATATGATACGTGACAGTAAGTTGTAATGTATCCTCAACATACCTTCAGATGTCCATTCATATTTATTCTTTAGGAAGAGATAATCATGTTCACAGACGATTGCGTTCACGTCGCGCGTCCGATTGAACTGACGGGCCTATACAGTGATCAGTCACGCCACATTAAAGAGCGTCAAAACGGCATTTATCTTTTGAATTTCGTGATAAAATGGACTGAATACTTAATATTTTTGTGTGAGAACTAGGATTGAAGTGTGTTCCGCGCTTAAAACAAGCCAACTGTTAAAGATTGCATTCGGAAACTTTTCGGTACACGCGTGCACCGAAACGAAAGCCCTGTACCGAAACGGTTCGGTACGAATACATGTACCGTTACACCCCTAACTACAAAGACACACAGAGAAGCAGAACATGGAGGAGTAATATTTAAATAGTATTTTGCAGTTTAATATCCACAGACACTAGTATATATTCGACTACAGTCTGGAGCCCTGCGCTTAGATAAACACGGAAGCCACTGAACACAGCTGCGGGTACCGAATATACTCGGGAGTCTGTACTACTGGTACTACAGAAATGCTGGTATCGTCACATTTTTATAATTTCAGTATCGACTTGGTACCGAAGTACCGGTACTTGTGACATCCCTTGTTGGAACCAAGCATGCCACACAAGTCTTAAAAAGTGAAGCCAAAGTGTCTTGATCGCCCCCAGGTGGCTGGATGCAGTGTAGGTCATAAACCCAGTCCTCTCCATGTAATGTAATGGGACATCGACAAACTAAACAATCAAATTACACTTCAAATACATTTTTTCAAAAGATGGTCATTTTAGGCAGTTTTTTATCACTCTGATATTAGTTCAAGTGTTCGTTCTTTAAATAAGTTTGGTTATAGTTAGTTATTTCGATGAAATAAAAACGGGGGTGTGACGTTATGATTGACAGCTGAGATTGACAGCTTCTCTGAGCGAAGTATTCACTGGGGCACCAAAATACTTTTTTGGGGAATTTCTACATTTCCATAACTGTTTATTTCACAAACAGTTCAGGGGCGTGTGATTGATTAGGCGAGAGCATTCTGTGGGTGGGAGTGTGGGCCGTACCTTGATGTCGCGCTCACTACTGCGCAGACTCGAGACTTGAGATGTCAGGGTCATATTTGGACACTGGCAGCTTCACTTACTACAATGGAAGGGAGTGAAGGTGTCGTCCATCTTTTTTTTTTTACAGTCTATGGTTGGAACTACAGCTCTCAAGCTGTGATTAGAAACATAGTTTTTTTTGTCAAATTACGTAGACTTAAATACAGTAGATCATGCTCTTGGGTGCATTAAGCAAGCTAACATTCAGTACAAAAGCAGTGAAAACTGTCATCTTAAAGGGATAGTTCACCCAAAAATGAATTTTTTATGTTTATCTGCTTACCCCCAGGGCATCCAAGATGTAGGTGTCTTTGTTTCTTCAGTAGAACACATGTGAAGATTTTTAACTCCAACCGTTGCAGTGTGATAGTCGTATAATGCATGTCAATGGGGATATTTTAGAGTATGAGAGCAATGAGAGTAAAAACACAGACATACAAATCCATATAAAACCATACAGCTTGTGGCGACACATTGATGTCTTAAGACACGAAACGATCGGTTTCTTCGAGAAACAGAACAGTATTTTTTTTTTTTTTTACTTATCAGATGAATGTCATCTAGTTTTCCCAGTGCCATAACTTCCGGCGAATAAGGTCAAAATACTAGAGTGATCAAAGATATATATATATATATATATATATATATATATACGTAGATGCCTCATTCGACCGATCTCTGCGCAGACACCAATGAGGAATCTATGTATATATCTATGATCGTGCCAGTATTTTGCATGTATTTTGACCTTATTCGCTGGAAGTGATGGCGCGGGGACGGCTGATGACGGCTTACACAAACACATCGATTAGCTTCAGAAGGCCTTTATTAACACCCCAGAGCCGCGTGGAGCACGTTATTTGACAGACAGATGCATTTTTTTATAGACTTCAAAAACAGAGCAACTATTACTGCTATTATAATGCTTGGATTAGCCAGAACATTTTTAATATAACTCTGATTTTATTCGTCTGAAAGAAGAATGTCATATACACCTCGGATGACTTGAGGGTGAGTAAATCATGGGCTGATTTTCATTTTTGGGTGAACTATCCCTTTAACGATGTTGAACCAATGTGGACCATGTAAAACCATGTTACTATGGTTTCGGGAAACAGTCGTGACTAGTTGATTCGTTTTACCAACGATGCATCGTACTATGATAGTTAATCAGTGAGTTATATTGTCATACAGGAAACGCATCTCTAGTCAGTAGCGCATAACGTATCACAAAAATATATTTTTAAACTGCATTTTACTTTTCAACAGGGGATGGGAACAAGTGGAGGTCACGTGTAGTCCGTATGTCAAAGAGACCCCCAACTCGCAGTGGAACATTGAGGATCACATCAACCCTAAATGTATGTCTATATTGTTACATTTTAAAAAATATAGGTAGAAATGTGCTGCCGGATGGGTTTTTCTCTGCTATTTGTGCAATGTTTTTGTGTATTTGTAGTGCCCAATATCAGTCTTTCAGTGCTCAAACCAACTTTCCTGGAGATCCTCTGGGAGTCTCATATTGTGATGATCAGGGTAAGATTTTCACATGGGAATGATTTATGAATTAATTTATATGGATTTAGTTCAATAATACTTGTATTTTGTTTAGGGAAACAGTGGTTTGAAGCCCAAAGACAACGAGGTAAACTCTAAGCCCTGGCACTGGCCCATCAACTATCAGGTATATTGTGTAAAATCTGATAGACAGTTTAAAGAAAAAGCCATGTTTTCATTAGCAGTGTTATTTTAGTATTATTTATATAGTATTATAGTATTTAATCATATTTTGAATTAGCTTTTATTTTCATTTTTTTAATTCAAAATTTAGTTTGTTTGAACTAAATGTGTTATTTATATTTAGCTTTAAAGTGTCCCTATTATGGTTTTTTCAAATATTTCATGCAGTGTGTAATATTTGTGAATTTTCAAAGATCGTCTCCCAAAAGAAAGAACTGATTCTGAATTGCCAAAACGAGTCTTCAGCAATTCCATTCTTACTTCCTCCATGAACCTACATATGTTTGTAACAAATTTGCAGAATGCCAGCCTATAGTTTTCCTATGGTCTGCCCACGAACCATTTTCAGACTCTTTCAGAAAGGATGTCACGACAATGTATTTGAGAATATTTGTTTAATTTTGTTCATTTTTACCTTGGGTGCATGTAAACCTATTGTAGTAGACCTCCAAAACAAAATTAGGACCCTTTAAAATAGGTGCACTTTAAGTTTTATTCATTTTAGTACTTCAACTTATTTTATTTTAGTTACTAGAACAACATTTCTATTTTTTCAGCCTTATTTCTATGAAGAAGAAAAAAAACAGTTTTAAATTTGTTTTAGTTACTGTTTTGAATTTTTCTCATCATTATTCATAATAGGGTTTGAGGTTTTCTGGAGTGAATGAGACAGAGTACCGTGTTTATCTCCTCGGCAACCCAGTAAGTGTCCTTTTTATGCCCTCTGTTTGCTAAGATCTTTTGTCCTGCCATTGCCAAAACATATTTCATCCTCAGGTCATCTGGTGGCTGAACCTATTGAGCCTGGCTCTATTTGTTGTCATGCTAGTAGTGGCTTCTTTAGCTGTACAGAGAGGAGTGGAGATGGATGGAATGAGGAAAGGTAAGCAGCACTGCAGATTGTGCAGTATTTAGTCAATCCGAAGTCCAAAACGGCTGATGTTTTCTTTCAGTGCACTGTCACACTCTCATGGAGGGTGGTGGGATGCTGCTTTTGGGCTGGCTGTTACACTACCTCCCGTTCTACATCATGGGTCGCATACTGTACTACCACCATTACTTTCCTGCCATGCTGTTCAGCAGTATGCTCACAGGTACAAAGGCAAACCAGATAACCAAAGGGTATAAATCTGCTGATATTCTTATCATACTGTTTTCATATAGACTGAAGATTAATAATTAGCCCTATGTAAATTATATAAAACCTACTTTGGTCTTTAAAATGTTTTGGTCAGCATTAATTGTTGAAACAACATTATTACAGTTAACACATTTAATGATCATCTTTATTTAAGGTATTACTCTGGACGTCTTCCTTCAGAATTTTCAACGTCTCTTTAGTTCATCCATATCCCGTTATATTCTGAGGGGAGGTCAATCTATACTCTTGTTAGGGTTCATCTACAGGTAAAGCTCTACAATATTTAAATTTAGTTGTTACATCTATTAACTCTTTATAAAATGTCCCATTGGAAATGAATAAAGTAGGCTATATTGTTGCCAAAAGTGTGCCTTGTATAAATATTCTATGTATAATGTTTGTTTGGGTCACAAATTCAGTCCATTTCTAATACTGATCTCACTCTGACTTGTTTCAGCTTTTACCTATTTCACCCTCTCTCCTATGGCATGAGGGGGCCGCTGGCACATGACCCTGCCTCCTCCATGGCCGGCCTCAGGTGGATGGAATCCTGGGAATTTTAGACAACATTTTTATAAAAATTTTAGATCATTTTATTTCTGTTCCATTTTAGACCCTTTATCCTGGGGCTTAAAATGTTTTAACAATTTTAGTTGTTACATGTTGACTGGATCATTTCATTGTTGAAGGACAGCCTTTATGCTGCTGTTATGCTGTGATGAAACTTTTTAAAATAGTATTTCAAAGTTACAGTATTTTACAGTCATTAATTTTTTATAGTGTCTACCTGCTGTTGCTGATCTGAAATAAACTGATAGAAGTAATAAAGTGCCTTTCAGATTTAAAGGTGCTGTATAATGTATTCACTCTCTTGATTGTGTTTTTTACATTTCATTTGTTACATACTTTTTCTCTATTTAAGAATAAACGTATGAATTAGTGTATTAAAAGACAGGCAACATTTGATATGGATCACAATATATTATTTCTAAGCTACCCAAGTTGTGTTTAATTGTTAAATGAAATAGCCACAGAATTTCAATTGGATTCATGTTGGGAGTTTGGCTATGTGGTTCTGGAATAATAATGTTATTTGCAAGATTTTTTGCTGTTTGCTTTCTTTATTGTCTTGCTGTAATTGTTGCCTTAAAGGGATAGTTCACCCAAAAATGAAAATTACCCTGTGATTTACTCACCCTCAAGCCATCCTAGGTGTATATGGCATTCTTCATTCAGACAAATGCAATTAAAATATTTGAAGCTTAAAGTGCATCCATCCATTATAAAAGTAATCCACACGGCTCTGGGGGGTTAAAAAAGGACCGGGTGGATTTCTTTTCTTTTTTTTTTACTTCAAATTTTGGGCCACGAAATGTTTTAATATAACTGATTGTATTTGTCTGAAAGAAGAATGTCACATACAGCTAGGATAGCTTGAGGGCGAGTAAATCATGGGGTAATTTTCATTTTTGGATGAACTATCCCTTTTAAATGCAGATCAATAACTGACTAAAATTAATACACTGCAAAAATGTGCATGCATTAGTTTTATTTGATAGCAAAAACTTTTATAGGTCTTTTACTGAAAATATAACATACTTTTATAAACAATGCTTTTAAAGGAAGACTTGAGTTACTTGCGTTTTGGGGGGGAGGGGCTGTATATTTGGAAAGTTTAACCAAATCGTTTTTCTTCATTATTTTCTTAAATATATCCTGCTTAACTAAATATTGTACTCAATTTTATTAAATTAACTCTCAGTTAAAACTACAGTTGCTTTTCGGGTAATCTGAAACATATTTACCAATTGTTTCAATGTTTTCTATTTCTCTGTCAATGGTTGCGACAGAGCACAACATGAGAGGGCGCGGCTAATGTATCCACGGCCTTCAGCCATTGGCTGCCTTGAATCACGTGTGTTGTTGTCAAGATGGCGTCTCCGAATGGAGGTAAATTTTAATTCCTCTTTTTTCCTCAGCATAGTTGTAAATGTAGAAGCGCAACGGACCGATTAAACCCTATAACCCGTGATGCTGTTCAACATATCCTCTTTAAGAATGAACGAATTGAGTTTCAAAATAAGCTTTTTCCTTGGAATAGCGTCATAAAATTGCTTGGAGTCAATCATTAGCAAGCGACGTCTCAAGCAACACCAGTTATTGTGTTAAATATTATACGAATGCAATGATGCAAAAAAGATTACTTTTTGTTGTATCTTGCTTCTATTTTTAAATATGTATTTTTGTATATTTTTGACAAGCATTGCTATTCAATTCAGCTAGCTCAGCATGATCACAACAATGCACTACTGAGTAATCATAACTTAACCACCCCCTCCATTGTGACCAATCATAACATTACTTGTATACTTAATATTATTTCACATGAGGATTATTGTTCCCAACGTCACAGAATTTAAACTCACCTGTATAAGTATTGCACTAATATGTGTTCTTTTTGTAATAAATGTATGCTTATTGTTTTTTTTTTTTAAAGTATATATGATTGTTTTATACATATAGGTGAGGACTTTGAGTCCTCTCTGCTGAGTTTTGAAAAACTTGACCGGGCTTCACCTGACCTGTGGCCAGAGCAGTGTAAGTTTTATATTTTTTGTAGTTGAATACTATTTTAAAAGATGTCATATTCACAGATGTTTCCACATATGACCCAAAGTTATTTTTGGTTGAAATACAATAAGTGCATTAGATTATTACAATAGCTTTTCTTAAATGTATCTTTGAATGTTGTTTGAATGCCCCACTCACTCCTTTGATATTTTAACAGTACCGGGTGTCTCAGAATTTGCAGCATCCTTCAAAAATGTGAGTAGTTTTATATATATATATATATATATATATATATATATATATATATATATATATATATATATATATATATATATATATATATAGGCTAATCAATTATTTTTAAACATGAGAGATGAATTTAAGACATTTGTTTATTATTCCAGCCTATCACAAATTCTCCGCCCAAATGGATGGCTGAACTGGAGTCAGAAGATATTGAAATGTTGAAAGGTCCGCTGCCTTTTTCATTACTTAAATCAAATCATTAATATTGGGCCTCTTGATGCATCATTTAGCATTTTATTATGTTATTGTTATGGTCCCATGTGACATGGTTTTGCTTCAGTTAAAACACTTAATAATGATTAGATAAAATTTAAATCTGAATTGAATTTAGAAAAGTATGGTCATTTTCAATAATTGATTTGTTCTGGCATTGCCATAGGCCAATACAGATTAAATGTGATTGGTCTTCTTGTTTGGTTTTAGAATTGGGAAGTTTGACCACAGCAAATCTGATGGAGAAGGTGAAGGGACTGCAGAATCTGGCTTATCAGTTGGGCTTGGAGGAGTGTAAGTAATCTTGCTCTTGGTTTCAAAGACAAGGCCTAGTCTCAGACTAAAATGTATGTTTGAGCTGTTTTAACTGAAAGAAACTTGCACTGACATATCTTCAAATATGTCAGTGCCATTGTTTTGTTTCAAGATGCACACCGGTAATGTAGTTTTCTAAGGTACGTTTATAAAAGCTACATAAATGTCCTAATTGAACTAAGGCCTAATCCTGGTTTAATCTAAGCCCTGTTAGTTTCTTTATTAACAGTCAATGCATCAGTGCACTGTTTATGCAGTGATTTTGTAAAGGCTCCACTAGATGGCGTTATTACCAAACAAAAAAAAAGAATTCACAAATGCAGTTGTTACATATGGTATTAAGACATTTTACACATCTACACTTGTGGCTGGGCGCCCAAAATGGTTAAACACTAAGCTTTTAATTGTCTTAACCACAAATTTTGGGTTGTGAAATTAGCTAAACGTAAGCAAATTCACTGCTTAGCCATTGTTGTCTTTGAAAAACATGAAAGACGGAATTAAGTTTTTGGCTATATGGGAATATGGGAAGTTTGTGTGGAGTGATGAATCACAATGAAACATGAGCGGTGTCTTCGAAAATCTTCTGAGAAATATAAAGGCATCTCTACCACAGTAAAGCATGGAAGAAAGGTGTCATTATGGGGAGCCTTTTTAGCTGTTGGTATTGGTGAGATACTTCACTATGAAAAGTCATTTAATGCTTTGGAGTAATTTTTTTTTTTTTTATTCTGTGCTAAGCTACATTATCTACAGTATGTTTGCAATTCTTGCTAATTTCCTGACCACTGACTTGTAATTAAAATGGTTAAAACCATTTGGTTTTGCCCCTTTTTTTTCCCTGCTGTTAGATTTGCAGGTTCTTTAAAGCATATAAACTATTGTAAATAATCTACAACATAAATTTAACTCAAACCTACCTGAAAAATGACTTAAAATGACTAAAAAATAAAACTATTTTTTAAAATGTATTTTATTTGATAAGTCTCAAATGAATCCCCACTCTATATTTAAACAGAAATGGCTTGTTGCCCAGTGGCTCTGAAACGTTATATCACAGAATTGCTAGATATAGTCGTAATCCATACTGGCAGGATTACAGGAAAGATAAGTGTTTTCATGATTTACCAGATGAAAATGGGCATCAGATTTACAAATCTTGCACAACTTAAAAGTGACTACTGCAAACCAGTTGTAAACACTTGTTTCAAATATATTGCATTCTATCTGACATTTTGACCTTTTGTGTGGCGTGTGCAAAAACGGCCCTCAACAAGCTTTCCTTCAATGAGAAACAAAGGGTTATTTCAGGTAAAATCTCAAAGTCAAAGTATAAATTTACCTTATTTTGGACCCTTTTCGGAGACTGTGATGACGCGTTTAGTAAAGTTTCACATATTTAAATTTTTATACACATTTATAACGTTGTAGATTGTGTTATATTACCTTGTCAGTATATGACAAAAAAGAATTGTATCGCCGCTGCGTGGGTGTTTCTAGTACAACAGACGTGGGAGAGATGGCAAATTTGACTGCTGTAATCAATCTCTTAATATTGTTTTCCTCCTTTTGGAAAGTCTTAGAAACTATATCATGGGCTTTTACTTTTGCTATTATGGAAATACAAAAATATCTGTCTCTCATTCACTGCTATAGAAGATGACTTAACTATGACAACTTCCGCTTCTGAGAGCCCCGGAAATGTGAAAAGGATCCATTTAGAACAATTTCAAACTTTTATTTTGGATGCGATTTAATCGATTTGACAGCACTAATAATGACATATACTTTCCTCTTTTATTCACTGAATTTTTTTTTTTTTTTTAAGACACAGAGCATAAGTTCCATAATTGTTTAAATATTTTTGATGCATAATTTCACGTTTTTTTAATGCATCATTTAATATTTAGAATATCCCATAGCCATTTTTTTTTTTTTTTTTTTTTTGTGAAAGTGCATTAATTTTGTCTAAATGTAAATTCCTGGGGTAAATATCCCATTTTTGGATTTGGCTTCCATGCCACCTTTTCTATGTAAAGATGGCAAGTAGAAAGGACAACCAGAGTCTTTTCTGCCTCCATTTAATATATTCGAATTTGCACTCAGTAGGCTTCCTAGCAGTGTAATAAGTCAACCTAGATGTCTCCACCCTCCAGTCATTTTGTCCTCTGCTTTTTCATGGTGACTTCTGTAGGAATGCAACATACTTCAAGACATTTTTTATTTTAAAAAAGAGTAAGAAAATGAATTTCCAATGCTGTAAGCAGGTCCTCTCCATCAAATATATAACCTGTGCATGACAAAACTGTGATTTAGTGTGATTTTGTTTTCACATTTGTTTCTTATATATCTTTGGCTATACCCACCCACTGGTTGCTTAAGTCTTTGGTCAAACTTGGTACTGTAATGTGGAAAATATACTGGTGAAGTGATGAGAGGTCGCCTTGTGAGTTCACTGTTGATTTGTAAAATCACCATCAAGATGCATGATTAAAGCAGGCTCGTTCAACCAAGATTATGCCAAGCGTAATTTGTCACAGCTCTATGCCATTGAGCGAAATAATAGTTAGTTATAGTCAGCTATTTTTTATAGAAAAAATAGTCAGCTGCATAAACTCCACAAGTTTTGTTTAAAGGGTACATAACACACACAGTTTCTGCCAATCTCATGTTAATCTTTAGTACCTATAGAGTAGTATTGCATCCTTCATATCGCCGAAGAGTCTTTAGTTTTATCATATTTATAAAAGACAGATTCAAGGTCAAGGTCCCGATTCTGTACCGATTCTTTCTGAAAACAGCCAAACTCGTGGATGCATACAGTGGCGGAGCTAAAAAGTCACAAGTATACACACAAACAATACATCATGGCATTATCCCTGGATTTTCTATATGTTTGTGTTGTTTACATCATAATGCACTTACGTGCTGATTGCCAATAAAACACAGACATTTGATACAGTTTCACTCACCGCCTGACCTTTGATTTATGACCGGGAACAAACAAACACACTTGCAGAACTCCGTTGCTGCTCCGGGAAAAACAAACTGCATTCACTGTTCCCTTAACGCTTGGTTATTTGGGAAGCTGGGAGGTATTCCAGAAAGCAGGTTATGTGACATACCCGGATATGTTTACGAGTAAGTTAGCGGATAAGCTCAACTTTTGGTTCCAAAAATGGAGGTAACTTCCACTCTCTGAACATAACCTGCTTTTATTTGATAAGTCTCAAATGAATCCCCACTCTATATTTAAACAGAAATGGCTTGTTGCCCAGTGGCTCTGAAACGTTATATCACAGAATTGCTAGATATAGTCGTAATCCATACTGGCAGGATTACAGGAAAGATAAGTGTTTTCATGATTTACCAGATGAAAATGGGCATCAGATTTACAAATCTTGCACAACTTAAAAGTGACTACTGCAAACCAGTTGTAAACACTTGTTTCAAATATATTGCATTCTATCTGACATTTTGACCTTTTGTGTGGCGTGTGCAAAAACGGCCCTCAACAAGCTTTCCTTCAATGAGAAACAAAGGGTTATTTCAGGTAAAATCTCAAAGTCAAAGTATAAATTTACCTTATTTTGGACCCTTTTCGGAGACTGTGATGACGCGTTTAGTAAAGTTTCACATATTTAAATTTTTATACACATTTATAACGTTGTAGATTGTGTTATATTACCTTGTCAGTATATGACAAAAAAGAATTGTATCGCCGCTGCGTGGGTGTTTCTAGTACAACAGACGTGGGAGAGATGGCAAATTTGACTGCTGTAATCAATCTCTTAATATTGTTTTCCTCCTTTTGGAAAGTCTTAGAAACTATATCATGGGCTTTTACTTTTGCTATTATGGAAATACAAAAATATCTGTCTCTCATTCACTGCTATAGAAGATGACTTAACTATGACAACTTCCGCTTCTGAGAGCCCCGGAAATGTGAAAAGGATCCATTTAGAACAATTTCAAACTTTTATTTTGGATGCGATTTAATCGATTTGACAGCACTAATAATGACATATACTTTCCTCTTTTATTCACTGAATTTTTTTTTTTTTTTTAAGACACAGAGCATAAGTTCCATAATTGTTTAAATATTTTTGATGCATAATTTCACGTTTTTTTAATGCATCATTTAATATTTAGAATATCCCATAGCCATTTTTTTTTTTTTTTTTTTTTTGTGAAAGTGCATTAATTTTGTCTAAATGTAAATTCCTGGGGTAAATATCCCATTTTTGGATTTGGCTTCCATGCCACCTTTTCTATGTAAAGATGGCAAGTAGAAAGGACAACCAGAGTCTTTTCTGCCTCCATTTAATATATTCGAATTTGCACTCAGTAGGCTTCCTAGCAGTGTAATAAGTCAACCTAGATGTCTCCACCCTCCAGTCATTTTGTCCTCTGCTTTTTCATGGTGACTTCTGTAGGAATGCAACATACTTCAAGACATTTTTTATTTTAAAAAAGAGTAAGAAAATGAATTTCCAATGCTGTAAGCAGGTCCTCTCCATCAAATATATAACCTGTGCATGACAAAACTGTGATTTAGTGTGATTTTGTTTTCACATTTGTTTCTTATATATCTTTGGCTATACCCACCCACTGGTTGCTTAAGTCTTTGGTCAAACTTGGTACTGTAATGTGGAAAATATACTGGTGAAGTGATGAGAGGTCGCCTTGTGAGTTCACTGTTGATTTGTAAAATCACCATCAAGATGCATGATTAAAGCAGGCTCGTTCAACCAAGATTATGCCAAGCGTAATTTGTCACAGCTCTATGCCATTGAGCGAAATAATAGTTAGTTATAGTCAGCTATTTTTTATAGAAAAAATAGTCAGCTGCATAAACTCCACAAGTTTTGTTTAAAGGGTACATAACACACACAGTTTCTGCCAATCTCATGTTAATCTTTAGTACCTATAGAGTAGTATTGCATCCTTCATATCGCCGAAGAGTCTTTAGTTTTATCATATTTATAAAAGACAGATTCAAGGTCAAGGTCCCGATTCTGTACCGATTCTTTCTGAAAACAGCCAAACTCGTGGATGCATACAGTGGCGGAGCTAAAAAGTCACAAGTATACACACAAACAATACATCATGGCATTATCCCTGGATTTTCTATATGTTTGTGTTGTTTACATCATAATGCACTTACGTGCTGATTGCCAATAAAACACAGACATTTGATACAGTTTCACTCACCGCCTGACCTTTGATTTATGACCGGGAACAAACAAACACACTTGCAGAACTCCGTTGCTGCTCCGGGAAAAACAAACTGCATTCACTGTTCCCTTAACGCTTGGTTATTTGGGAAGCTGGGAGGTATTCCAGAAAGCAGGTTATGTGACATACCCGGATATGTTTACGAGTAAGTTAGCGGATAAGCTCAACTTTTGGTTCCAAAAATGGAGGTAACTTCCACTCTCTGAACATAACCTGCTTGTGTTCCAGGGTTAGTTTGCTTAAGAGGTATTGAGTTATTAATATAACCAAATTTGTTTCAGTTATAAAATATAGAATATTATGTATTAATTCTAAAGAATTAGAATAAAAAAATAATAAAAAATAAGTTTAAATGTTAATTCAATTAAAATATATGTATTATTTATTTTATTGTCATCTCACACATGGATCTGCATTTAATTAATTAGCGTCCAACAAACAATATTATTTTTTTAAGATTACTTATTAAACAAAAAAATTATTGCATAACCACCAAATAGGTGGCGATGTGTACTAAGTAGGTTATGTAAATCGCCATTAAACAAAAGAAGAAGAGGAAGTAGAATGGCGAACTTTCTTATCGTCTGTTTCCATGGTGAATCATCGATTCATCGCTTTGTTGAGAATGCCTTGTGTGTTAACCGGGAACATACTCTGAGTTGGCTGAACTTACTCCTGGACTCGTTTTTGGAACCAGTATACCTCGAGTAAGCAAGGTTTGGGTTAATCAACCAAGAGTTCAGGGTATACACTCACCTAAAGGATTATTAGGAACATCATACTAATACTGTGTTTGACCCCCTTTCGGCTTCAGAACTGCCTTAATTCTACGTGGCATTGATTCAACAAGGTGCTGAAAGCATTCTTTAGAAATGTTGGCCCATATTGATAGGATAGCATCTTGCAGTTGATGGAGATTTGTGGGATGCACATCCAGGGCACGAAGCTCCCGTTCCACCACATCCCAAAGATGCTCTATTGGGTTGAGGTCTGGTGACTGTGGGGGCCATTTTAGTACAGTGAACTCATTGTCATGTTCAAGAAACCAATTTGAAATGATTCGAGCTTTGTGACATGGTGCATTATCCTGCTGGAAGTAGCCATCGGAGGATGGGTACATTGTGGTCATAAAGGGATGGACATGGTCAGAAACAATGCTCAGGTAGGCCGTGGCATTTAAACAATGCCCAATTGGCACTAAGGGGCCTAAAGTATGCCTAGAAAACATCCCCCACACCATTACACCACCACCACCAGCCTGCACAGTGGTAACAAGGCATGATAGATCCATGTTCTCATTCTGTTTACACCAAATTCTGACTCTACCATCTGAATGTCTCAACAGAAATCGAGACTCATCAGACCAGGCAACATTTTTACAGTCTTCAACTGAAATCGAGTTGTGGCTTCACAAATGCTTTGCTGCATACCTCGGTTGTAACGAGTGGTTATTTCAGTCAAAGTTGCTCTTCTATCAGCTTGAATCAGTCGGCCCATTCTCCTCTGTCCTCTAGCATCAACAAGGCATTTTCGCCCACAGGACTGCCGCATACTGGATGTTTTTCCCTTTTCACACCATTCTTTGTAAACCCTAGAAATGGTTCTGCGTGAAAATCTCAGTAACTGAGCAGATTGTGAAATATTCAGACCGGCCCGTCTGGCACCAACAACCATGCCACGCTCAAAATTGCTTAAATCACCTTTCTTTCCCATTCTGACATTCAGTTTGGAGTTCAGGATATTATCTTGACCAGGACCACACCCCTAAATGCATTGAAGCAACTGCCATGTGATTGGATGATTAGATAATTGCATTAATGAGATATTGAACAGGTGTTCCTAATAATCCTCTAGGTCAGTGTATGTGACGGTAGTTAACCTTGCTTTCTGGAATACCCCCATGAACAAGGTTATCTTGGTCTCGACCACATTTGGACTCGGTCTTGTCAAGGACTCTGGATTTTGTTTCAAGACCACAACTGCTGGGATATTATTAAATTGCCAGTGCATTGCCTGATTTATTTATTAACATCATTAATGTGATTGGATGTAAAACTTACTGCTTCAGATGCAATCAATTACTAATTTGATTTATTTATTGTGCCGATTCAGAAATTAATTAGGGATGGTGTCAAAAATGTATCTCAAAATTCAAGATATTGTTGCAAAAAGTTCTTGTATGAGATCTGGATTTATAACGTGATATAATTAACCAATATCACAAGAGCAAGAGAGCTGTTTTCACAAATTCTAATTATATTTATTATAAGTAATTTATTATAAGTTATAAGGCATTTCTCGGGTGGTAATGTGGATCTCTATGAAGTGCTGGTCTGGTCTGGTCTTGGTCTTGACTCGGTCTCGTCCTGCCTTGGTCTTGCTCTTTTCTTAGTCTCAAGTCCTCAAAGTCTTGGTCTTGTCTTAGTCTCTTGACTACAACACTACCTCACAACCAAAAACACACTTCTTTAGTGACATTGTTGATTTCATGGTCTAAAAACAATGACAGTGCTGCAGATGCCTTACATTACCCGAACGAAGCACGCTCTTGCTCTCGCTCTCGCTCTGGTTGATGTGCGCATATGCTCATCCGTGAGAAGTGCCCATATAAGGAATTCTGCCCTTTATGACATCATACAGGGCCATACTCGAAAAAAAAACTTTCTTTAAAAACCCTATAAAACCAAATTATCATGTTCTCCAGTGGAAGAAAGAAAACCTGACCATCAGTACAAAGGCGTTCACTTGATGATTTCACAAATTTACTTGGATTAGTTAGTTAGAGACTAAATCTGAAATATTTCATATTCATTTTACCTGTTCAAAGAGTCAGCAAATATTTTCTTTTTGAAGAAATTAATACTTTCAGTCAGCAAAGAGGTGTTAAAATGATGTGTACAATTTTACAAAAGATTTGTTCTATTCATCATAGAAGAATGTGATAAAAAAAAATTTTTATCACAGTTTCCACATAATATTAAGCAGCTCTGTTTTCAACATTGAATTAAATGTTTCTCGAGCAGCGAATCCGCATATTAAAATGATTTCTGAAGGATCGTGTGATACTGAAGACTGGAGTAATGATGCTGAAAATAGATTATATTACATTTTTAAAAATTTCATCAAACAAATGCATCTTTGGTGAGCATAAGAGCCTTCTTTCAAAAATAATAATAATCCCTAACCCCCCCCCCCCCCCCCCCCCCGTTTGAACGTTTGAACAGTAGTGTACATTATAAAGATTTCTTTGTATTACAATAAACAAAAAATTGCAGCTTAAATGAAAAAAATAGTCGATTCACAGTATGGTTTCAGGTGTTTGGACCCTTCCGTGCACATATGTGTAACATGAATGTAGGGGAACTAATTCACTCTGTGCTTACATCAATTCATTATATTGTTCAGCATAATTTCAATATTCTATATTTAAATACCATAAAGATATATTTTAAATAAGCGTACTGGTATGTAATACCTCCGACTCTGAGGAGACAGATATGAAATTATGATTATCATTCGGCTCAGAGCAGCATTTAACGCAGCACCCTTTAATGTGGTGTGGTTTAATTTTCTTCCTTCTCCTAGCTGTCAGGGGAAGCCTTGTAAATCTGAGCTACTTTTTCATCATGTTTCTTTCTCTCTTCAGCGCCTTTAAACGAGCTGACGAGAGGTAGTGTTGGGAGACGGGAGGGTGAGGAGGAGGAGGAAGATTTACTGCACCTTTGGCTCGACGGCCATTAAAGTTGTGATCTAGTTAATGGGGATAATGCAATCAGGCAGTGAAAACTCACCCCAAAGGCAAGGTTATCAGCCACACATTTGTTTTATATATTTATTTAGTTTTTCGGCTCAGGCACATGTAGATGCCGAGCCTTTAGATGCATTAGCCGCATATGTTTGGGGTGGAAAAATATGATCAACTGCAGCATATATTAAGCTTTGATTAATCGTGGACTTATGTTAAAGCTTAAAACATATAAATAAGTGTATATTAAGTATTTTAATAGCTTGGTGTTGAGTGGATCAGCACATTTTCATCTGTAACTGCTAACTGTGGTGCGTAAACCTTTTGGGGGTGCGACCATAGGCAGATAAGGATATCATGTGCGCGTGTGTATTTATTTGCGTGTGTGAGCGTGACATGTGCCACACCAGTCTCCTTGGGGACGTTTACCCCCTCCTCTCCTAGCTGAGTGACGCTGATCAGGGTCGTTGTGGGAGGGCCTGACGCGTGCCTACCCCTCCAGCCCCCCACCAGTACCCATCTGCTCCAGACCGTGATGAATGCTGCTGTCGGGGGGCTGCTGAGCATGGTCATCAGGCCCATCCGCTCCCACAGGACCAGTCACTACACTGATAAGTACTGTTATTGAAGGTAATTGAATGGAGAGTGCTCCTCTGGGACAGCCAGGCCTCAGGCGATGCTGATGATACCTCCGATTCCACTGCGGTGGATTGCACAGATGATGTAACACACTTGTTTCTACTTGAATAATTGTGGGGATGTTTTTTTTTAATGGGGCGTTAAACAATTTGGTAATATTTTGTAGGTCTAACAAGTACAACTGCATTTTTGCTTGCTTTGAACCGAAATAAGCAGCAGGAAAATAGAATAATGCCCAGTAAGGGGTTTTCAAAACTCCCTTACCCTGAGGATTAAACATGAATAATACCTCAAATCGTTTAGCTTGTTGAGGAGAGGTGGGCTGTTACTTTTCTAAGCGATCCGATTCAGGAATGTACCGGTACTAAAAACCTTGTGTCTTGGCGGCGTGCATTCTTCAGAAAATGTAGTAATCTAGTTAGTCTAATGTTTCCCTGGGTAGATATCTTGATTTATTAAAGATGCTATGGTAGGAGCATATGTGGCTCAATGACAAATAAGAGTGTCTACAATAAAGAATAGATTTACTGTTTGTAATCATGTTGGTTTCATATCGTTTTGAAAAAATCTTTTGTGTACAAAGAAAGAAGGGCTAGAAATGTAATGTGGTTTAACAAGTAAAAATTTTATTTTCATATTTCATACTTGAATACATGCGAGTGTGTTCAGATAGATAGATACAGCTATTTAAGTGCTGTATAGCACCAAATCTTAGTGCTTCAGTGGTTCTTCATCGGTTCTTTGGGATGACTGAGGTGCTATATAGCACCGCTACCATATACAGAACCTGTTAAGATTGGTGCTATATAGCACCAAAAATGGTTCCCCAATGATTTTGAGCCAAGAACCACTTTTAGTGCCATATAGCACCATTTTTTTGAGGATGGATGGACGGACGGACAGACGGACGGACGGACATAGATAGATAGATAGATAGATAGATAGATAGATAGATAGATAGATAGATAGATAGATAGATAGATAGATAGATAGATAGATAGATAGATAGATAGATAGATAGATAGATAGATAGATAGATAGATAGATCTGACAAAATGATTTAGCAAAAAACAAGCTAAACAAACAACTGCTTCAGTTTTTTTACAGTATAAGTATACATTGACTTAAATATAAGTTATTCATATTTTTATGGTTCTCATGTTTTGCATATGTTCATAATTTCTTTGTATGACAGCCTGTCCAAACATTATGTACAAATGATGTTAATTTACATTTCATTGCGTTATCTCAAATACAACAATTGCTTAATAATTAAAAAATATTTTAATAAAGGGTAAAGGTGTCAATTTTCGTAGGCCGGACATCACTTTTGCCACTACTGTGTATGCGTGTGTATAAAACAAAATCATGAATTATTTATTCATTAATATAATGTTTGATATTTTTTTGAAGAGTCAATGACATTGACATTTTGCAGCCTGATCTAGCCTTGCCTTTTAATAAAAAGGCCAAATTATCTGATATTTTAGAGACTTGTTGACCTTGACATGCACTTATGAGTGTCTGCAGGGACCTCTCTATGATATATTTTCCTGTTTGTTTGCTTGTTTGTTTGTTTTTTGGGGGTGGGAATGTTGGTTGAATAACATTTGATTTAGTAAACAAAACATTTTAAAATATGAATTAGCATTAAAGATGTTTTGTTCAAATATTTTTTATAAGAAATAATAAGAATATGCAAAAAGAATAATTAATGAGGCTTTTTCCTTCAATATAGTATCAGGACAGTTTGTTATTTTTGACCTCCTTACCTCCAAAAAAGATAAAACATTAATTTTAATACAGAAATGTAAAAACCTGCTCAGAGGAGGTATATTCAAGTGATTGTGTGCATGAATTGCATTTGTAATCCTCGCACAAAAACTGGTTGTCATGTAATTGACTCATATGGGGCTTTATATTGGAGGTGAACTGGTTGAAATGCATATGATGAACGTTAAAGATTCAGGAAGGAACAAAACTCTGGCTTGCAACATTCAAGAACCTCCTGCTGTTCAATCTGTTCTTGCACCCAGTATGAAGGTCAGACCCGTCCAGCGCTAATGGCCCCAATGTTCACTGCCTCCTCCCCTAGATCAATCTCTTCTCTATTAAGCGGAGTGTGTCGCTGAATATGATTGCAGTGATGCTACCCTACCCTAGTAATGTGCTTCCATCAATCCATCAGAGACACCCGACCGCAGGGGCAAGCAGTTATGAAGTGCTGCTAGATGACAGGCTGAGCTGGGGGAAAGCTCTCCTCGATTTTACTCTCCTCTGTCTTCCTGTCCTCTCATTTTCCCCTCCCCTCACACAGTCCTGCTCGCTTCCTGCATCTTTATGGCTGATATAGTGGCAGAATGGATCAGGGAATGTTTGTGGTATCACATTCGAAATATAATCCTTAACTGCACACTGCAAATTTTTTTGTCTTTTTGGCTTAATTTCAGTAAAATACCTAAACATTCTTAAATCAAGATACATTTGCTTGAGAAGCAAAATGACAAGATGTTAAGGCTTAAGTTTTTTTTAATTACCAGGATTAAGTGACAAAAAAAAAAAAAAAATATGGGGAAAAATAAAACTTTTCACATTTATTTTTCTTACCCCATTGCCAGATATTTTTTCTTGCTTTAAATATAATATAAACTCACTTAATTTTGATTAACTTATTTTTAAAAAAAAACTCTTAATACCTTAAGTAAAAGGTCCCAAATATGAAAATTCTGTTATCTTTTACTCTCATGTTGTTTCAAACCCGTAAGACTTTCGTTCATCGTCTTATCAAGATATTTTAATGAAATCTGAGATTTCTGTCCCTCCATTGACAGTCTACTTAGATGCATTAAAAAGTTTATAAAGAGATCGTAAAACCAATCCCATCTGAATTGAGCAGGGTTTTTTTCTGAAGAGACATGATCTTTATATGATGAACAGATTTTATTTAGGCGTCTTTTCAAATAAACATTCATCAACACACAAATCAATTGCTGGAATCTCAAGCATGTTTGCTTGATACCTGAGAACCAATGAGGTTCATTCATGTGTGTTACACAGTACGTTTGAGTTAATGCAAGAACCAATGAGGTTCATTCTTGTTTGTTACGCAGTACGTTTGAGCTTCCGCAAGAACCAATGAGGTTCATTCTCATACACAGTACGTTTGAGCTTCCTCAAGAACCAATGAGGTTCATTCTTGTGTGTTACGCAGTACATTTGAGCTTCCGCAAGAACCAATGAGGTTCATTCTCATACACAGTTCGTTTGAGTTTACGCAATAACCAATGAGGTTCATTCTTGTGTGTTACGCAGTACATTTGAGCTTCCGCAAGAACCAATGAGGTTCATTCTTGTGTGTTACGCAGTACATTTGAGCTTCCGCAAGAACCAATGAGGTTCATTCTCATGTGTTACGCAGCACGTTTGAGCTTCCGCAAGAACCAATGAGGTTCATTCTCATACACAGTACATTTGAGCTTCCGCAAGAACCAATGAGGTTCATTCTCATGTGTTACGCAGCACGTTTGAGCTTCCGCAAGAACCAATGAGGTTCATTCTTGTGTGTTACGCAGCACGTTTGAGCTTCCGCAAGAACCAATGAGGTTCATTCTTGTGTTACGCAGCACATTTTAGCTTCCGCAAGAACCAATGAGGTTCATTCTTGTGTGTTACGCAGCACGTTTGAGCTTCCGCAAGAACCAATGAGGTTCATTCTCATACACAGTACATTTGAGCTTCCGCAAGAACCAATGAGGTTCATTCTTGTGTTACACAGTACGTTTGAGCTTCCGCAACAACCTATGAAATTTAATTCTCGTGTGTTACGCAGCACGTTTGAGCTTCCGCAAG
The DNA here is from genome assembly GCA_023566225.1 of Romanogobio albipinnatus. Taxonomy (NCBI): domain Eukaryota; kingdom Metazoa; phylum Chordata; class Actinopteri; order Cypriniformes; family Gobionidae; genus Romanogobio; species Romanogobio albipinnatus. The sequence goes on from CM042249.1 coordinate 37,810,265, forward strand.
AACCAATGAGGTTCATTCTTGTGTGTTATGCAGCATGTTTGAATTAACGCAAGAACCAATGAGGTTCATTCTCATACACAGTACATTTGAGCTTCCGCAAGAAACCAATGAGGTTCATTCTTGTGTTACACAGTACGTTTGAGCTTCCGCAAGAACCAATGAGGTTCATTCTTGTGTGTTACGCAGCACGTTTGAGCTTCCGCAAGAACCAATGAGGTTCATTCTTGTGTGTTATGCAGCATGTTTGAGTTTACGCAAGAACCAATGAGGTTCATTCTCATATACAGTACATTTGAGATTCCGCAAGAACCAATGAGGTTCATTCTCATATACAGTACATTTGAGCTTCCGCAAGAACCAATGAGGTTCATTCTTGTGTTTTACACAGTACGTTTGAGCTTCCGCAAGAACCAATGAGGTTCATTCTTGTTACACAGTACGTTTGAGCTTCCGCAAGAACCAATGAGGTTCATTCTTGTGTGTTATGCAGCATGTTTGAATTTATGCAAGAACCAATGAGGTTCATTCTCGTGTGTTACGCAGCATGTTTGAGTTTACGCAAGAACCAATGAGGTTCATTCTCATGTGTTACACAGCACGTTTGAGTTTACGCAAGAACCAATGAGGTTCATTCTCGTGTGTTACGCAGCATGTTTGAGTTTACGCAAGAACCAATGAGGTTCATTCTTGTGTGTTACACAGTACGTTTGAGCTTCCTCAAGAACCAATGAGGTTCATTCTTGTGTTACACAGTACGTTTGAGCTTCCTCAAGAACCAATGAGGTTCATTCTTGTGTGTTACACAGTACGTTTGAGCTTCCGCAAGAACCAATGAGGTTCATTCTTGTGTGTTACACAACACGTTTGAGCTTCCGCAAGAACCAATGAGGTTCATTCTTGTGTGTTACGCAGCACGTTTGAGCTTCCGCAAGTACCAATGAGGTTCATTCTTGTGTGTTACACAGTACGTTTGAGCTTCCTCAAGAACCAATGAGGTTCATTCTTGTGTGTTACACAGTACGTTTGAGCTTCCTCAAGAACCAATGAGGTTCATTCTTGTGTGTTACACAGTACGTTTGAGCTTCCGCAAGAACCAATGAGGTTCATTCTCGTGTGTTACGCAGCATGTTTGAGTTTACGCAAGAACCAATGAGGTTCATTCTTGTGTGTTACACAGTACGTTTGAGCTTCCTCAAGAACCAATGAGGTTCATTCTTGTGTTACACAGTACGTTTGAGCTTCCTCAAGAACCAATGAGGTTCATTCTTGTGTGTTACACAGTACGTTTGAGCTTCCGCAAGAACCAATGAGGTTCATTCTTGTGTGTTACACAACACGTTTGAGCTTCCGCAAGAACCAATGAGGTTCATTCTTGTGTGTTACGCAGCACGTTTGAGCTTCCGCAAGTACCAATGAGGTTCATTCTTGTGTGTTACACAGTACGTTTGAGCTTCCTCAAGAACCAATGAGGTTCATTCTTGTGTGTTACACAGTACGTTTGAGCTTCCTCAAGAACCAATGAGGTTCATTCTTGTGTGTTACACAGTACGTTTGAGCTTCCGCAAGTACCAATGAGGTTCATTCTCATGTGTTCCGCAGCATGTTTGTTGTCGCACGTCAAGCAGGTTCGGTTGAGCTTGTTTATGTTCACTGATCAATGTTTATATGTGAATAAAAGCCTAAATTAATTCTGTTTATCATATAAAGCGATCCAGTCTCTTCAAAAACTTAGAATAAACCTCGCAATTCAGATGGATAAGTTTAACCATCTCTTCATGACATTTTGTAAAGCGACAAAGTGGTAGTTGCATGAACTGTCAATGGAGGGACAGAAATCTCTGCTTTAATGTAAAATATCTTCCTTTGTGTTTTCGAATAAGAATGACAGTCTTAGGGATTTGAAACGACATGAGGTTGAGTAATTGATGATAATTTTTATTTTTTGGTGAACTAACGCATTAAATAATTTTGATTCTCAAGTAAATTGATCTTGTTTTAATAACGTTTAAATATTTGCACTGTAAAACAAGTTAAAAATACAGAGTAAGAAAACTTTGACCCTGACATGCTATGGCGTCATTCAGACTCTTCGAATGCACAGATGCACCCTAGCCCAGCTTAGAATTTGGACCAGTATAGCGAGAAAGTGGAGGGAATTTATCTAAATCGCTCTCCCCTCTCTGTCCTAGCCACCACCTCTGTCAACAGATCGGAAATGACACCTTATTTCCATAAATACATTAGGAATTCATTGGATTTTCTTTCCCAGCTAATCATAGCGCCTGTGTGAAACCTTTTAGGGTTTTTAATGAATGAATTTTGACTGATTGCCTATTAATAAGGACACCTCTTGAACAGGGATAGGCTGTGGCAGGGCTGGCAGCGTGCGTGAGCGCATGTGTGTAATGATTCGTGGTGTCAAGCGGTTGGAGGGAGGGGTGAGAAGAGGAGAGCTCTCGGCTGGGACATTAAGAGGAAGCAGTGGCTCCCTTGGGAAATCACTCACCATGTCTGCATCTTAAATATCTCTGTGAAGTATCAATAAGTAGGTAATTGAATTTTGAACACAAACATGAGCATCAGGTGTATGTGTTCCAACGCGGGGACGAGAGGGTGGGTTTGTGTGCGAGCGTGTGTCTGTCCTCCCCCGTCCCATGAGGTTTAGGCAGCGAGAATGGATGTTAAATCTATTAAATAAAGATTACTCCCCGTAATAGCCAAGTGGCCGTTTCAGATGCGCAACAGGGGCACGATTAGTGTGTTTGACTTCTAATGAAAGTGAATTGGGGCAGTCAGGTTTTTGGAGAAAATTCAGTTTAAGGTCCAGGAATTCATTTTCTCCTTAGGGTTAAAAACAAACCATCTTGTCTCCAGGTGTGCTTTAATGGCCTCTAAAAGATTCCCACGATAAAAGAGCATTCGTGACTGTTAAACTGTTAAACATTCATTTTGAAAGACAAAACTTTAATAGAAACATACAATTGCTCATATTTTATGCAATAGACATATGCATTATTTAATATATATAAATGCAATAATATATTGTAAACATATACAATGTATGTGTGTGTATATTATGAGTATGATATTAAGATGTATAAATTACAGATGTGTGTATAACATTATTTTAAAACAACCATACATTCTATAACCGTTTGTATGCCGTTTGTACTTGATTTTGCTTATACTGTATATCGGCTTGTTTCTGTCACAAGTATTTTGCCTATTAACTCATTAATGAAGCATATTTGCTTCATTCAAATATGAAGTACGAGTGTACATTCACCATCAAGAAGATAATATGGCCTCTGGAATCCATAATATGCCATTTAGTATGGCTGTCACCAGCAACAAGCTGCTGATTAACTAAGTACAGAATTAGTAATTGACCTTTCTAATCAACTAAACAAATCTCTAACTCCTGCTAATCAGTATTGATCTACCCCGTCCAGTGACAGCACCAGCTTTGTGCTTGTGTGTAAATGCACATACTTGTCTCTGTGTGTGTGTTTGAGCAAGGCTTGCTGGCAGGACCCTCTACACTCCCTTTTTAATCTAACTCACTCAATGCAAATCATTTCCCTTCTGCTCTGACGGGAATTGAGGATAAATGGAAATCTAATTAATGAGTGGATCAGAGGGGTGCACTCTGGTGAAGGGGTCTCATGGGAGAATGCTTGGCCAGACAAACTCCTGTATTGTTTTGGACAGAACATGTGAGGGAGATTGGGAGAGGGGTAGTAAGAGCTAGAGTAGGGTTGTTAGTTCAGCTATGACGAAGCTCTTTCCCCCTGTTTGTGGACCCCTCCAGAAACCAGTGGCCCATTTAACAAATCGTTAGCTGCCCTATCATTGACATTAAACCTGGGATTAAGACACACATATACTTATGGAAAGTACTTAAGGCACTAATCTCTCACATTGAGACTGCAGTGGGACGTAATATCTTATAATGCGCATCATTACTTAAAGGTGCTGTATGTAAGTTTTTGACTGTACTAAAGTATAAAAATACCATAGTATGTTTGCAGATGAAAAAATGCTAAGTTCACATACTTGTTTCTCTGAAATACAAAGCTTCAGCCAGTTATTCTACTTTGAAATGTGTGTTCTGTGACGGAATATTTTTGTTTTGGTCTGTGCGATACCGCACGGTGCCAGTTTACCCAATAGTATTTCGGCACCCCAGGTTGCCAGTTGGCGGAAAACACAATATATTGTAGCCATGGAAGCCAACAATCAAACTGGGTCAGAGATCACAGATTTTAAATAGACTTTATTTTAAAAAGACCATTTAAAAATCGCTATGAAGAGAAGCACATTAAAACGCGGAAAAATCAACTCCTCAACTTGAAGTGTGTAAGTCTCCTCACCTTCCATTGGCAATTGCGCTCATTCCCGTTGTGTGTCCTCAAACTGGCAACCCTCGTGAGCATCGATTCTGAGGAAGAGGAGGGGGCGGTGCAAACAATATATTTTGAATTTGGACTGCAGTACCCATTTCATTCACTAGCTGTCATATACAGCTCCTTTAAGTTTTTCACTTATAATGTTAATATCCGTTGTATAAATATACTAAAGATTAAGATGACTTTCAGGCTTTAAGCATAGCTTTCTCAGGGAACTAATGCGAGTCAAATGTTCATTTGTCTACTGTTTGAACCTATGCCAAGGAAAATAGAAATAACCAAACTGCTCTTTATTCCTGTGAATTTTACTTTTGATGTACAATGCACTTTTAATGTAAAATATATTATTGTAGTATGCTTGTTCTGTCTAGAACACACCGTTACATTCAAAGTATGTGTGAGAAATATAAAGTAATTTAAAAAGAATATTCAAATTAATTTGTTAATGTCCTAAAATACCTTTTAAGTATTAGTAAAATACATTTTATGTTGTGAGGTTAGTACATTTTGGGGCCAGTAAGTTTTTTGTTGTTTTTTTTTTGTTTAGTTTTTCTTTTTACAAGTTAATACGTTTTATGCAGCAAGAATGCATCAAAAGTGACAGTAAAGACATTTATGATTTCAGTTTCAAATTCATGAATGATAATATAATGCTGTTCTGATATGAACTGTCCATTCATCAAAGAATCCTGAAAAAATGTATCACGTTTTCCACAAAAATGTTAACCAGCACAACTGTTTTCAACATTGATGATGATACGAAATGTTTGAAGGATTTCTGAAGGATCATGTAACACTGAAGACTGGAGTAATGACGCTGAAAATTATTTACATTTTCAAATATATTAAGAAAAATAAAACAGTTATTTTAAATTGTAATAGTGTTTCACAATATTATTTTTATAATATTATTGACTTTCAAAAATTGAACACAAACTTGTTTTGTGTCAAACTATTCAGTTGTATCACCTTATTTCATCTTGATTTGCTCATTTCTTTGACGTTTAAACTCCAATGTTTAATGAGATTTATATAAAGTTCTGAATCTAAATCCAGGAAGCATTGTGTTTAATCCAGTGATGGAAAGCTGACGGTGAATCCACTTGCCACTGACACTTGCTCCTGTCATTAACACGCCACAGAGGGCAACTCATCTAAATTACAGTCCACCACATTATTTCATTAGCTGCCGCCCAACACAGCGCTTACCCTGTCTCTCACACCCATCATTTTCCTGCCTGAAAAACACACCCAACAGCTCATCAGTGCCTGTGTCAGCGTGACCACAGGAGGGGTCATGGCTGTTACACCTCCATTTCTAAATGATAAGGAGAGTGTGCTGTAAATTATGTTGATGGAGTTTTGAGAATGAAGATGAAATAGTGGGTTCATTAGAAACACTTTAATGTAATACATTATATTTACTTCAATAATTACTCAGGATCTTGCTTTCCCTCATTAAAATAATATGCCACGTACAGTTACTTAATGTGATCTGATAAGGTTTGGAGCCTTTGTCTATTATATTATATTGCAATAACCTGTTGCCTTTATTGTCTTTTTCCAGCTCGAGAAATGACGAGAGGGAAATTCTTGAACATCTTGGAGAGACCCAAAAAGTGAAAACCCAGATGGCGACCGCTGACCTGTCGGGTCAGCCACCACCTGATTGTGATCTTGTAAGGCAGAAAACAGTAGCATGATACGTTAGCTTTTAAATACTTTCAATAAGATTTGACTGATTTGCGGTCAAAACATCACAACATCAATGCATCCTTTTTGTATATATGTTCGCAAAACGTTCTTTAAATGATAGGTGCCGAGTAGAAAGGGTAGGATAGTGGTGTGCTATTCAATAAATGTTCATAAATGTATTTATTTTTCACTCTGCTGTGTTTAATACAGTTTAATACAACTTTACTTGTTTTAATAAAATTCATTGTTGTTTAAATTAAGTACAGTTGGTTGTGTTCGCCTATGTGCCCTGCCGGGGAAAAAATGCTGATCTTTTTATTTTATTTTTTGGTACATTTTAAACACTTTTGCTTTTGGCATCAGCTAGTGTGGCTTTGCCTCCTATTGGCCAGCCAATGGTGTTTTCTGAAAGTAGCTTCCATGAAACAATGAGGGAGTTCATGAAGTAGCGTTCAAACTTTTAATTAGGGCAATAACTTCATGCCTGTGCCACTCCATCGACTGCTCCATTAACTTCCCTCTTTTGCTCCGATCATGTAAAAGGCTTTGACATGAGAGTGCTTCCACACCAGTGCAAGGCCATTTTTTCTATTTAATGGGAATTGGAAGTTTTGAAGGCCCCCAGTACAAAACATTGCGTAAAAATAATATTGCTCATTGTCATCCCTGTTAACAAGAGTTGACATAATTACTAGGGCCATTTCTTCTCTAATTAGCACACTTCCAGGGACATTGGCGTGAACGGTCTGGGAGAAAAGGGAATCAGACAGGCATGTTGAACGGCAAACAAAGAACGCTCTGGCGAGCTTAATTAGGTGAGACAGTGGCCAGGACTGTTCTCGGCTGGAGATGTCGTAGAGGCTTCGGCTGCGGTTGGCGAGTGTTCGTTCCTGCTCCCACCAATTCTTAGGGGTGCCCTCTCCCCCAGTGTCTAATAAGCCCCTAATTCTCTTTCTGATTCACATAGAACAAGGAAGCTGCTGATTTAAATCCTGCAAAACTACTGGTGTCTGATCCCACTCTGGAAGCCCTAGATTTGCCTCTCTTTTCTTTTTTTAACTGTCTAAACAAGCTTTTTTCTTGCAAGTTTAAAGTGAAGTGAGCTTGCAAATTCTCTTGCAAACAACCTTAAACTCAAATAGTCTCACATACTAGCTGGATGAAGGTATATATTTTCTGTCCTGTTGATCTTTTACTAAAGGCATTGATATACTTCAAGCTAAATCGAAGAACAAACTGCTGTGACATCATTTCAAGCAAAATCAGTCCGTTCGAGTTTGTTTTGGGAGTTCAAAACTGTTTGTTTCCTTACAAAGTTGATCATTTAACTGCGCAAAATTGGAAAAACGCTCAAAACATTTGCGAATAAAGCAGCAATTCCATCCCATGTATTCAAGAGAACAAAATCGTAATTTCCCTGGAAATTGGCACAAAATATCTAAGGAAGTTGCTGCAATTGGGGAAGAAACTGTGGCTTTTTTCTTCCATTATAAATGACTTGCGTCTCAGAACGCACAAACACAACGCAATAAACACCATCATGCTATCTTGCGCTCGGATGCTGGTGATTGGGAACGAAATTGTGTGAGATGACTCTTTAAGGGAATTAAACCAAATCATTCCGATGACAGACTATGGCTCAGGCGTTTTAGAATGACCAAACCAACATTTGAGATGCTGTGCAATAAAATTGGTCGGCTGGTTAGTCCAGTTATCCAATCACATCCACTGTTGAGGCAAAGTTTTTTTTTTGTTGCACAAGTGAATTTAGTTTTTTTTTCCTTCGGTAAATGTGTTTCCATCGTTGTTTGTGCATGTCGTCTTATCGGATAAAAAAAATGTATGTGCATTTTTTAGAGTTAATGGGCATCTTGGCGTTTCCATCCAGCGTTTTTATGTGATATCCCAAAATGCACATAAAAATAGGTGTATGGAAACAGCTACTGACTTTTCACGTTTACTGTCTAATGTCTACTGTGTAATGTGCTAAATAAATGTGAAATTACTTGACTGAAGTGCGGAATTGCAGAGCTCGTGCAAATATATTCACATCGCTACATTCAGATGCTTTCTTAACTGCTGTTCAGGTATTTTTTTTTACCCCCAAATCAAGAACGAAAAAGATCTTTGCCATGATTATTATATCAGGGCCTTAAAGTGAGCTTGAAACGGAAGTTGCAATGGTATTTTCTTCCTGTTGTGACGTATATCCGAGGGAAACGGCTTCTCAAACAAGAAAAAAAAACGTAGGGCTAGACTTGATTTTATCCATCGGGAATTGATTTGATCACTGACAGGTTGTCCCTCCCTCAATGCCGAAAAACGCATCATCAGAGAAGAGATGGGCGGAGAGGACGTTATTTTGATTAAACATAATGAGGGCACATGACTTTGTTCGAAATAATGATGTGCATGATAAATCATTTATGATAAATACTGCAATTTTCCATAAAAAACAAGAATTGTCCATTTTGATTTCATGTTGACTTTAAGTCTACAGTCATAGACTCTATGAAGTTTGACAGAACTTTGCACTTGTTGGTTCTGTACAATTGCGTCTGTTACACTTTGTTGCCCTCATACATTGTGACAGTAGTGATGTGCAATGACTGTTGCGAATGGACCGGTCAATAAACTGACATCACGGAAGCTGCGGTTCACATAATGGCACCCGCCAGTAGTCTCTGCCTGTCAAATAGGTCCTGTCCAGACATCCTCCTTAAGATGAGGGTCATTCCCCACAGAGGGGCTGTCTCCAGGACGGAGGGAAGAAAGGAGAAACACCAGAGCAGCCATAAACAACCCATTGCCCTGACCTCGACGGGCCTTGCTGCCCTAACAAACGTCAATCCGATGTGCCCTCAGGCCTTTAATTAGCTGTCAATTAGTGCAAATTAATCAACTCCTCGCCTAATTAAGCAATGCCGGCAGGCAGCTTCCAAACACGCTATTGTGGGAGCTGTATGAGAAAACTGGAGCTAGCAAACTCACTCTGCATCAGGGGGTCATCGCACCCTTGGCGGTTCATGAGGGGAAAAAACTCTACACTTTCTGTTTTTTTTCACCTACTCAGCACAAGGTGTTTACCATTATCAGACTGCTGTCCTCAGTATCCGCTCTGAAAATCCTTAGTCTCAGGAAAAGGACTTTCCCAGTAGCCTTAGCAGTAACTTTAAAGCGCCTCACGGGCATTTCAGTTTAAGTCGAGACAGGATTTTTAAATGAACTGTACTTTTTTTATTTTGCTTTTGTTAAAGGAATATTCCGGGTTAAACTCAGTCAACAATATTTTGTGGCATTACGTTGATTACCACAAAAATGATTTTAGACAAAAATCTTAAGTTATGTTGAGGCGCTTACACTGTAAGTAGATGAGGGAAGATGTATGAAAATGGAAACGTGAAGCTTATCATTTTATGAAATCACCTACAATAATTCTTCAGGTAAAGCTTGTGCATTATTTGAGCTTTATAAAACCGCTAGTTCCAGTCCTTGATTCTGATTGGTCAATAGCTGTGTTTTATTCATGATAAAATACTATGACCGCTTGACCCAATGGTTCTGTGTATCAGTGCACAACACACTTAGCAACCACTCTTAGCAACGTACACATGTTTGTTCTCAATTGATATTGTTCATTGAAGTATAAATACTGTATTATGTAGAAGAGTTTTGTGAGAGAGAGATTTAGGGGCTGTTTACACATCGTTTTCAACTAAAAACGTTTTATGCGTTTTTGGCCGTTTATGTACACGACAACTGCGTTTTGGGTGCTTGAGTAAACAAAACAAAAAAGCGAAGCTGTGAAAACGATGTCATGCACATGTGTATTACATATACAGTCTATAGTGTTTCATCGTCATCTAATGGCCTGGCAGCAGGATACAGTGTTTTTAGTCATTTTCACAGATCCGTGTGATCGTTTTGACAATTCTTTTAAGGGGTTTTCCCGTGTCCTGACACTGACAGCACCAGTCAAAGCATTTGTCAGTTGCGTCTTGTTCCCGTGTTCACAACTTTTAGTCCTTTCAATATAAAAGTCTTCGATATTGAGGGACTTACTCATAAAGACAGTCTTTGCCGTAATAATATAACTTCTGTTGCTGTTCACCCTCAGGTACAATTTTTTCCAGCGGAAGGAAGGCTTTTAGTGATTTTACTTCATGAAAGTTGCATAGATATATATTTTTGGCTTTAATATTTGTATTGTGTGGTAACTGTAGTATAAAAGCAAGAAGGTACTCGAGGCTAGTGCTATATCGTGAATAAGTCATGGCTGAAGGAGTTGCAGGCAAACACCCTTCAGCCGTGACTTATTCACAATACAGCACATCCTCTCTACCTTATTGCTTACGTAAAGTTGTTGTCATTTTTGTTGCTTTAGGGTTAATGGCACTGTCTTGTCATGGCAGCAAAGTTGTAAAATTGTTGTAACTTTACCCTGAAAAGGTTAATAAGTGATTTTTTCCCCCACACAAACAATTATTTCATATTGTTTACATCTTGTGGCTTTACTAAAAGTGAGTATTCAGATTGGCCCCATTCATTTCCATTGCATGTGTAAAGTTGCTGTTTTTAAAGCAGTGAAGTGAAGATAAATTTCAATCAACATTATCCCACAAGTGCTGTTGATTGAGCTTAACTTGTATTGAACCCAATTACACATCACCCGCTCAACCGATTAATCGTGATTAATCGCATCCAAAATAAAAGTTTGTGTTTACATAAGACGGTATACGTGTGTGTGTGTGTGTGTGTGTGTGTGTACTGTGTATAATTATGATTTTTATATAAATACACACTCCTTCATGTATACATGTAAGAAATATTTGCATGTATAAACTGTATATATATATATTTATATAATTTATTTATCTATTTATATATTTTTTATACATAAATGTTTATTATTTTTCACATAGTATGTGTAAACAAACTTTTATTTTGGTTGTGATTAATCATGATTAATAGATTGCCCAGCACTACTTTAAACGAATATCATTCAAAAGTTTGGAGTTGGTATAAAGATTTTATAAATGTTTTTAAAGAAGCCCAGCAAGGCTGAATTTATTTTAAAAATACAATAATGTACAATCATATTTTGAAATATTATTACAATTTAAAATCACTTGCATATTTGAATATATTTAAAAATAGAATGTATAGCTTTCAAATGTTCCTTTAAATCGTTAATATGCTGATTTATTGCTCAAGAATTATTATTACTTCTATTGTCTTTGCAATATAGTTTAAAAAAATAACGGTTTTATGTACTGACAAGCATTTAATGACGAACTAAATTGATGTAATTGAGTACCTTTAAAATGTATTAACTTGAAATGTAATCAAATAACATATAAAGTACTTTATATATGCTAGTGAACACATCCAAATAAGTATACTTCTTTCAAGTTTGACAAGATATTATTAAAACATACAAATGTACTGAATGTAAACATTTGATGTACTCAACAAGTGGGCATTCAGTACAGTTCAGCACATTTCTTTTTCACAAGGAGTGACAGAATGTCCAAGTTGTTTGTTTTTTTATAGAATTTAAGTTGAATCATGACCATTGGTTGTTTCTTTTTGGAGCATATTCATTGTCGCCCATTCCCTGCCCCATTCTGTTAACATCTTTGGTTTTGTTTAGGTTTTTTTTTCCATCCATTGTTTGAAAGACATAGTCATACAAGTTTGGAATGACATGAGGGTGAGTAAATAACAGAATTTTCGTTTTTTTTTTTTTTTTTTTTTGGTGAGTTATCCCTTGTATGTTGACAACAGCTTTTGTGCATGCATGGAAACCATCATACATTTTTTCCAGGATTCTTTAATGAATAGAAAGTTCAAAAGTACAGCATTTATTTGAAATAGAAATCTTTTGTAATGAGTTTACTGTCACTTTTGATCAATTTAATGCGCCTTTAAAATTTCTTTTTTTTTTAAAACGTCAAACTTTTGAACGGTAGTGTATAAAAACAGAAATGATGGCTTAACTGTATTGCATTTTCACCATGAAAACCTAAGACTACAAGCTCAGATTTGTCATTAAAGGGAGGAGAAGCAACATAAGTCTATTCAGGCAGAGTATTGATTGTTTTCAGTTGATTGAATTATTGTAATAATGGACACTTTAATAAGATTAATGCTGAATAATATCAAGTACAATATCAGCGAGGTTTTGGATGAAGGTGTTCTTGAGTGGGTCTTCGGGGGTGTGCGGCTGAGAGACACTCCTCTGTGCCGCAGACTGTGTGTGCTTGGTGTACAAAAACAAAATGCAACATTAAAAACAATTCATCACTTCCAATACATTGCAAATACAGAATTATGACCAGAAGAGCACAAGTGATTCTTCATTTAGATTGCCTGGCATGAGAAGATCAAGCACCAGCAATCTGTGTATAGGGGCCGGACTAATGCAATACAATGTCCCTAATACAGCCCCATCTAAAGCTCATTACCTTGCGGTGACCTTCCAAGTTCTTCGTAAAGACAAATAGCCGTCAAGCATTTCAATACAAGAGAGGTCTTCATTTGTATGCATCACATTACGCTATAATTGTTACGAGTTTGGACAAACTCTCATTTTAGCAGCTTTGAAAAAGTACACAAGTGTTGAGTCCCATTTTGCACAGAGGTCAAGGCAACGGTGCAATTTACCATCCATCTGTTTGACTAACACGATCGTTTTTTCAGTATCTCAACCTCTAGCTTTGTGTTTGAATGATGGAGATGGCGTGTTTCACTTAAAATAAGTGCAATAGGCATGAGCCCACAAGAGACCAAATATCCAGAGAGAGAGAGAGAGGGGGGGAAAACAAATTTTGCAACAGCTGTTTGCCTTTTAATCTGCCACCATCAGATCTTTCAGTCTTTGATAGGCCACCCAATCTACACGAATGACTGAACTAAATCTTTCCTTAATCTACAGCCTTATTAGTTTGTCCTCTTATGCATGTAAATCAGGATGCAGTCATTTTCATATGTAGATGGATTATTAAAAGCCGTGGAGGGAGAGTGGGTTTTTTTCCAGCTCACAATAAACAACAAAGCCCGGCACAGATTACAGCAGAAGCGGTGGCTACGAGAGGGCAGGAAGCAGTTTGTAATTGACAGGCTGCTTTGACAGAGCGCGAGTCTTGTGAATAGATGGGTTTATCTAGACCGGGTGATGTGTCATTAGCATATCTTGATAACATTGATTTCTTCATTACCCTTAATGAAATTTCCACTTAATGGCTTCTAATTAGTTTCAACTGGTGCTCATGTAATTGCAGCTGTAATATTTTGCTCAGCGGCGAGGAGTTTAATGCTTTGATGAGAGGCGGAAACTCTTGCGTGAAGTTTCATTCTCTTGCACCCACTTGTGCGTTTGTTTTCTCAATGTGTCTAAATGTGCACATCCCTCGTTTGCGCTATTCCTATATGTAATTAAACTTTACTTTTGTGCGGCTGCCAGTTTTGATGAACATCTCATGTAATTGCCATGGAGCCAGGCCAACAAAGAATTAGCATGGATCGGTAATTGAATAATGTCTCGCAAGGCCACAAAATCGCATGGCTTTTCTGTAGGCCTATTTTCAAGCTGATAAGATTAGATTAGATTAGATTCAACTTTATTGTCATTACACAAGTACAAGTACAAGGCAACGAAATGCAGTTTAGGTCTAACCAGAAGTGCAATAGCAGCAAGTGCAGGATATATACAGTCCTGCACTTGCTGCTATTGCACTTCTGGTTAGACCTAAACTGCATTTGATAAACAGTTCAACGTGGATTACAGTGCACCTTTTGTTGGTACAATTCAGGGCACGGTTGTTATCAGGCCACTTCGGCACGATAAAAACATCTCCAAGTGTTCAATGTGGCTATTAATTAGCCAGAAAAGCAACAGATCAGGCCCTGTTTCTCGGGAGCGCGCTTGGAATCTTCCCCTGTGTCTGACGCCACGCGCCTGACGTTCTGCTGGTGGCGTATGAATCATGACGTTTATTTATGCATCAGCACATGGCACTTTGATAAGATTGGTGTTATCTCTGTCTCCATCAACGGCTCGCTGCTCATTTCCATAAATTATCTCCCAGTAATTATCTGTCCAGATGTCCAAATTGTGCCGCAAATTATCTGCAAAACGAATCAAAATCCCACTGTAATTTAGTAATAGCTGATTAGACCTCGGTGTATTAAAGAAACTTGGATGCAATTAGAATAAGCTATATTTTGCAGTCTGTTCAGATCGGTACAGCTATGTTTTATATACAGCTAACAGTTCTGAAAAATAATGAAGAATAATGGAAGATTGTTTTTGCACTAAACACCCAAAAACATCTTTGTATTTATTTTTGTATAAGCATATACACTCTAAAAAAAAAAAAGGTTCTATATGGCACCAAAAAAGGTTCTTGGCTCGTAATCATAGGGGAACCTTTTTTAGTGCTATATAGCACCAATTTTGGTGCTTCAGTGGTGCTTCAGTGGTTCTTCAGATATAGCACCTTAGTCAAAGAACCGGTGAAGAACCTCTGAAGAACCACTGAAGCACCAAAATTGGTGCTATATAGCACTAAAAAAGGTTCCCCTATGATTACGAGCCAAGAACCTTTTTTGGTGCCATATAGAACCTTTTTTTTTTTGTTGAGTGTATTATTGTGGACATAACATTGGACACCCACTTGCTGGCTTTCTGCTTACGATTGACCAAGATTAATTCAATATCAATTAAATATTCTATAATTAAGTCAGGTCATGCTGTACATGCATTATATTAAGCTGATTTCTGAAATTTTACAGTTAGTGATGTGATCAGTCATGACCTCTGTTTCTGTAAGTGCATGGATGATGAGTCTGGGTGCACTTATATTTTGGTCAGTGGGGCTCTTTTAAAAAAAAAAATTGGTATAAGATGAAGATGAATAAATGCTAAATTTCACATGTTTTATTATATTATATAGCATGTTTAATAATTAAAAAGCTGAATTTCTAGAAAAAAATTATGTTTACCTTGAACTTTTATTACTATGTCTTAAAAAAATCCCAAAAAGTAATGCAGGAAGCCATTTTGTTGTCATGTGATAAGAATATATATATGATTTATTTTATTTTAAATTAATTATTTATTTTATATTTTTATTTCCTTTTTATTTTTTAAAATATGTGTTGCTAATATTTATTATAAGCCTTGTATTTTAAACCTAGAAGGGATTTTATCTGTTGCAAAGAAGGAATATTTAGCGATCTACAGGAATTATAAATCCTCGCACGTTCTAGCATGGCATTCTTTGTTGAACCCTTCAATATTTGCAACAGGAGTAGGCCTACTTTAAAACGAAGCAATCTCAACTAGACACATTCGATCTTTTATGATTAAATTAGTTTTATTAGATGTAGGTTATTATAAGATATTATATTATAGTTTTATTATTATACGATGTATTATTATTATCATCAAATGTTGCTTGTTTTTGTAATAGTAGATCATTTCATTCATTATTTGATTTAGTGTCAGGCGAGGCTGCCTCACAACAATTGTTGTAATGCTATTGCTGACGACATTAGTCTGTGTGTGTGCTAGGCTGTGCGATTCCGTGTCCATGTGTCCTTTTGATTTCAGACATTTGTGTATTTCCTTTATTTTGTCATCTATATGAATGCAACAGATTCCTAAAGCCGTTAATAATAGACATAACACTTGTTAACTTGTTAACACTTGAAAATGTTGAAGCAAACAGAAAACATTTGAGTATTGAAGATTAGCTTATTATTATTATTATTATTAGCCTATCATTACTTAAATTACAAGTGAATTTAATTCTAAATATTATTTCTTAGTGATCTCATTTTATTTGCTGATTTTGGTTAAATGTCTAATTAACACATAATTGCAAGCAAAATGTGATGTGAATGAAATGATATCATGCATGACAAAAGGGGAGAGCAGCATCCTGTATCCTCTGGAATTCTAAATCACTTACTCGCCGCTGATTGGCTGTTGAGTTTTGACCCTTGTTGGGAAGGACCTGTTGGATAAAAGGAGAATTTCTAGAGGGATCATGCGTATTGCGCCGTGGATGCCTGTGCACAAGGGACCGACTCGTATGTGAAGAAGGGAATAGTCTCAGAGGCACCATGACAGGAAAGGATGGGGCTGTTTTGTCGGAAAGTTTGAACAAATCAAAATCGGTGTGCACCGCTGAGAACGGGGGAAATAACAATCCACATCTGTCAAAGAGCAGCAGCACACATCCGCCCAAATGCACGGGCTTTGGCATCCAGGAGATCCTGGGACTAAATAAAGAGCCGTCCTCGGCTCCGCGGAGCACACTGGACTCGTTCCCTGCCGGGGCGCACCTTCTAGCCAGCAGGTCGATGCTCGGTCCGGTTGGTGTTGGGGTCGGGGTCGGGATGGGCTTAATTGGCCATGGAGGTATTCCATCGTTCTACAGCCAGCCCGCGTTTCTTGAGGTGCTGTCAGACGCGCAGAACGTCCATCTACAGCCGCTCAACAGGACAGTGGGCCCGCTGGAAAATAACCAGTCTGCCAGCTCAGGTATAGGCCTGCCAAATTCACTTTTACATCCCGCTCGGGGTTTGTCCTTTGTAAGACAAATGTCCAAATTCTTATTGCTGTTTTTTTGCCCTGTCAAGGGAAAAAGGCCTTAATAATAATAATAGCCTCAATAGTATTTTTGGTTGTTGCTATTAGTGCAATTTTTATCAAAATGGACATGTGCAATAAAAAGTCTGCTGTTGCTTGTTTTATTTTCATTATTTATAATATATTTTCCTCCAAATCTTAAGTGATTATCATCATTGTCGAAAACGTCCAACAGCAATTAAAGAGCTATAAGTGGCTTTAAAATAGGCTATTTTACATTTTGAAAATGTCTCAGCCATTTTGAATAACACTTCCTCCGATGTTACAGATTCAGAGGATGTCTCTTCAAGTGAAAGGAAAATATCAAAGTCTTCACTGAGCCAGAGCAAGAAGAGAAAAAAGAGACGACACAGGTAGGCTGAACGCTAATAACAATTCATATAAATGACAGAAATTAAAGCGTTATTTCTGTGGTTTCCGACATGACATATTCGAAACAGGAATGTGTAAAATTATCTCGATGGTTTGGCAAGATTTCATACCTAAATAACATCTTTGTCCCTTTTTTCGTAACGAGTTAATTAAATGTTCGATGGTTTTATAAAGCACGGAGCCTATCTATTTTTCTTTATGATAATAGTAATAATAATAGGCTAATAATACATTGTCGTTGTGATTTGTATTTTATTATAGCTTCTTTTAAAGATCTGGTTCAATTGCTGTTAGAAACGTTAATAGGCTACATTAATATCTATAGCTAATTATTATTTTCAATAGGCTATTTTAAATATTCAAACAACATTAATGCATTAATTCACACACACACAATTGTCTTGTTCTTTCTTTTAAAACCTATACGAAAACTTGTAGGCTACTCGACGTTGGTCCACTCGATTTGAGTAGTTATTGAAATACAATTTATGCGTGATGTTTCTAATATTGATTTCCCATGACAATTGAATGTTGTTCTTTTGTAGAACAATATTTACATCTTACCAGCTGGAAGAACTGGAGAAGGCTTTTAACGAGGCTCATTATCCGGATGTGTACGCCAGAGAAATGCTGGCCATGAAAACCGAGCTGCCCGAGGACAGAATACAGGTGAGGAACGAACACTCGTCGTTTGAATGAAATGAGAATATACGGAACGACAATAATCGAACGCGCTTTTATTTATCATATAAAAGCCCGATTCTTATAGCTAATTGTTGCTGTATGCGGGCGTATGTGATCTTTTTTCTGTTATGTTATTTGACATAAATATAGGCTAGCCTATTTGTTATGATTGTTGTCCAATTTTCTTTTACTTTATTTATTTATTTTTATTAAGATTTGTTTTGTAAAATTCCTCGCAAATACGCCAACCGTTTCTTTCTTTCTTTCTTTCTTTAGCTAAATTGATGCATTTCCTATTTTCACATCAATATGAATAATTAGTTATCAACATATTGTTTTAAATTAGCCTACTTAAAAAAAACGTTACACTTAAAAAAGCAGAAATTGAGCACAAAAAAGGACTGATGCAATACAATTAATGAATCTTTTGATAAATATGGGTCTCTATTATCTGAACCTATATGATAATCTATATCGTATTTTACATGCTATAAAAAATTAAGATACCTTTTTGAAGATGCTTTTTGTGGGCCTGTTTTAGCAACTCTGAAGTGCCTCAAAACCTTTCCTCGCATGACCAATTGTTGATGCATCAGTGTTTAGAGTTCGTGCAGAAACTTGTTGGTTCCTCAGAGAACTGGCCTAGCCTTTAAGTTCTCCAGGAGGTTCTGCCAGTATAGGGTGATCTGAGGAAATTGTACCTGAAGTAGGCTATATTTTCCGGTTGTAGTTCTGTATGTTGCGTGTATTAAGTTAATCAGCTAGTGGTTCGTGTAAGGGTTAATTTTATTGAGGTCAGCAGCACAAGGTATCAGTGGTGCGAATTATGGGAGTTATAGCAGTTTAATTAGCCCATGCTGCAACGATACAATATAAAAACCATTTTTGGTTCCTCAAAGAACCTTTTAATGAACAGTTCTTAAAATAACAATTTTTTCTAGTGTGAAGAACATTTAAAAAATCTAAAGAACCTTTTGAATGAAGGGTTCCATTGATGTTGAATGTAGCTACTTTATGGAACCAATAAGGAGCCTTTATTTTTAAGAGGGGATTTTTATTCAAGTTATTATTTCTTATGTTTCAAATGGGTTTCTGTATTTTTTTTAATTATTAGGCTTAATCTACAAGTTCAGTTTAGCGTAAGTCAATAAAGCATGACAAATAGGCTACTAAGTTATCCTCTTATCTATTTATTAAAAATGTAGGCTACATATCCCAAACATCTTATAACAGACGTAGTGGCAAATATAAAATTTTCGCACCTAAAAATGGCGCCTCGAAAATGACCTTTATGGACTATTTATAGGCTATAATTTGGAAGATGTTTAATACTGTAAAAAAAAAAAAACTAACTAAAAAAATATATAAAAAGCCCATCGAAATCCCTTTAAAATGGTCGACCACCCTAAAAGTCAGTGTAGTACAATTCACACTCTGACTATATCGATCAAGTCCAGCCTCACACTCGGACAGATAATATCTCATCAGCCTCAGTTGGATGTGAAACAATTTGCTGTGTGTGTGTGTGTGTGTGTGTGTGTGTGTGTGTGTGTGTGTGTGTGTGTGTGTGTGTGTGTGTGTGTGAGAGAGAGAGAGAGAGAGAGAGAGAGAGAGAGAGAGAGAGAGAGAGAGAGAGAGAGAGAGAGAGAGAGAGAGAGAGAGAGAGAGAGAGAGAGAGAGAGAGAGAGAGAGAGAGGCGCTAACGACCTAATCAAGCAATCAAGGCGGAAGAAGATTACTGTGTGACCTGAACCATCCATCTGCTGGCACGCCTTTTAATTTCCTTCTCATTACGGTGCCTCTCAGTGAATAAATAATAAGGAAATAAATAAATAATTCTATTTCAATCCAAAGTAAAATTAACATCTAATTTTCTCATCGAGTGTAATTAGTTAAATGAGAAAGGCCCGTCGTGTTCCAAGGGAAGGGATGTGGCGAGATGTGGGGAGTTCAAATGAAATAACTACATTGAATTTATTAGCACGGGTCAATGGCGCTGCTCTCTTGGGTCCTGCTCGTTTAATTTCCCGTGATATTTGCCCGCCTGTCCACCATCGATTGGGCTCGAAATTAACTTATTTTTCAATCAGCTTCTGCGTGCCCTTGGGGTCGTCTCTCATCGGTGTCTCCACTCGCTTTCTTTTGAGTGCCCGATAACCAATTTCAACTCAAAAAGTATCGTGCATGAAATGAGGGCTATCATCATCGGCATTACCAGAAAAGATTGGAAAATGGTTTTGATAATTTCTTATCCAATGTCTGGCCTCTCTGGACCCCACAGCCCCTCCTCCTCCTCCTCCTCCTCCCTCTCCCCCGTCAGCTCTGCTATAGTATTAGTGAAGGGCAATTGCTGGTTAACTGCTGATCACCCTGCGTCCGCGTCGCGTCGTGACAGAACTGAACTGCAGGCACTTTACGCGGCATGTCGTTTAGCCTGAAAAAGTGCCTGTGCCTATCTGCCTAAACTGTTTGCTCTATCATGTAACAGGCCCACATATGACTACAATATAGAAAATGATAGGTGATTGTAGTTGATATCATACCATTTGGTTAACCATAACAATTAGCCTGGTTTCCTTTGGCACGCTTTGAGATTACGTATGCTAGCTATTTGTAAAAACTGCATGCTGTTTGTTTGATGATCCTCTCCAGACTAATTTAAAGGGTTACTTCACCCAAAAATTAAAATGATGGCATCATTTATCATTGACAGCCTAATTCACCTTTTACTTTCAAACTTTTCCTAATGAATGTCTGTCATTCCGCCTATAAGATATAGCCTACTACAGACTAGACTTTCTGGCCGTCTTTATTAATAAACTATATGCAAATCCCATTGAATTGTGTACAGGTGTGGTTCCAAAATCGGAGAGCCAAGTGGAGAAAGCGGGAGAAGTGTTGGGGTCGTAGCAGCGTGATGGCGGAGTACGGGCTCTACGGCGCAATGGTGCGTCATTCCATCCCGCTGCCCGAGTCCATACTGAAGTCCGCTAAAGATGGCATCATGGACTCCTGTGCCCCCTGGCTTCTAGGTATGCCAGAGCAGATTAAGACTATTTGTTTTCATTTTAATTGACCTTTATAACTCATCATGCATCATAACATAATGACATAATTTAAAAAAGAAAGAAAATGTTTTTATAGTCTCTTTTATAAATCTTTAGTCCTCTCTCCTTGCTTAAACTCTGAATAGCCTACTGTATTTCATTTGTCACCCAGCACTGCTGAATTTCAACATCATGCATGAACACTATGAATCAAAACGACTGAGAGTAGATCTACATCATCTCTCTAATATGCAAGATGTCCTAACCAGTACATGCATTTTGAATTTTAACAGCAGTTTGATTACATTTACAATAATGTTCTCAGTCCATAATAGCAAATAAATTACCCAAGCAAATAGCTCAAGGAAAGTTTTAAATTGTATTTAGCTATTTTAAAGCAATGATTTGCTTTATTGTAATAATATAAAAACAAAAAAGTTTAGCTTTATAATTAAATTGCTATGGTCATCATCATCATCATCAAACTTTATTACAGACTGAGGGTCCAAATTTAAAGACAGACAATAAATAAAATTAACAAAATACAACAGCAAACACACACACACACACACACACACACACAAATGATACAAATCTATGTGTTACAAAAATGGACTGATAAGGTGTAGTGCTGACCCTTTTATATTTGATAAGCCCAGAATAATTTGTGACCCTGGACCACAAAACCAATCATATGGGTCAAATTTTGGAAATGGAGATTTATCTGAAAGCTGAATAAATAAGCATTCCATTGATGTATGGGCATTATTCAGCTGAGATACAACTTTGAAAATCTGGAATCTGAAGGTTCAAAAAAAATCTAAATCTTGAGAAAATTGCCTTTAAAGTTGTCCAAATGGAGTCTTTAGCAATGCGTATTACTCCTAATAATAAATCTTTGAAATATGCGGTAGGAAATTTACAAGAAATCGTTATGGAACATGATCTTTACTTAATATCCTAATGATTTTTTAGCATAAAAGAAAAATCGATAATTTTGACCCATACAATGTATTGTTGGCTATTGCCACAAATATACCCGTGCAACATATGACTGGTTAAGTGGTCCAGCGTCACATTTCATTTTTGGAAGCATTAAGACAGCAAATACATTCAATTGAAGTCTCTGTAAGCTTGCTATTCTAATATTTAAAATAAAATACTAAGGATTTTTCTAATCATCCATTTATTTTTGATGCGATTCGTGACTCTCATGGCTCAAATTAGTCATACGCTGTTACTAAATCTAAAATCTGTCTCTTGCTATTTCCAGTTCAAGATGGTTTTCCTACCACCAGCTGCTTTTCTAAACACGAATACCCACCATTCTTTGCAGGGATGCACAAGAAGTCCATGGAGACTGCTGCAGTCCAACCAAACGAGAAGTCAGATGTCACCCAGATGAAACCGACCAATCCCAAGCCGGATGAGGCCGAGGCTGAGGAAAGGAGGACAGAGTCACCTATGTCCAAAGAGGAACTGAGGGAGAACAGTATTGCCGTTCTCAGGGCAAAAGCACAGGAGCACAGTGCCAAAGTGCTGGGAACAGTTTCCTCCGAGAGACTAGAGCACAAAATGGAGACATCGGTGACAGAGGAGAAGTCCAGCGAACAGTTAGACGCAAAAGAAGAGGAAAAGAGTTCTTAGATTATGCACTGTAATTCATCTCTTCGTAATGCCATAAAATAGGATTGGTGTGAAAATATCCGGGCTATTTTCTCTTCCTCATATTCCTGCACTGTTTCCGTGATAACGCCAGACTTTTGTTACTCTGCAATTTATTTCATTTAGCAAAACCACTTAAAATTCCCAGTATTTTGATAGTAGCATCAGTCCATCATGCCAGTGATTGATAGAATGTTTGTTTTTTTAAATATAGGCCCACAAAAATTCCAGACTCTTATGAATACTGTGAAGTATATCATCAAAAGATTACTATGTTGCCAAGACCTGAGCTTTGAAATAACAGCATTCAGTGGTTTTCCTTTTCATTTTGTACAGAACCCCGTCCAACTCTCAGTGGTTAAAAGTTGTAATAGAATGTACTGCTGTATATATTGTAAATTAAGATAGCCTGCTACAGTATTGTTTGAACTATACATCAATGTACTGTAGTCTTATTATGTGCTTTTTTCATAACATGTAAAATGCGATACAAATTATTAAAAAAAGGACGAACAATGCTAACCTGTTTTACATCAACTGTGTTTTAAATCGTAATTAAAGGAGAACGCATTTTAACAAACTGATTTTTTTTTTTTACATTCAGCATCAGTTAAAATGGTATGTCATAAATGACGCTAATGATGCAGTACTTCTTTGTTGCATTTTGCAATGTTTTTGCTCTATCAAGCCTGGAGTAACAATCATTTATATGTAGCCCAAACGGTTCTGTGTCACTGAGTGTAATCCGACACAGTTGAGAGGCCTCAATCTGGGCAGATTAAACAGCAGGACTGATGCATAACAGACATATGGGAGAAAGCATGAAAGCAGCCCTAGATAAGGTGCTCTCACTGAGGCTAGTTCTGTACATCCATCTATCTATCTATCTATCTATCTATCTATCTATCTATCTATCTATCTATCTATCTATCTATCTATCTATCTATCTATCTATCTATCTATCTATCTATCTATCTATCTATCTATCTATCTATCTATCTATCTATCTATCTATCTATCTATCTATCTATCTATCTATCTATCTATCTATCTATCTATCTATCTATCAAGAGGCTAGTTCTCCTGAATTACTGCACTGATATTTTGAATCAACAGGACCCAGGATTACAGTCATTCTGGGTGATATTGGCAGTCTTGTGTGCCATTTAAAAATCCTTACATAACAGGATGGAGAAAAGCATGTTAATTATCTTAGAACTGTACGTGATTAAATATTAGCCATAAAGATGACCCCTTAAACCTAATAAATGAAAATATATAGGTCTTCGTCTGGCTAATCTGTAAATTATGAAATCAATCAGGATTTGTGCTGATTAGAAGAACCGTCCAAAAGGATGTTGCACACGCTCTCTATTTCATCTGGGTTGTTGATCCTTTCCGTGCCCTTATTATCAAGGCCTGTCAACAGATTACTGATACACACTGTAATTTAATTTACTTAGTGTCTGCGTAATTAATTATTTGACATCTGGGGTGATAAGGCTAGGCTATATACTGTATCTCTATCCGCTTTTCTGACAGCTCTGTCACCCAGCTGATCCTGTCAGGCATATTAGCCTTTACATTTCTATTATGGTTTAAAAAATGAAATGTTGTTCAAAAACGGAAATAAACTCACTGTTTTTATGCCGTGATACGTATTTTTAATAGATATTTTGATCTTGATCTATAGAGTGATTTAGAGTAAGCTGTTTGTGGCGATACCAGTTTCTTTGTTTAGGATGTATCGCAGCTCTCAGGCTTCAGGCACTCTCACTAAGAGAATCCTGAATCTACTCATGCAGGCTAATCCCACAATGTCACTAATGGTGGCCATTAGAGGGCTGACTGAGGGACGAGCTGGATTTATCTGTGATATGAAGATTATCATTTATCTTAGTGGCAAATCCATGCTGTCTTCAGAGTGATTTCTTAATCAGATTGTGGTGATCACCAAGCTGCTCTGCTCGTTAAGCGACATAGGTAATTAGGAGGTTTGATAAAATAGTAAAATAAGAAAGGATGAGATCCATGTAGAATACATTAGTCAAACATTCTGATATCCATCAAACTGATTTTGATTTCTGCATCCTTTAATCTTTTCATGCTGGCCCAATGACTTCATGCGCAGTCTACTAATAATCTTAATATAAATTAAATTTTTTAATAATATAACATTTGGCTGAATGAATGAGTGAATGCATGATCGTTAAAAATAATATACAAATGTAATAATATAATTCAGTATTATTATTTGAAAACTATTTTGCCTGGTTTCACAGACAAGGCTTAAATTAGTCCCAGACTAAAGTGCATGTTTAATCTGTTTTAACTGAAAGCAACTTGCACTGACGTATCTTAAAATACATCAGTGCCATTGTTTTGTCCCAAATTATGTTCAATTTTTTCTAAGCCACGTTTATAAAAGCTACTTAAATATACTAATTGAACTACGGCCTAATCCTGGCTAAATCTAAGCCCTGTCTGTGAAACCAGGCCTTTGAGAATTATTTTAATGAACTAGAAAATGATTTTCTGTTTACATTGATCAAAACATTGCTGACACATCTCAGTATCGCACAGTTACAGGGACATTCAATATGTGCTTGAGGTTGAAAGAAAATTCTCTATCCCACCTCAAAGGTGTTTTAGTGTGTATTAGCTACTTTGTATCATTCTGTAATGTCTTTGTGACTCAATGGCACTCTAATGTGTGATAATTGTTGAATAATATTGTTTGTTCAGTGGACTTGATGATTTTTATATTATTATTATTATTATTATTATTATTATTATTATTATTATTATTATTATTATTATTATTATTATTATAGGTGTTCCTGGGTTTGGGGGTATTTTGGACCATTAAAATAATGGCAATAATGTGATAAAAATGAGATTCCTATTAGTGATAGAGCATGACAAAAGAGACCATGAAATGTGGATTGAGAAATGTAAAAGTGGTCCCTTCCTGCCCTCTGCTGGGGATTTGCTGTAATATGTAGGTAATTTACTCCATAGGAAATACATTATTTGATTCACCCACCAACACTACCCTACTGGTGTTTTCTTTGGTAATGAATGTTCCTCAGGGATTGTGCGGATATAAGGTCCAAAACGGCGTTCCCTGGTCTTTCTTCAACTAATTTTTTTACACTCTCATAGTTCATTAATATTCTTTTTTTTCACTAACAATGTCCAACAGTGTGTATACAATTTTTTTTCCCCAGAAAGCAAGAACACCATCCAACACATCTCAAATTATGTACTGAGGTAAATATAGCCTACTCTATATTATTACGAGAACGTTTATAATTATTATGGGATATTTAATCATTACAGGAACATTTCTCTTATGATTTACTGAATCATATTTTAACTCAACTGTGGCGCCAACGGGCTTCCATAACCTATATGTTGGGTTAAACATGGAGATAGGCTACCTACAAATTGTAAAATGTGTAGGATATGTAGGCTGCATACGATTCATACAATAATATAAGTATAATACAGCAGTTTTTGTGCATGGAATACGAAATGTAAAAATTGATTTTTGACGAAAGTGTGTCCCAAAGTTTTTGAATACTTCTCACATTTTTCTCCATCAGTCAATATGAAAAAAATATATTATAAAATATATTTTAAATAGTTTCCAGTGTAAAGGCAGTAGGACGATATGAGCGCGGTAACCAGATAAAATATTATCTAATTTTTCTTATTAAAAAGAGAGAACGGCGCGCTAAAAGCGGAAATGACGTATTTTGTTATTACCCATCCTCCGTGCTTTCGTCATCGGTGGCATGGACGAGAAACCAATTGCCTGGCTACCGTTACCTTCGTGAGTGTCTCTGGATTATAACCGTAGTCCGAATTAGAAATGGTTTGGGCCGGGCTTTGAATCAATCTCGCACATATTACTCACATTTTGAGTATTAATCGCCTGCAGGCAAACAGCTTCTTTTCGCGCTCTTGTAAGGATCCCTACGTCAGCTAGCAAGTTTTGCTCCTGTAAACAAAATGGCGGACAATGAAAACGATAATAATTCTGCGTCCAAATCTGCTGCAGCGAAAATGGAAAACCTCGACGCGACCGAACCCCCACCGCAGCCCGATACAACACAAGCCCAAGGGGAAAATAATCTAGAAGACGCCAGCAAAACGCCGTCCACCGCAGAAGAAGGGGGCGTTGATCAAGGCCTCGTCGAGTTAATGCACAGCGAGTCGGCGTTGGATGTCAGAGTTGTGGATGGTACGCAGGAGGTGCAGATCGTGAGCGGTGAGGTGATAACCGACCAGAGCATCATAACGTCTTACGTTCAGGCTACCGCAGAGGCCGGTGTGACGACAGAATGCACCACTGTAAGCGGCGATGTCTTAAACGCTCTTGCACCGACGACCACCATCATTTACGTGCAGCCCGACGGCAGCTTCGTGGAAAGCTCGGGCTTAACGGCCGAGGAGCAGCAGCAATTAATCGAGCAGTTATCGAAACAACAGTTAGTCCATGTGGCAGGGACTGAGGCCGTTGTTAAACCCTCCACCGCCCCTATCGTGGACGTGCAGCAGGTTATAGTGAGTAAAGCACAGGTGATCGCTCAGGCAGAGCCAGCTACGACCCATACAACTACCCCGAAGATACTACAGAGATCTGTCCCAGCGCAACCGACGTCCTACATTACACTGGAATCCAGTAACTTGCAGTTGGCGACAGCGATCCAGCCACAGTCCGTCAGTATCGTGCAGAACGCGTCGCAGCAGCTGCAGAGCGTCGCCAAACAGGTCGCGCTGCAGCAGTCGCAGAATGGAGCCAACACGACCACCCAGAAGGTACGATAGAGTCTTTCATAAGTCAGAGAGATTGTATGACAAGACTCAAATATTTACAGAAATGGGACTGAAGGGTTTCTCAGAAAATCTATTAAGTAATTGCTTTTCCTTCCTTTCCTACTTCCTACTGCCCAAAATGGACTGCCTGTCCAAAATGCCTACTTCCTGTCATGTATATTAATTTCTTCCACAAGGATTCCCTTCTTTCTGCATTTCCTTCCTTCTCTACTTCATTCCACACGTACTTCCTTTCTTCTGCACATTAAAATACTTTCCATTTCCCACAAGTGTTTCGTCCTGTACTTACTTTTTCAGTGTTTCAGTGTATGTGGGCGTACTACTTTTTCTTCAGCACATACTTACTTCTATACTTTATTTTATCCAAAAATGTGTCCTCCTGTAATTTCTCTCTCCCTCTTACTTCTGTATTTCCTTTCAAACATTATTTTTCTTAGTTTTTCCTCCTTGTACTTCCTCGCTTCCTTTTGTGCTTTCCTTCCATACGTATTACATAGAGAAAATATACAAATTATCAAGTTCTTTGAGATCCTGTCAGACTGTTGGCATGAGATTCCTATATTCATTTTTTGTTTTGTTTCCACTGTTGTATAGTAATTGTGGTATTTGGGCAGAAATAATGGTTACTAAGTTTTTGTAAGTCAAACCAATTCTTTCTTATAATATTAGGATGTCAAATGCATCCTCCTACCTTCTGTTTAGTATTCTGCATACAATCAGTCAGATATTTTAATATGCGTGAACTGAATTAGTCCACAGACTGTGTAAGCAAATTATTTAGCCATTTATCTCCAATGTTGTTGTTTTTCACAGGCAGCTGAGCCCATCCAAATTCAAGTGCAGGCACCTCTGAAGCAAGACAATAAACAACGGCAGACAACTCCAATAACAATTTTACAGTCACAGAATCTGTCGGCCGGTCAGCCTCTGGTAAAGGTCTCGACCGTAGGAACATTAAGCAGCCCACAGATTATCCACATCACCCCTGTGCCTGGACAGCAGCAATATTTCTTACAAAACCCAAGTGATCCTCCTATACAGCTTCTCCTTCAGAAACCGACTCCTGTGGTTAGCACCATTTCTGTCCCAATTAGCAAGGTTCACGTCCCTGCACCTGCCACAGTTAAGAGTCCACCAGCCAAGCCAGTTGTTCCTACCCCAAAGATCCTCGTGCCGTCTCCAAAAGTTTTATCTCCTCCAGCCAAGATAACAATGCCTACCAAAGTTATTACTGTGGAAACAAAAGCTTCAACTCCAGCCGTTGAAAAGGACACACAGAAAGTTAAGAATCGCCAGAAGAAGCCTCAAAAAATCCAGACCCGCTCTGGTCGGGTGTCTAGACCACCTAAGCACAAGGTGAAGGACTACAAGTTTATTAAGAATGAGGACTTGGCAGAAAGCCACCAATCAGATTCAGATGACTACTCTGAGATAAGTGTGGAGGATGAGGAAGGAGAAGAACACCGGAAGAAGAGCTCAGATGTAACCCTCAATCTCCGTGACAAATCTTTTAAATGTGACACCTGTGATAAAGCATACATCGGCGTCGCCGGTTTGAACAGACACTATAAGCTAAATCCCACACATGACAAGAACCCGACACCACCTCAAGCAGAAGACCTCTCCAAAACTAGAGACGAACAACCTTCAGGAACTGAAGTTACCGATACTAGTCATGTGAAAACACTCATTACTCAAAAAGTAAGATGATTTGTTTTGCTTGCCTGATACCTGGGTGTATTTTTTCCGATTCATCAAATAATCGCATGTTAACAATATTTCAGGTTCAAGAAATTGGCACGGTAGAACCCAGGAGACCTGGGCGGCCCAGGGGACCAGTACGGCCTGGCCGTCCTAGGAGGCCTGGGCGGCCACCTAAGAGAGGACGACCAGGAAGGCCACCCAAGTACCCCAGAGGAATGAGCTTGGAGCAGCAAGCACAAAGACAGAGAAATCGGCTAAGAGAAGTATGATCTAGATTTCTATACATCTGTGTGCTTGCTCTATTTAGACGTCCATTCTAGGTGGTGTTTTTAAAAATAATGCTTTGTTTTAGTGACTTTTCACCATTATTTCTGTGGTTTGTACTCTCACATATTTGATGCGTTCCACTTATGAGGTAGTTACATTATGTAACTACTGAGTAAAATGCTAATGGTGAGGGCTGGGGGATATAAACATAATGTTATAACAGTATTTTGCTTTATACAGTGGGGTGCAAAAGTCCACTTGTGAATGCTTCTTTTTTTCATTTTAGTTTTTTTTTTTCATTACATATTAAGAGACCGTGAAGAGAGAAGTTTGAATTGACTTAAATTCCATAATGTCTTATGTGGCCCATTCACACCAAGTATGATAACTATATTCGCATCTACACAATGCACAATAATGCTGTTTATTAATAGCGCACTGCAGTTATGTCTGACGCTTTAAACTCTTGAGCAGAATGGATTCTGATTGGCTGGCGATGTTTTTAGTGTTCATCAATAGGATTGGGTACTGAAACCCTACCTCACATACCTAGTGCCTATAAAACCAGTATGTAACTGGACCAAATCAGAACGCAGATTTCGGTGCGTCATTTCGGTGCCACTTAAATTCAAACATGCTTTCGCTCAGCACTTGTCACATATCACAGCTATTCAGTGTTTTCAACCACATAATGTTTATTTTAGGTTTCAGACATTTAAATGCACATAAGTACTAGCTAAAATACATTTATAGTTTGTTAAATACACACTGATGTCTATGGAAGTGGCAATAACAATCATTTCAGTTATAATTTGACTACATATCTTATTTATATCAGATACACATTGTATACTGTATGTAACTATATAGTTTACTCTATTCTTCTCCCAGTTCACCGGTCACTTACTTTCATGTATTTCGTGAGATGTGGAAGAATTTATGTGATGTAAATCCGACAGATCCGATTCTCTGAATTGCGGCGCAAACTAATATGGCGGTACCCATTGCACATTTTAGATCAACTAACATGATGATTATAAAGGGTTTTAAATGACAACACATTCACTTACACATATTTGAAAATCAGAATATCAGATCATGACATAGTTAACAAGTTTGTGAATATTTTGAATAAAAATAAAGCAATAAAAGCGATACATCTGTCATACAGCACTATTGTGGCTGTGGTGTGTCACTTGAGAAGCATGACACGTCGCCATGGAAATATAAAGGCGATGCGTTCTAAAATATTTATCCAGAGAAGGCAATATGTAGCCTAGAAATCTAGACACACCCTAGCGGCAGCAAATCTAATTTGCAGCCAGGGTAGTCTAGCAACTCTGTTGGCTTGCGAGCAGGAAAAACCAAACTCTGGTCAGGCCAATCACATTGGCCCTCATTTATCAATCTTGCGTACACCAATTTTCCAGCGTACACCTGGCGTACACCCAAAACCACGGTGACTTTGAGATTTATCAATATGGACGTTGGCGTACGGCACGCTCAAATCCTACACCAGCTCAGGAGGTGGTGTACGCACGTTTTGAGTTAGTGCGAAAATGCGCAGAAAAACAATTCCTAACACCACAACACGCACTGACAAAGATATGCTATATTATGACCCACTGTAACAACAACAACAACAAATAAAGCCCTATTCGCACGGGATAAGTATTATCTGGGGACCTCGTGTGATTTAGAAATGACTCCCCCACATCTGAATTTTGCGTGGCGCATTCGCACGGGATAAACTGTGATTTTTACTCGAATTTACTGACTTATCTCCCGGATATGATGTTACTTGAAAATTTTTTTCCGTTATATAGCTGTATGAAATTATAAACAGTCGTATCGATATCATTTTGATTGTTTTAGTAATACAAATAATTTCGTATAATAATATACGACGGAAGATTCAGTTTCAAAGCTAATGTAAAAGTGCCCATTTAAGCGAGTTGTTATTGTACTGTTCTGTTTTTGTGTTTTTCATTAAGAATAATATTAAACACACCATTCAAGCAATTACTCCCAAATTGTGCTCATTCTAAAGTGAAAGTAGTAGTCTATAGGCCTAATCCGCGCGGCCGCACGGGAATGTAACGGTGCGCATTATATGCAGCCTAGCTCCATTCTTCGTGAAAGATAAAGATAGAAATGCGCACAGGACACAAAAACCTTGCAAAAATTATATACGATCCGCCTAATCCCGGCCAAATAGATGCCGATTCGCACAGGACTAATATTATCACAGGACCTCGGTGTTCGGCG
The DNA here is from genome assembly GCA_023566225.1 of Romanogobio albipinnatus. Taxonomy (NCBI): domain Eukaryota; kingdom Metazoa; phylum Chordata; class Actinopteri; order Cypriniformes; family Gobionidae; genus Romanogobio; species Romanogobio albipinnatus. The sequence continues at coordinate 37,841,881 of CM042249.1, forward strand.
AAATATGGTAGGTCATTTGCGGGGGAATTTTTACTTTAGGCCTACATATTACAGACATGGCCGATTTGCACGGGATTAAGATCACAGACATTCTCTGCAATTATTACAAATCACCAGAGCTCCCCACATCCCGTGCGAATAGGGAAGTAATTATAAACTTAAGTGTTTATTTTTGTGCAACATGGACTTCAATGTTTAATTTGTGTGACTTTACCAAAGCATTTGATATGTATTCCTCCAGTTGCGAGCCTGTGCGCTTTACCTGACGTTGGTTAGGCCCGGCAGCTGCGCACGGACTGGGACTGAACATAATTCAGACTGACAAAATAATAAAAATGACATTCTTCTTCTTTTAAATAATAATAAAATAAATAATAATAATAACGAAATTCTTCTTCTAAATAACAATAAGCATCATTAATAATACAAATCATAATAATAATAAGAATCTAACAAATTGTCATGCAATTATATTAATGTGAATGAATGGTACTCCACATCACATCATCATCACTATTGTACACCCGAATACATGTGATGTGATACGAAATTAAATGCATATTATTTCAAAACACATGCTGTAAAATAATTAATTGTGATAGGTAATTTCTCATCCAAAAAGCTATTTAAACTGGATTTCCACCGTACACCTTTTTGTGGGCGCCTTTAATCCCACTCTTTAAACTCCCAAATAAAACAATTTAGTTTTTTTTCCACTTCCCTGGTGATGGTCTCGATCTCCACGTCAGAGAAGTTTCGCTTCATTGCCGTCTTCCGAGTGTCCATGGCGTAAAATGAGGGCGTGGGGGAGGCAGAGACTTGAATATATAGGGGCGTGTTATTCTAATGACGATCGTTTTCAGCCGCGGCATTTATCAAGGGCAGGTTTTGCGTACGCCTGGATTTCAGAGGTGCGCACAGCTTCATAAATCAGGCGGTGAGAGGAGTGTAAGCATAATCTTACGCCAACATATACGCCCGTTTCTACGCAAGATTGATAAATGAGGGCCATTGTGTATAGAGTCGGTGGGCGGGCTTAACATAATGATGACAGAGTTTCCGCGGTTCCACATGCTACTTGTAAACAAAGAAGCTGGCGAACAGCGGTCTTTTGAATCGGCTTTGGCTGCGACTCTGGAAGACTTGGAGTTAAGCTTTGAACAAAGAATGGCACTGAAGTCATTCTTAAGAAAGGAAGATGTGTTCGGAGTTTTGCCGAACAGATACGGCGAAAGTTAATCTATCATCTAGCTCCGCTTCACCTTCTTCGTTGCTCTGGTTGGTTGTAGCGCTATCCTATTGCGTGCAGAGGGAATTTGAAAGACAACCGTTTATCCCGCCCCTCGGGTCTGGTTTGTTAGGCTAGGCAATATGGTAAATTTTCTGTAAAATAATTGCTGAAACTTGAAGCTGGTTTGTAGCATTAAAAACGGTTTAGGTACCGGTACCGTTTTAAAAGTATCGATTTGGAACTGGTATCGTAAAAAACCCAAATGATACCCAACCCTATTCATTAGTTGGAATGTGGAAGTGATTCTGTGTCGTTATCGTTATAATTGTGCTGTGGACTTCCCTATTCTCATAGAATTAGAATGACTATTAAAACTTTATAGTTATTGTTCTTAGTTTGAATATGCCTTTTAGGTTCTTTTATTAGTATTCTTTTCATTTTATGTTTTAATTTTTTTAAACAAATGAATTCACATGATCAATGTCACAAATTTTCTTAATTGATAAATGACTTGGAGTTGGTGCTGAATCTTAAATGCTTCTTCATGATTTCTTAAACATTTTTTTATAATCCTATAACTTTGTTTATATTTCCATGTTTATATTAGATTTTAACTCCTAGATTTTCTGTGTGAACTCATACTTTTAAACCCCATTGAAGTCGTTTTGAATTCACCCCTGACTGTGAAGTTAAAATGTATTTGCCTGAAGATCATTTCTTACTTTTTGTTTTGTTTAAGCTTTTAAAGTGAAACTTTTATTCTACTATCTTCGAAAAGATATTATAATGCAGTGGTAAATATTCTCATGGCTGCCAAAAACTGAACAATGAATTAAATCACTAATACTATACTGTGGGTACTGAGTATCTTTCATCTTTCTCCAGTTTATTAAACAGTATGATGATGAAGATCTCATGGAGATTGTTCTTCCCCGTCTGGCCAGAGTCATGACTGTATGGGAGTTTGTGCTGATGAAGGTATGTTTGGATGTTCTGATACATTTTTGAATTTCGCCTTGTCCATTTCTCACTGTTGAATCAAAATGTAAAATACCATGTGCTAGCATTTCATGCACGCTTAAAGTGTCCTTGTCCCTATAGGTGGAGAAGGGCTACCCATCAAAGCAACAGTTCCCGAGCGTGTACCATGAATTTGAACAACTACACAGTCAAGTGAAGATGATGGCCCTGGAATATTTGCACACTTCACCAGCCTCTCGGCCAGCTATAGAGGTCAACAACATGGGAGTAAGTAATTGCTAGATATTAAATCATTGCAGCTTTGTGATCAAACTTGAGTACATGCCATAAAAATGTACTGTTGATCCAGGTTTTACAATCTCTGGGTATAACCGATCCCAATGCACTTAAACTCCTGACTTCCTCTGAGGGACAACAAAGTCAAAAGACAAATCAGTCAGAGCCAAGAACAAATCAGGCCACCAAGAGTCTACGGAGTATTGAGGTATGTTCTGCGCACAAATAATAGGGACTTTAAGCAACAGCTTGTGATGGAATGCAACAGGGTTCTGGTGTTCTATTGCACGTGCATGACTTTTTAACTGCTACTTCGTGACGTTCTACCATCACCGTCTACTATGGGAGAACAGCTGATTTGCCCTTGTCATTGATACGTGACGGATAAGTAAATATTATGTGGCATTTTAATTGTATCTGTATTAGGGATGTGACGGTGAGAATTTTCCCACCTGTTAATCGATGTGACATCACCGGCGGGGGCTTTTAAATCGCTAATTCTAAATCGAGTATTTTATATAATTCATCCATTTAAATTATATTAAGCCTTAAAGTTCTGCATAATTAAGGGCGTTGACTGGTGGATTGCCACTGTTGTCAAGCTTGGCGGGCGTGGTTTCAGCAACCAGGCAACTCAGCCCCACCCACGTCCCACCTCTTTGCTAATTTTCAGTTATCCGGGAGTGACGTGCTGCCAAGATGGCGACGGTTGGCTCCGCCCCTTTTAGGCTTCAAAAATGCTCTTTAGAAACCTACGTCCATTTTTTTTTTAACAGTCTATGGCAGGGATGGGCAACTCCAGTCCTCGAGGGCCACTGTCCTGCAAAGTTTAGCTCCAACCCTGATAAAACTCACCTGCCTGTAGCCTTCTAGTAATCCTGAAGACATTGATTAGCTGGTTCAGGTGTGTTTGATTAGGGTTGGAGCTAAACTCTGCAGGACAGTGGCCCTCGAGGACTGGAGTTGCCCATCCCTGGTCTATGGGCTGAACACCAGTTAACACCGGCAACACAGACTATTGCAGCAAGACTAATCTGTATATAATTTATTGCCAAGAGCAGCCCCTTTCTTGCTTTAAAATGTATTTTGTTGAACGATTAAATGATCCGTTTCGCCATCCTCTTTATTGTTGCTTAGTGATTTTTGCATTCGCATTCTTTGGCTATGACAGTTTACGATCGCAGTTGCCGTTCCATCAGCAGCTGTTGCTTAAAGTCACTAATTCCAGTGAAGTCACATTGCTCAGTTGAGCGTATGGATTTTAACATTAGTTAATGCACTGTGAACTAACATTAATCTTTTTTTTTTTATTAACTAACACTAACAAAGGTTAAAAGCTCTGTAAAAATATATTGTCTGTGTTAATACATTAGCTAATGTTAACAATTGAGACCTTATTGTATAGTGTTACCATTTTCATGTATGAAGAGAAACTGCAATTGTGATTTCTCTAAATCAAACAATTGAATAAATAGTAAAAAAATAAATTGTACTAAAGCAAATGATTTAAATAATATTCAAACAATATTTACATTGTTGGCTTAAATGTTTTATGCCCAGTATTTGGGTAATGTAAGAAACATTTAAATACAAAACATTTTTATTTATTTATTTACTTTAATCAAGATTATTTACTAAATCTCATGATGCCTTTAGAAAGGTAAATGAAATGTAATATCATATATGGTTAACATGGTTAAAGTTGTGTTAATCATCTTTTGTCTACAGAACAGTTTAAAAGTTGAGTTAAGATTTTCTACGTTTCTTAAAGAGCACCTATCATGGAATTTTGAAATTTACCTTTCATGTAGTGTGTAACATAGATCTAAGTGAACAAAAACATCCTGCATAGTTTGAAATATGACAGTGCACCGTATATATAGTTATTTTCTTTCAAAAGTAAGAGTCGACTCTGAGTCATTTTTAAGAATCGTTAGAAGACCGAAGCTTTTTCTCTGACTAGATGACGTCAACTTGTCAAGTTATTTGAATACGATACGCCCACTTATTGCGCTCCAAGACGCCAGTGAAAACTAGAAAACATCATGGAGACGAGACGCTGTTCTGAAGTGCCACTCAAAAGCAAACTTTTTTCATCTGCCCAAGGATGAGCATTTGAAGACTAAGTGGCTTGAAGACAAACCATACATCGTCGCGATTGAGTGTTTATTAGTCGTCAAATGTATGTTTCGCGATCTCAGGAAGCTTTTATTATGGACTTCTATTATGGCACATGGTTCTTCTTCGTCTGTCTGTGCCATATATGGACTACATGTGCACAGAGCGCCCTCCGGCTGCCTGCCAGTATGAATTGAAAACAACACATAAGAGACTCAATCGCTCATGATTAGGCTTTATCTGCGCATTTTGAGGAAGTATTGAATAAAAAATACTCCTCTGTTTAGAAATTTGACACAGACATATGAGAATCTATCAATACGTCTCCTCATCTGCACACTTTTGAACTAAAAGCCCTGAGGGAGGTTGATTTGTCGCGAGTCTTCGTGAGGAGAATAGAGGAGTTTTTTTATGAATGAGATCAGCTGAGGCTCATATTACAATCAAACGGTACAGACGCGGTTTTCATATTCATAACTCCTGACACATATTAACAAATTACTGTCACTATAAGACTTTGATGGGCGTTCCGTTTCCGAAAATATCTGCACAGACTATACCAATCACAACTGACTGGGTCATCGGACCAATCACCGCAGATTAGCGTCACGTAAAGGCGGGGTTTTGAAAAGTGAATCACTAAAGGAATCATTTGAGAATCGCTGTCAAAACAGGTAAAAATAAATGCATATTATAAGAAAACTAAAGTCTTTTTTGTCATTGCATGCATGCAAAACTGTTGTTGGGGACTTCTAAAACAATATTTGGAACATTTTAAATGCCATGATAGGTGCTCTTTAAAAAAAAAAAAGTATCTTGCGCTCATCAAGGCTGCATTTATTTGATCAAAATACAGTAAAAAGTAATTTTTACAATTTAAATTATATTTTAAAATGTATTTTATTCCTGTAATGGCAAAGCTGTTACTCTGATATTATGCTGATATGTTGCTCAAGAGACATTTCTTATTATCATCAATGTTGAAAACAGTTACTTAATATTTTTGTGGAAACCATGATACAGTTTTTCAGAATTCTTTAATGAATAGAAATTTAGAAAGAGCAGCGTTTATTTGAAATAATAAACCTGTCTAACATGAATGTCTTTACTGACACTTTTGATCAACTTGATGAGTTAAATAAAAATATAAATTATTTTTTAAAACAAATCTATGGACTACGTTTCAATATGTTTGAAGACCCCTAATTTAGTAGACGCTTTTATTCCTTTTTATCATGATTGGAGGGATTTGAACCTGCAGCCTTTGTGTGCTATTGTTGTGTGCTACTCGTCATACTTGACAAAACACTGTTGACTCTGTATGGTAATCATATCTACTCTTCATGTTATCCTTAGAATGCCAAAATGCTGCCTCCTGCAAAAAGATTTAAAATAGAAAACTGCAATGAAGAAACCAACGGCTATCAAGTTAATCAGAATGGCATCCAGAAAGAAGAGACTGTTGACTGCTCTGTGCTGCGAAAGCCTCAGGTGGTGTTGACCAGACTGGAGAACTTGACTTCTGTAGATCTAACCGCCGACGACACAACACAGAGCACAGAAAACGCCAGCTCGCCAAGGATAGAGGAAGAGCCTATGGAGACGGAAGTGCCATCTTCGGATTCTGATGCTACAAAAACCGTGGAAGATCCAGAGATCTCCAAGGTCCTGAACAGCACCGTAGCTGTCGATATCGCGGATCAGATGGAACAGCTGGAACAAGCCCTGAGCACTGACTCAGAGTTTAAGAACTCGCAAGAACTCGCTCCGCAAGAGCTTCAAGAAGACCAGGCCGACGCTCTCGAAGATCTTGAGGCCAGCGAGGTGGTGCAGCAAGAATCTCCAGTTGTTATCCAGACAGCAGAGGGGCTTGTCATGCAGAGCGCAGAAGAGTTAGCCGCCAAAGGCATCGTCATTGTCAACGGGCCCGATGGCACAATGATGCACATTGAGGCACCTGAAGGGGTTCCTTTAGAGACCGTTCATGCCCTGCTGGGCATCGAAACCGAAAGAAAGACTTAATGGAGTCGCATCTTCACTTCCTGTTTTTGTCCATTATTCACACCATACATATGTTCTGTGTACTGGTGTTTTTTCAATGAACTTTTATTGCATTCTTTGTAAATTTGTATAAAAACAGTATTATTATATAATAGTGTTTTTTTCTGTTTATACAACAAACGTCATTGTTCATTTCCAATTTTAGACAATGTTCACTTATGTTGGCATATCTTAACTATTGGGTTCAGAGGCAATGATTATGTAGCTGCTTGTTACATGTCTCATGGGGAAAGTGACGACGCGGTGGCAAATGCTTTGCATATGTGACAACACACTAAATTTTGGAGGGAATCCAGTGCTTTTCATTTTGGAAAATGATTCTTTCACAACATGCACCAATGGGAGGAAAGAAAATACTATTTGCCAAAACTAAGTTAACTAAGGACTCCAGCAAGGTTCAGTAAAGCTGTGGTAAGATTTTTTTGTGATGTGTCCACTCGGTGAAATATGTACATAACAGTTTCTTTATGTTAGAAACCCAGGCTGTAGTTCTAATACAGTTTAAATTGGTACCCCATGACATTTTTTTTTATTTATTCAAACATTTTGTTCAAAAATGAACTCTTAAGGCTGAAAGTGGTCGTTCCCCAGAGGTCTGGCCAAAAACGGGATGCTTCTCATAACTGGCCACTCTAAGCAGTGAGAAAATGCTCTAGATTTGTAAAACAAACAGACTTGAGGTGCTTATAATCTTAAAACTGCAGCCTCAGATGTTCCATTGTTTCCGTTATATTTAGTTGTTTGTCTAGTGCAAGTCATTTGAAAGGTTGTTGCACTATTTTATTACTTTTTATATAATCTCTGGTTTCTGTGTTTTTGAAACATCTCAGCATTTTTAATACAAAGGGACATGTTCAAATATGACATTAAAACTTTTGTGAGTGAGTTTATGGAGTTAAGACTTTGTATGGTTACAAGGTAATTATAGCGAGAAAGTATTACAGTATAAAAAGAGCATTTTATTTTTTTCTGAGAGAAGGTTAAACAGATTAAAGCTATATACATGTTGTGATATGATTTTAATTTGTCCTCATGCATAGATTACAAAGGTCTGTGACCCGTTTCTAATAGCAAACTCTCTAGCAGCAGTTTTCCACTGTCCTCAATGTAGGGTTGATACAGCCAAGATGACAGGTAGACCATTGAAAGATCAGCATTAGAAGTGTGGGCCAATTCCTGTAGTATGGTCTTCTTCAGCGCCAACTCCTGCTTGTATGACTCGTAAAGCTTAGAAGATACTTCAGCTGCCATGAAGAGGACAAAGAAACACGTTTAAAAAGTTACATTTATGTGTATTTCAGATACCAATCTTTGCAAATAATATGATTAGACATGGTGTTCTTCAGGGGTTACATTTGCAGGGTAAGCAGTATTTAGAACCAAACCAATTCTACTAAAGTTTACAGGTAATTATTAGCCTTTCTCTTACCAAACTGTTGAGTGGGCCAAGTGTGAAACAGTGGTTCTGTTCTTCCTTTCTCTCCATACTGGAATGCTTCTAGCTCACAGATCCCACGCTCAGCATGGACCATCTTCTCCATTTTTGACAGAATGTTTGCCTTTGGTGAAAATTTAAACTACATAAAACTGGAACAAAAAGAAAATACCGGTAATGTTCTTTCTCCAAAAATGTACCATTTTATCCACAACGTCTTGTAACTTCACACATTCTTCCTCAAGCTCTTTGTTGCTCTGTTTAAGATTCTCTGAAAGGTCTCCAGCTGTCAAACTGCTTCCTTCCATCACCATATCAGTCTCCATATTTGATCTGTGAACAGAGATGACAGGAAACAGGTGATTGCTTGCAAACGCAGTTATATAAATATTTGATTATATTCTGATTTATACTACCATTTCTTTATATTTATAGTTCAATTGACACATTAAACTTACTTTTTGTTTAGTCCCAGATTAACAATTTTAGTCGCAATTGTGGACCCCTCGTCGTTTAATCGCTCCCATTTCAGAATGAGATTATGCCAATCTGCGGCGTTGTCCTTTAATTTCCTCGCACTTCCAGTCAAATTGCCTTTTTTCCCTGGGGTCGTGGACTCCGACATTTTGCATTTATTATTATTAATATGTACAATGCAACAACAGCATCTGAATTAGGTTGTGCTTTTCGTCATATCGTAATATATTAACTGCGAACAAATGACTTATTTCGTCTCCTCTGTATAGTTGTCATTTAATTCCCTCATACAATCCAAGAATTTTGGTTCGTAACAATCAAAAACATCGCAGAACTCACGTGTTTCTTCTCTTCTCTTCTCTACTTCTACCGTTTCATGCTATGATGATTGCAGAGTCCGTTAGTGCCACCTACTGGAACAGAGATGTCATTACATGTTATTGCAATCCTACAGTATTTAGCGGTAAGCGCACGTAATTTAAATTAAATTAACGTTAAATGAAATAGTATTAAAATATTGAATCTGGATTTTGGTGCGGTACCTGCTCTTCCTCCTAGATATGGCCATCTGCGTCACAGAAAAGCCCCTAATAAACACAATGGGATTCTGGCAATGAAGTTTAGCTGTGGCCTGAGACACTGCTATCGTCTCCATGGAGTTAGTTCCCTTGGTCTGGACATTTGCCTGTCTAGAACCACCATGTTTGAGAGTCCTCCTGAGTCCATTGATCCCTACACTTGATTGAATGCAGGTAGGAGCTATACTTTTTTAAAAGGAGTTATACAATTATTTAAATCTTTAGTGCAGCATATTACTATTTAGTGAACTCTTGGTTTGTTATTGTAACGTTACCCCAGACCTCACACCCATAGAGCAGGTTCTAGAGCCAGATTCTGATCGGAATGTCAATCTTAATAATTAATTTAATCATGTTTTCCATTCTCTTTACAAATTTTGTAATAAAGCTGTGTTTTGCCTCTCAGGTCATTAACAGCCTTGCATGGTGAAGTTTCATGTGTTGCTGTTGTTTATACCACAGTATGTGTATGTTTGAGTGTGTTCAAGAGTTGTCTAATGTGAAATTATGTACTCCTCGCCACTACTCTACTATTCCCTATCATCGTAGCATTAGCTTGTCCAGTCACATGTGGCCCCTTTACACACCTGTCTATAATCAAGGTATTTGCCACACGGAAGAACTGCCATGACAAAGCGGTATTGAAATGTGTATACATTTATTAATGCACTGTATTTGGGGGACATTTAAAAAGAAACAATGAAAACTACCACTGTATTCTAAAGGCACATTGTTATAGCTACTACTGTATTTTACTGTGATAATTAGTTCAAATAAGTAGTCTAGCTTTTTGTTTCATTAGCCAATATTTAAAATGAATTTACATTGGCAATATAAAGGTAACAGAGGTAAAATAATTGATTCTAACATTAAAACTATCTGTGATCTCATGGACATTATAAAGTGGAATGTCACACCTGATGGTAAATTTCCCACTGAAGCAGTTTGTACTTTTCATTTAGTGGGCGGTTTGTATGTCTTTCGTTTTAATTGCTTGTTACTTAACTCAAGTTAAATTTAATTTAAATCAAATATTTTGTTGTAGTTTGTAAAGGCATCTGCCATGTAACCGTTTTATTTCCTCCCCAAAGCCAATTATTACACACATTTGTTTTTTAACAGTTAATTTTGGACCCTGTCTGCGGCTGAATAACGTGCTGATACACTGGCCTTCGGATGGAGGGCCACATAATGTACCTCCCTTTGAAAAGTTACTTATCTGGTGAGTTCATTGTTCAAATTAACATTCAGATTTATAAATATCTTTCACATTTAGTTTATTTTCACAAACATGGTGTTTTGGCACACAGGTGTAATAGCTTTTTGGAGGAATCACACCGGTGACAGGAAATGCTGGAGTTGTGAGAGATTCCTCTGATCCTCTGTGGGCCTTCGCTGGAACCTTTTAGGCAGCTTTTCCATGAATCTCTGCAGCATCATGGGAGGAACCTTTCTGGCAGAAAGTCGTTCATGTCAGGAACCTCAGAAGCTGCTAAGGCACAGAGCAGTGGAACCACAGTAGGAACTTCCAGGCCTGGACAGGGACCGGTCACATGACCTCAGACAGGAGTAGCAGTGTCAGGAAACATTAGGGAGATTTCTGGAGTGGCCCTGACAGGAACATTGGGCCCAAGGCAGCTAAGCAAGAGAGCTCTGAGGCTGGGGCCATAACCATACTCTGGGGAGCTTTAGGTGACTCCATTATTGGATGATTGGATGGTGCAGTACTTAACTAACAACTAACTATATGTATACACATCCCTAGGCAAATAGTAGTTCCGGCAAGATGCAAAAAATATCGCCCCAAGCCAAGACGCAGACACAACCGAGGCCTGCCAGCCCTGCAAGACGCTAAGGCTGGAGAGATGGTGGTGGAGGTGCTAACTAAACTATTTTAAAGAAATCTCTAGGCGAATCGTTCCACAAGACACTAAAACTAATCGCCTCAAGCCAAGGCGCCAGCCGAGGTCTGTCAGCCCCGCAAAACGCTAAGGCTGGAGAGATGGTAGTGCACTAAAACTTAACTATTTCTAAAAGATACACACCCCTAGGCGAGCAGTTCTGCAAGACGCTAAAACTACCGCCAAGGCGGCAGATGCCAGCCCTGCAAGACATTAAGGCTGGAGAGATGGTGGTGGAAGTGCTAACTTAACTAACTAAAACTAAACTATTTAAAAAATGTACACATCCCTAGGCGAATCGTTCCACAAGACACTAAAACTAATCGCCTCAAGCCAAGGCGCTAGCCGAGGTCTGTCAGCCCCGCAAGATGCTACGGCTGGAGAGATGGAGGGCCCCATCCAGCTCAGCCCGCCAGACACAAGGCTCTATTCTCCATGACTTCCTGTAGGACCTGAAACAGAATCAGAAATTGTACAAAGTAGACAAAAATATTTAATAAAGCATTTAGTATATTGCAGTATATGAGGACTGACTAAATTGGCCATGTTGCAGCAGGTATTGAATGGTAAAGTAAGGAAGCTGATGTCCATACTCCGATATTCACCAAACCAACAAAAAGGCCAAAAAATTAACAATCGAACATAAAACCAAATGTCAGTATGTAATGAAAATCACTTATCTCATCTTACTTGAGCCAGTCATGGAAAAACATCTCCTCTAGATGAAGCTGGATCGCTCTTCAGGCAAACCCGGATGAACCTGCAGCATTCTGTGCAGAAAGATGGAAGAGATGTCTGATTATTACCTTCAACTTCACACCTGCTATAAAGCTGTGAAAGACTCCTACATATCCATAAGGCCGTCTTTTTTAAAGCCACAGCTTTTTCTGTTTTGTTTGATTAAGAATTGCAACTGTCCTCCTTTGCTGTAATGAAATTCTCACCATCTGAGAAGCCTGGCTGGAACCAAACATCAGCGTCCATCAAATTTGTATCACTGCTGTCTGGGAAAAGGCTGGTGATCATGGAAAACAGCAGCACCCCCAGCGACCACACTGTTGCCTGGTTGCCGTGGTACTTTCGCCCTTCTCGAAGTCATTGGTCACTAGAATTTAAGTCCCAGAGTACATGTTTGGGAGATGATACATAGCATACCAGAGTTGGTGTTGTGTAAAGAGCTTTTCAGGAGGTCCCCACACACAAAATCGATCAATTAGACCTCCAGGTTCTGTGTGTTAATGAGGAGGTTTGGTATTTTGATGTCCCGATGAACACCTCCCCGGAATGATATACTTGCCATGATATACTTGTCTGGATGGTCCTGCCAGTCCACCAACTCTATGATGTGGTGGAAGCTCTGGCTTTGATTGGCCATGACTGTCAGGGCCACCTCTAGAGGAGCTGGTCTGGGATGGTCAGGCTAGAAGAAAGTTGGTTTTTATAACGGTTAGATGGAAGTGTTTTTTCAAATAAGGATTTAGCCCATTTTTAAATATTTGAGATTTACATTAATTATGTTATAAATACAAAGAGTGACTGAGAGGAGATGGCACAGAGAGTATAGTTGACTTGCAAGGGTGATGTACTGCACATTCTCCGTATTCGCTATGAATTTCATAGCCACCTGAAGGCTGTCCTCGCAACGGGTCCCTTCAAAGACAGAGCCGAATCCTCCTTCCCCCATCTTCTTTCCGATGGCATATTTCCAGCAGATGTGGTCTATTTACACATAATTGTAGATTTTTCTAATAAAGCAGTGTGGCATACAAAACATATTCCAAATCTATTTTGACTTTGCTTGTAATTCTCATATCACTCTCTTATAATTGTACTTTTAATGATAATTAAAATATTCATTTTATATTCATTCAGAAATATATGGAATATTTGTACTGTATGTAAAACATACACTTTCATTTAAACATATATTCAGAAAATGATATATTGTAGGTTTTGATAGTAAACTCACCCTCGATACTCATGATCTTATCACAGTCCCAGTCTCGCACATGCTGACGGACTCACTGCACTGTAAAAAGTAATAAGTTAACTTTACTTAGAAAAGCTGTGGAAACTGATTGCCTCAGAATTTAAGCAAATTAGGTCATCATTTTTGACTTGATACTACTTTGTAGAGTTAACTTGTGTATTTGTAGAGGTTACCATAAAACTCGAGTACAATTCACTCAATTTCAAAAGTTCAGCCAACTTACAGATTTAAGTTGGGATTTGTAAGCATAACTCAAACAAAACAGTTCTTTTAACATGTCTGCTTGTTCATTTTACTAGAAGAATGTGTGGAAACTGATTGCCTTACATTTCCCAAGTAAGTTGTACTCAAAATTCTAAGTTGAGAATACAAAGACAGACAACAGATTTTGTACAACACTAGAATGTTTATTTGCTCTATGAAACAATATTCATTTAAGACATTACTTAATTACATCACATTAAAAAAGCACATACTGCACTCATTAAATAAAAAGAGAGACTATGTTTCTTTGTTTTTACAAAGTGGTCAAAAGCAAATCTTGCAAACACTGAACAGTCGGTTTTCAACTTTAATAGAGTTCTCTTTAAAGTCATCTAATAAAACTATTCTAAAACATTTATTGGAAAATACAAAACTATCTGTAAAACAGTATAGTACTGAACAATTTTCTTTAGAGTTCTTTTAAAGGCATAGATCTATTTACTCAAACTCAACTCAGTAATGCTTAAATGATTAGTTCACTTCAAAATGGAAAAATTCCTGATAATTTACTCACCCCCATCTCATCCAAGATATTCATGTGTTTCTTTCTTCAGCCAAAAAGAAATTATGTTTTTGAGGAAAACATTCCAGGATTTTTCTCCACATAATGGACTTCAATAGGGACCAATGGTTGAAGGTCCAAATCAGTGCAGTTTCAAAGGAAGGGCTTCAGAGGCTCTGCATGATCCCAGATGAGGAATAGGGTCTGATCTAGACAAACCATTGGTCAAAAAGAGGTATATCCTTTTTAACCTAAATTGCTCATCTTGCACTGTTCTGTGCGTGCCAGTGATTGTGCAATCACGACGGAAACGTCGGACGATTTTGAAGTTGGAGATGGAGTGTGTTTTGTGTAAAGGGTGTTTGTATTAGTCCTCGCACGTTCTCTTGGGGCGGTACTTCTGCCTACGTCGTGTGACCTTGATTGCGCAATCCGTGGCATGTTGCAGCGCAGAACAAGATGAGCAATTTAGGTTAAAAAGTATATATATATTTTTTGTTGTTGTTGAAAATAACAGATTGTTGCGCTAGAAAAGACTCTTCCTTGTCTGGAATCGTGCAAAGAGAATTTGGACTTTCAACATTTTGGGTGCCATTGAAGTCCATTATGTGCAAAAAACTATTTATTTTCGACTGAAGAAAGAAACACATGAACATCTTGGATGAGATGGGGGTGAGTAAATTATCAGGAAACTTTCATTTTGAAGTGAACTAATCCTTTAACCATAAAAAACATATTACTGCATTAGGACATTTTTTTTTAAGTGATTGAATTTTAGGTTTGAGTGACTTGTGGCCAAGAGACAAAATGACATCAAATGTGCTCTTCAGTGATGTTGGATACTCTAAGTTAAGAGCATAAATTAGCCCAAAGAGCAGACACAATGATTGTGGAATATTTTCAAGGTCATCCATAACCACTGTACCTTCCAAAATGATTGTCGTTGTTGTGGCATCAAGATGCAAAGAGTAGGGCACAGTTGCAGAGTCCTCAGGAATCACTGTCATAATACCAATTGAGGTGTTGAAAATGTCTTCTTTGCCATCAGTCCTAAAAATGGGAATAGCATAACAAAAATTAGGTCAATGTAAGCCAGAAAACTTTTAAAAACACATACTTGCATTTAAATGTGAAACTAAATTAATAACAATAATTTAATTTTTAAAAATCACTTAAATATCAGATTTTTACTTCTAACCTCCTTTCAGTCATTTATATTTATTTTCTTACCTCCTTTACCGACTTCTTCCATCTCTGTTGTGTCTTTTCTTTATTCTTCCTCCCAGTCTAAATTTCCAACCTCCCATATATTGTCTTTCTTACAATTGTTTCCCTTTCATTTCTTTGCCTTTTTTCCTCTGAGTTCTTAATTTATCTTTCTTTTCTCTATCCCTTTCTTTGTTTCAGTGTCCAGACTATTTTTCCCTAACTCTTCTTGACAGATCTCAAAACAATTTGAAGAACAGTTTGCCTGTTACATCACAGAAAAAAAATACTTACAAAATATGTCTATAAGAGGAGTGGTAGGCCACGAAGAATGGCTGCTCGTCTCAAATTGACATTGGATTTCTGCAAAGTTATGAAAATTAATATTTATTAGCGCTCATGACACAAACAACACAGAGCAGAAAACAACAGCAAAAGCAACAATTGTTTTACTATCGAAAAAATAATTGTGATGTGTCTGAGGAGCTTACATCATTGTCAATCTAGTGCAGAATCTTTTGAAAATAGGCTCATTTTCCAACTCCCCTAAAGTTAAATAGTTGAGTTTTACCGTTTTCGAATCCATTTAGCCGATCTCTGGGTCTGGCGGTAGCACTTTTAGCATAGCTTAGCATAGATCATTGAATCTGATTAGAGCCTTAGCATCTCACTCAAAATAATGACCATAGAGTTTCAAAACAATTTTTTAAATATCTTTTTATAACTTGACTCTTTTGTAGTTACGTCGTGTACTATGACTGACAGAAAATGAAAAGTTGTGATTTCTAGGCCGATATGGCTAGGAACTATACTCTCATTCCTGCGTAATAATCCAGGAACTATGGCAGGCACAATGATATTACACAGCACCTGAACATAGGCTAACTTCCGTTATAATCTTCGGTGTATTCCGGTTCAAATATGGTTCAGGATCTGGACCAAATATCTTCTGAATTGTCTGTCACAAACGTCTCCATGGTTACATGGCACACGCCCTGTGCAAGCAGGTTGTCATGTTGGTTATGTTCAGGTGCTGTGTAATATCATTGCGCCGCTGCACTCATGGGACGGCGCAAAGTTCCTTGATTATTACGCAGGAATGAGAGTATAGTTCCTAGCCATATCGGCCTAGAAAAATCACAACTTTTCATTTTCCGCCTGTATTAGTACACAATGTAACTACAGAAGAGTAAAGTTTTGAATATGAAAAATATTGAAACTCTTTGGTCATTATTTTGAGCGATATGCCAATGGTGATCTATTCCGGAGATCGGCTGAATGAATTCGAAAACGGTAAAACTCAACTATTTTAACTCTAGGGGAGTTGGAAAATGAGCCTATTTTCAAAAATAGTGGAGTGTTCCTTTAAGTTTGGAGCCAATGTCTCCACCTTTAGCCCTGAAGATAATCAATGAAACGTTGAGTGAATCTGTCCAATTCTTGAAAGAATTCGGTTTGCAGGTTCTTGCCAGATATACGACTAAAATCTAAAAAAAAATTAAAAGTAGGACAAAATTACATTAAGCAATCACTTCTCACTGAAATGTGCAAGAATGAATTAAACATCAATCTGAAATGTGGTTAATGACCAATTTGCTTAGAAAATGTTCAAGATTAAACAATATATGAAACCAATAAAGACAAGTATATTAACTCCCCTGAATATTTGTGAAGAGGGCTGGCCACCTTTCCACTGTATTCTTCACTGCAGGCTCCTTCTCTATCAATTTTTGAGATGCTGCCGCAAAAGAGAAAAAGAAAAGTTGACTGCAGGGTTCCTCAAAAACTGCAAAGTGGGCAATGAAATATCGAGTACTTCCACTGCATGAATTCAAATTTCAAGTAGGGTAATAATTGCTTGTTAATAATTCATGCATCATGTGAATGTACGTTATGTAATTTCCATGTGAACGACATTGAACGTTCTAGACATAATGTTCGTTTAGTATATAGGCTGCATGGGGTTTTACATATCAAACATTATAAACCACGAACTTACAATCGATTTAAATAGCGTACAAACTGTACATAAAACCAACGTTCAGTAAAAATTAATGTTTGCAACCTAGCTAGTAAGCCACTGATCTCAAACCGTCTCATTCGACATAAAACTATCAGTGCCTTTTATTGCTTTTTTCTCTTTCCACACAATGAGTAAATTAAATTATATTTAAGTTTTTTTATGCAATACAATGACATTGAGGTTTATAAATAGGCCATCGTGAGCATACCACGTTGTGCCGCCACATCCCGAACACAAGCTGAAGTTTCTTCTTCGTCGACGTCGTCTTTAAACACCTGTGTACAGCTACAATGCGCAATACGCATGCGCGGGCGCATTGCGCTGGAACTTAAAGGGTCATGAAACCCTAAACCAAATTTTTTGAGATTTTAACAGAAGTATGTGTGTTGAACATCATGGAAGACAATGTTACTATCTGTTAGTTTTGATTGTGGGAGAAAACTAGTTCATTTAAAACCTTTTTGCTCTATTTTTTTCCTGGTTTAAATTCAAAAGCCAGTTATCAAGCTCTGTTAATACAAATATGAAGGATTGTGAAGCATTACATTACATTTAGCTTGCCAGTAAGCTTAAATCTTAGTGGTTTCCCAGTTATTTTATTCCACGAAGGAAAAAATAAGATTCAAAATTATATATATTTTGAAGAAGGTGGTCGAGGCGAGGTGGCAAAAGCATTGCCAGTGTTACTAGAGAGGGGCCCCCACTAAGGGGGATGCAGAGATGTCGCTGCATGTTTATATTACCATTTCTGATTGTTTAAATGATCAGCCCTCGGGGGCCCCTCAAAATGCGGGGCCCCAGGCCAGTCAAAAAGTTGAAAACTGTACTAATTTGATTGTCTCTTCTGCTCACCAAAGCTGCATTTATTTGATCCAAAATACAGCAAAAACAGTATTATTGTGAAATATTTTTTTGCTTTTTTCTATTTGAATTTAAAATGCAATTTATTTCTGTGATTCAAAGTTGAATTTTCAGCATCATTACTTCAGTCTTTAGAGTCACATGATCCTTCAGAAATCATTCTAATATGTCGATTTGCTGCTCAAGAAACACGTAGGCATATTATTATTATCAATGTTGAAAACAGTTGAGTAAAAAAATGTTCAGGATTATTTAATGAATAGAAAATTCAAAAGAACAGCATTTATCTGAAATATAAAGCTTTTGTAACATTATAAATGTATATACTGTCACTTGATCGTTTTAATGCATCCTTGCTGAACAAATGTATTCATTCATTCATTCATACACAACTGCTTTCAACATTGATAATAATCATAAATGTGTTTTGAGCAGCAAATCATCATACTAGAATGATTTCTGAAGGATCACGTGACTCTAAAGACTGGAGTAATGATGCGCAAAAATCAGCTTCAAAATATATTCAAATAGAAAACAGTTTTAACATTTCACATTACAATTTTTTTTGTATTTTTAATAACATAAATTCAGCCTTGGTGAACAGAAGATACTTCTTTAAAACAATCAAAATAGTAGTTTCCAAACTTTTGACTGGTAGTGTGTGTATATATACAGTGGGGCAAAAAAAAAAAAAAGTATTTAGTCAGCCACCAATTGTGCAAGTTCTCCCACTTAAAAAGATAAAAGAGGCCTGTAGTTTTCATCATAGGTACACTTCAACTATGAGAGACAGAATGAGAAAAAAAAAATCCAGAAAAGCACATTGTCTGATTTTTAAAGAATTTATTTGCAAATTATGGTGGAAAATAAGCATTTGGTCAATAACAATAGTTCATCTCAATACTTTGTTATATACCCTTTGTTAGTAATGACAAAGGTCAAACGTTTTCTGTAAGTCTCCACAAGCTTTTTACACACTGTTGCTGGTAGTTTGGGCCCATTCCTCCATACAGATCTCCTCTACAGCAGTGATGTTTTGGGGCTGTCGCTGGGAAACAGATTTTCAACTCCCTCCAAAGATTTTCTATGGGGTTGAGATCTGGAGACTGGCTAGGCCACTCCAGGACCTTGAAATGCTTCTTACGAAGCCACTTCTTCGTTGCACGGGTGGTGTGTTTGGGATCATTGTCATGCTGAAAGACCCAGCCACGTTTCATCTTCAATGCCCTTGCTGATGGAAGGTTTTTAATCAAAATCTCACGATACATGGCCCCATTCATTCTTTCCTTTACATGGATCAGTCGTCCTGGTCCCTTTGCAGAAAAACAGCCCCAAAGCATGATGTTTCCACCCTCATGCTTCTCAGTAGGTATGGTGTTCTTTGGATGCAACTCAGCATTCTTTCTCCTCCAAACACGACAAGTTGAGTTTTTACCAAAAAGATACATTTTGGTTTCATCTAACCATATGACATTCTCCCAATCCTCTTCTGGATCATCCAAATGCTCTCTAGCAAACTTCAGACGGGCCCGGACATGTACTGGCTTAAGCAGAGGGACACGTCTGGCACTGAAGGATTTGAGTCCCTGGCGGCGTAGTGTGTTACTGATGGTAGCCTTTGTTACTTTGGTCCCAGCTCTCTGCAGGTCATTCACTAGATCCCCCCGTGTGGTTCTGGGATTTTTGATCATTTTGACCCCACGGGGTGAGATCTTGCGTGGAGCCCCAGATCGAGGGAGATTATCCGTGGTCTTGTATGTCTTCCATTTTCTAATAATTGCTCCCACAGCTGATTTCTTCACACCAAGCTGCTTACCTATTGCAGATTCAGTCTTCCCAGCCTGGTGCAGGTCTACAATTTTGTTTCTGGTGTCCTTTGACAGCTCTTTGGTCTTGGCCATAGTGGAGTTTGGAGTCTGACTGTTTGAGGTTGTGGACAGGTGTCTTTTATACTGATAACGAGTTCAAACAGGTGCCATTAATACAGATAACGAGTGGAGGACAGAGGAGCCTCTTAAAGAAGAAGTTACAGGTCTGTGAGAGCCAGATATCTTGCTTTTTTGTAGTATTTGTAAAATACTTATTTTCCACCATAATTTGCAAATAAATTCTTTAAAAATCAGACAGACAATATGATTTTCTGGATTTCATTTGCCTCTCATAGTTGAAGTGTACCTATGATGAAAATTACAGGCTTCTCTCATCTTTTTAAGTGGGAGAATTTGCACAATTGGTGGCTGACTAAATACTTTTTTGCCCCACTGTATAGTGGAGTTATATATATAGTACGTGTGGTGCGAAACATTTAAATATGATAAAAACATAACATGTCACGTGTATTCAAAATCAATTTCAGTATATTTAGCACCATATTTGTTTTTCAAATGTTGTATTTTTGAATCTGTGGTTCAAAATGTATAATATTAATATTGCTCCCGTGACAACTATTACACAACTAGACTCACTTGCGTTTCGCCAAAGTTCAAATTTAATGTTTCTAACCATTTCTAGAAGCTTGTGATTATTAGGTTACATGAAAATGACAACATCGCGAATGTAGGACATCATGCGAGATTACATTCATACTACACACATTCAAACTATATAGAACATACTTTTTTTAGCAGTCATAAAGTAATTAATTACACAGAATAGAGACAATATTACACAAAATATGAAAGCTTATATTTAGATGTATACAGAAAATACAAATGTAAAAATGTATACTAGTCAAGGATTTTGTAATTAGTTATTTTTATCATTACTGTCCACTGGTATCCTGAACAAACAGTAGGTGATTTTTATTCTGAAATTCTTTATCAACTAGACATGTCTTTAATGTTGGTCTGTGACTGTCCTCGTCGCTTAAGAACTTGCTTGTACAGGTTCTCGACTTCAGTGACCTGAGCCAGCAGTTGAGTTCTGCCGTGGTTCTGAACAGAGAACATATGGATTTAGATTAAAGGGAATAAAGGGAAAGAACATCACATATAGACAGTGGTTTCAAAGTATAACACATATGAACATTTAACCGCCATACTTCTGTATATTTTTAGTTCTAATGAGCACATTCATGTTGATTTATTCATCAAAAAACATACATCCTGAGGAGTGTTTGTATATATATATATATATATATATATATATATATACACACTTACCAGATTACTCAGATTACTATCAGTGTTTGGAATTGCTTGAACAATCTCAATTTTCATTTCCAAGTTCTGAATAAACTCCACCACCATCCCCATGAGCTCTACCACATATCTGCACAGATTTGTTACATTAAACAATAATCAATACTGTAAGTAAATATTTCAATACAAAAAGCATTAAAAACTAAACCGAAAACCACATTAAAAGCCTCTGACCTGTGAAGATCAGCCTGAATGGGCAGGTTCTGCTGACACAGTGGCTTTGTGAGTCTCTCTCGCAGGATTGTCTGTTCTCGCAACACTTCCTGAAGGTGGGAAGTGAACCGTTGCAAGGAAGCAAACCTTTGACCTTACAGCAAAAACACACTCATTAGTAAAATTAAAGTCTTGTAATATAGAGCTAGAGAATGTTTGAATTCCATGTTGAAATGTCAATGTATGCGCACAATTGCGTTTCCAACACTTACTGAGGTAATGACTGTGAGTGACGTCTGCACCGTCTCTTTCCAGCTTCAGCAGCTCTAAATCCAAATGAGTCTAAAACAACATGAAGACAAATAGAAAATCTTTTCAGTTGTTTAAGGTTTGTAAATCCGAGAAGTGGTGACATTTTTTCGTGGTTGTAGTTTGTTTTCAACCTGATCAAGATCATGTCTTATTCTGCTGAGCTGCTCAGCTTCAAGTAAAGTTGAGGAGAAGACTTCTGAATCCCGAGGGAAAGCATCAAGCTCCTCCTATAAGATTCATAACACAAAACATTAACCGCCAGAACCTTTTATAATCAAAAAATGATATTCTCTTAGTTTACCTGTGTCATGGTGCCTGATGTTACACATCTGGCTAAAATCTTAGCAGCAGGTGTCACTGCGTATGTAACGGGGTCCCAGGGATTCATACGTGAATCCAGACCTGATGGCAATGAAACAAACAATAAAGCCTATAAAGCAAGGTGTTTATTCAGATATGGCCACTTTCATGTCCCAGGGATTTTTTTGTTTTTTATTAAAACTAACAGAATCCAACTTTTTGTTATACACCGATCAGGCATATTGTTTTGATCCAACCTGTCATAATGTTATGCTTGACCAGTGTATATAAGTCCTATGGACATTGTAATGGGGAAAATATCAGATGGAAATATTATATTTTAATGTCTTCGCTTTTATCTGCAAAACCTTTGAGTTTGCTTGCAAATATTTTGCGTTCTCTTGCAAACATATTGCTTTCCCCTGAGAAACCAAAGACACCATTTTGGTTCTAAATCAAATTTCACAGGGAATGCAAAAGTTTTGCAAGCAACTGCAAACGTTTACATTTAAAGTTGACATGAAACGGGTGTCTTTTTTCTAGGGATGCACGATATATTGGCCACCATATCGGTATCCCAAACCGAACCAATCCCGGACCCCAAACCAAATTTTATAAGATGTGTATGAGATGAAAGTAAAACGGATTCTCCAACAAGAAAACAACATAGGGAAGGACTTGATTATATATATATATATATATATATACATGGGCGTCGGAAGCAAAAAAAATGTGGGTGGGTCCTCAGAATTTTTTTACTGGCGTAGATGTCAATAAGTACAAATATACCGCTTTGCTTGCTAAACATATAGTTCGGAAAGACAAAATTACGGAAATCGCCATATTATTGAGAGCGGCAATAGTGTAGAGGTGAGGTAAGACGTACAGCATCTAGTTTTGACACAAATCGACCCGCGGTTCGAGTCCGCCTTTCGCCGAGCTCAATCTTCTCCCTTTTCCCATCGCATAACAGATCGGAAAGTTATTTATTTTCAATAAAAATGAAGAAAATATTGGAAAAGTGGAAATAAAGCGTCTAACATGTGTTTAATAATAAGTGTTTATCGATTAGGAGTAGGTAAACAGACATGTGCTGAATGTTAGAGACAATAAAAGTGAGTGGGTCCAATATCATTGATCGTAAAAAGTGGGTGGGTCTTGTCTCACCCACATACAAGGGTTCCGACGCCCATGCGTATATGTATATATATATGTGTGTGTGTGTGTGTGTGTGTGTTTGGAGCTAAATTCTGCAGGACAGTGGCCCTCCAGGACTTGTTTTTTTTTTTAGTTTGGTCCGTGGTCCACTGCTGGACATTGGAGACATTAAATGAACTCTCGTAAAACACGTTCTAACTCTCTTAAAACAATGAACGCTCAATAATTACTTTCTAAAGGAAAACAGATATCTTAGCTTGTTGCTATGTTTCCACTGTTATATTAATATAGATGCTGTATAGAAATATTACCTGTCGTTCTTGAATGCGATGTCCTCGGTCTGCTTGATACTGGCAAATAAAACGTCTGTGTGTTGTTTCAATCTACCGCCTTTGAAACGTCTCACTTTGAACACCAGCACAGCTACGCACGCGTGTAAGAAGCGCAGATATCGTCAATATATGCACACATTAGCACAGGCTGTATGCACAGGAGTCATCGCTGACCTGAACAATAAGCATATGACATACAGATCATAGAAAACACAGCGTGATGCGCAATGGAACTTCCTTCATGGTGATTCATTCTCAGGTCAGCAGATTCACAAATACCGACAAAGAATAACATTTGTGGCTTAAAACGTTTATAAATGAACTACAAAAATGTATAAATATATGACTTGCATATAACAAGTCTTATATTGCATATAACAAGTCTTATATCCATGATTTAAATAATTTCAGAATTTGTCGAATCAGCAGAAATAGAAACGAAGGACATTTACTTCGCCAGCCATTGCTGTTTGCGTAGGTCCGCAGCGATTCTGTATCTAAATAAAGCCATTAAATAAAATAGAAACAACACTTTCTGCAACGTTAGGTATAACTTAGTCGTTTTAGTAAGTCAATCGAAATTATATCGCGAATAGTTTGATGAATCGTGATGCGGTTATATTTGACATGGTACGGTAAGAAGCGGGTCACACAATGATAACAGTCCAGCATAACAAACCCCAGATGTCACTGTGCTAGATTAATGCTAGGGTCGTCTGAATCTGTTTCTCAATTTCGGATTGCGTTTACATAAATAAGAACAGTAAAAGTAATGTCAGCTGCGGCACGTATAGCAGCGCCGATGATGCTGTCCCGGTTCCGCGGGGCTCTGGTCGGTTCGGTGTTGGGTGACTGTATAGGCGGTGAGTTTGAAGGTGCCGTGGATGTGCCTTTGGACCGAGTCCTTCAGCATCTCAGCGCTTTGGAGGATGAAACACTGGGCGACGGTGAGCATTTTATTTTTACGGTTTTATATTATAAAATTAGCATATTTACTCGAGTCTTTGGTATTTCATCTCTGAGATTACGAGAGTACATATCAGAAGGCCCTATCACGTACTAATATGAGCTATAACCCTTGGCATGAGTCTTTGTTAACCCTCTGGTATTCCTCATTTAGGATTTCATGGTACTAGGTAATATTCACCTGATGCACTATTTATTTCTATACACAAAAATACAAATTATGTTAGGAAAAATTATATTATTTTAAATTGGTTTAAGTTATAAATAGAGGTAAAGGTATTTATAATCAAATTGAAAAACAGATTACGTCTGTATAGTGTATATATATATATATATATATATATATATATATATATAAATATGTATATATATGTATACAATAACCACCATATATACACACACATCCAGTGGTTGGATAATGAAACTGAAACACTGGCCAATATAGTGTTGGAGGTTTAAGCCTATATATGCGCGGCCTGGTAGCCAATTTTCACTTATTTTACATTTCATCAGTAAAAGTGTGAAGGTTGAAATGTATTAGCAAAGCAATAGCACAGCTCTACATACAATACTGCAATCCACACAACATAATGGGAGACATCGGAGTTCAGAAGAGGACAAATTTTTGGTGCACGTCTTGCTGGCTCATCTGTGACCAGGACAGCAAGTCTTTGTGGTGTATTCGAGAGCTGTGGTATCCAGGGTGATGTCGGCATACCACCACATAGGATGAACCACATCCAACAGGAGTAACTGTCAACGCAAGAGGAAGTTGTCTGAAAGGAAACATTTTCCTCCATCAGCGTCACAGTGACATGGCCACTGCATGTTCTGCAAGAGCAGAGCTCAAAATCCCTCTGGCCACTGTGTAGGGCATGAAGCTGCTATTCCCAAGATGAACTGATGCTGTATGGGCCGCAAAAGGACCACACTAATAAATTATTGTGGTCTAAAACCAAGTGTTTCAGCCCCTGTATATAGGCGGTTTATTCCCAGGTTGCTTATAAGAGTATTTTCAGACATAATTACTTTTATTATGTATCAAATTTGGATTTATATTTAGACCCTTTCAAAGACTGCTTTATTGTGGCTTATTTGTAAATTGTACCCAAAAAATTACTCTGTATTTTCATATTCCTATTCATTTTTAACTATGGCTGTCATTTTTGACCGAGTAGATCAAAAATGTGACTATTTTTTAAGACCATTTAGCCTTTTCTAATCTTATACACATTTTTTGTGTGTGTTCATAAAGTCACCAAGTTTTGTACCAGTCATACACATTTTAAATATGTAAATATTTCTGGTCCACAACCAGGGGGTTAAGAGTGACATCACAATTTTACTTTCATTAAACATTTTTGACAATGAATCCGTGTTTCTTAGTTAATTTTAGACATCTCATCTACATTTTTTCCAGGAATTCTTCAGTACAGTGATGATACAGCCATGATGCGATGCGTTGCAGATTCACTCCTCACCAGGATGGCGTTTGATGAACGAGACATGGCTAGAAGGTACATTACTGCTGGAAATGGCTAAAAGAGTCTTTTTAAGCAACTATTTGCATTTCCCTGATCATCTTACTTGATTCCAGATTTGCAAAGGAGTATAACCTTGCTCCAGACCGAGGTTATGGCTCAGGTGTCGTACAGGTACTGCGTAAACTTGCATCTCCCCATCTGAAGGACGTCTTCCAGCCGGCACAGGCTCAGTTCGGCGGCCGCGGTTCTTTCGGGAATGGGGGTGCCATGAGAACAGTACCTTTTGCTCTGGCCTTTAAAAGTCGCAATGATGTCCGCAAGGTGAAAAGTGATATATATATAAATAAATAAAATGTCTATGTATATTGTTTTTACTGAAGAACATAGGCCTACAGTTCTTGAAACTTCTCGAATCACAAAATGAATTGTGTTTTATGTAATATATCAATACTCCAGTTTCTGTTCATGGAAAAAAAGTTTGAAAACAAGCAGCTTTGTCATAATTACAGAAGAAATGTTGAAAATATCTTTGCATATATGGGGGACGAGGGTTTTGAATATTGCGTTGGACAGTTGGGGCCTCGAGTCAGAGAGGTTAAGAACTGCTTGTTTAAATACTTGATTTGAAGGGCTAATTTGGACTGTCCCAGGCTAACATTCTGTCCTTGCATTTGCTTTTGGCAGTACTCACAGCTTGGCGCTATGTTAACGCACTCGTGCTCTTTGGGCTACAACGGGGCGGTGTTGCAGGCCCTTGCTGTCCATCTGTCTCTCCAGGGTGCTTTGGCTCTGCCGAAAGAATTCATCAACAAACTGATCGCAGAAATGGAAGAGATGGAAAAAGATAAAACAGCCCAACTTGATGCTAAAGCGTAAGTAAGCCCATCAAAAGTGTGAACTTCAGTTGTTTGTCTCTTATAGGTATAATTCACCCAAAAGTGAAAATTATGTCATCATGTTATCACCCTCATGTTGGTTTAAACCTGTGGAACATGAAGAAGATATTTTAAAGTTTAAACCATTTTTGTCCATGCAATGTTGTCATTGTTAACTATTATATTGGTACAAATTTTCGTGATTTGAATAAAGGCTGAAATTAAATGTAAATATTAGTTGAAAAAGTTTAACTTGAAACTAAAACATAAATAGAAATAAATTAAAATTAAATAGAAATATGAAAAAAAACCTAAAGTAATAAAAATGACAAATGCATAAAATTGACTAAATCTTACACTAGAATGAAAATAAAAACTATATAAAAATAATTAGATTAGATTCAAGTTTATTGTCATTACACATGTACAAATACAATGCAACAAAATGAGTTTGGAGCAAGTCTCCGAGCCGCAGCCATTTAAAGCGTCGCCACACATATAAAAATAGCTGATTATAAATACTATAATAGTCTATAATGTACTACTATGTCCGAATGACATTGAATGCCTTTGATTTTGAGTTTATGAATAAAAATATATATTTTTCAAAATATTTTTACATTTACATTGGCAGATGCTTGTATCCAAAGCGACTTACATTCAAGATACACATTTGATCAGTTCTTGCTTTCCCTGGGGATTAAACCCAAAACCCATGATGTTGCTAGTGCCATGCTCTACTGTTTGAGCTACAGGATTTTTGGCTGAACTTTCCCTTTAAAATTATTTTTTATGGAATATTGTGGTGTTCATTATAAACGATTTATTCGTCCACACTTTAAAATGCATGTTCCCTCCCTCTTGCAACGACATCTCTTCTCTTCACTGATAACATGTTTGATCCCCAAATTTGATCTTGTTTGAGAAGCTATTACACTAAAAATATACGTCACGATAAGGAAGAAAAGACTATTGCAACTTCCGTTTCATGCTTTAAGAAGAGTTATCTATGGTTCTGACCCACTATGTTTTATTCCACAGACTCAATTTATCGGAGTTCCCATATTGCTCACGTTTGCACAAGGTGAAAGAACTTATGGATAGAAATAGTGTGAGCATCGAGGAGGTCATATCTGAACTGGGTTAGTATTGATTTGACATTTTTAATGGCATTCTGCTGTGTTTTTCTTGTAGTTGACACTCTTGCTTTGTATTAGGAAATGGCATCGCTGCTTTACAGTCTGTCCCCACCGCTATCTTCTGCGTGCTGCATTGTTTGGAGCCACGGGACGGGCTACCAGAGCAGTTTGGGGGACTGGAGAGGACAATAGCCTACAGCTTGGCTCTGGGTGGTGACACTGACACCATTGCTTGCATGGCAGGGGCAATTGCTGGGGCACATTATGGCATTGACTCCATTCCACAGAGCTGGCAGAAGAGCTGCGAAGGGGTGGCAGAGGCTGATGATTTAGCGCATCGTTTGTATGATCTTTATTGCCTTCCACAGTTCGAAGAGGACAGGGGGACAACAAGCTACAAGAATAATCAACTGCACAAACACGCCAGTGATCAGCACACCACAAAAGCTGACTGAGCCACTACACTGCCATATGCAACATGCAGCCACACATAAGAGAAACATTACTTGGCACATAGTGTCAAATGCACTCGATAATAATATACCATCATCTGTGTTTATAAAATTGTGAATCTTCAGTTCAAAATGTTTACAATAAAAAGAAGAAAATGGTATAATTTCATTGGTACTAATGTTGCCTTTTTTTCTTTCTTTCCGTCCCATTTAAAATGGTTCTAAAAACTATATGCAGTGGGGTTTGTAAGTGAACTTGTTTCTTTTTTTTATTTCAATTTATATTATCAGCATAATTTGATTTGAATACACACATTTATATACAGCCTTTTTACACAAATGGCTCCCATGTTAAGTAGCTACAGTATTTAGTATTGTTATTTTAACATTAGAAGAAAAGAAAAAAATTAATGGACATTTACATCACTGATGATGTGTCTAGGTTGCATCGAGTTGATGTATGTTACAAGCTTCTGTCTGGAACAACCAGTGACAATCAGGAATAGACTGATTGACAACCGAGAACAGAGTGGTGGCAGCTGGAGAGACAGCGGACAGCCTGGAGAGACGGCAACGGGGTAGGGAGGGTTAGCAGCCCAACCTGCATCTTCTGAGAGGAAGAACCCATTTTCACAAGCTACAGATCGACCTATGAAGTTATACCCCCAGGGATCCCTGAGAGGGGGGGGGGGGGGGGGTGAGGATTCCACTCGGACAGACCAAAGAACATTGACACACAGCGACGGAAATATGACGACGAGTGCACAATGCTTTTGTAGTGTAGTGAACCTCCCCTACACTATGAACAAGATGGCGAACAAGATCCACCAGCTTAGGCAAGATCTGAAGAGTCTTGAGGAGGAGGTTCAAGGAGGCGAGGGAGGAGGAGAGGGGTCCCCTAGCAGAGTTGCATGTCATCCTCCGTAAGAAGCTCATGATTCTGAGGAGAGCGAAGTGGCACAGGAGAAGGAGGAAAGAGAGGGCCAGGAAGCGGGCTGCCTTCATAGTGAATTCCTTTGGGTTCACAAAGCAGCTTCTTGGGAAGAAGCGGAGTGGCTGGCTCACCTGCTCCAAAGTTGAGATCGAGAGAACAAGGGGGACCTGGTGGTGCTGTGGTTAGACCTTACAAACGCCTATGGGTCCATACCCCCACAAACTGGTTGAGGAGGCCCTGCGCCGGCACCACATCCCAGACAAGTTTAGAGACCTCATTCTGGACTACTACCATAGTTTCAGTCTGAGAGTCTCTGCGGGGTCTACAACATCAGACTGGCACAGGCTTGAGAAAGGTATTATCACTGGATGCACAATTTCAGTGATATTATTCGCACTTGCCATTAATATGCTGGTAAAGTCTGCAGAGGTCCCCTCACCAAGTCCGGTATTCGCCAGCCGCCCATTAGGGCTTTTATGGATGACCTGACGGTGACAACACCACATGTCCCAGGGGGCAGGTGGATCCTGAAGGGCTTGGAAGAGATGACCACCTGGGCTCGCATGTGCTTCAAGCCAGCAAAGTCTAGATCTCTGGTGTTGAAGAAAGGAAAGGTTACCAACAAGTTCTGCTTCACACTTGGCACGACCCAGATACCATCAATCACTGAGAAACCAGTGAAGAGCTTCGGAAAGGTGTTCAACTGTAGCCTTAAAGACACGGCAGCCAACCTTGAACTGGAAGGCTGGCTAGTTGCAGTGGACAAGTCAGGCCTACCGGGCAAGTTCAAGGCCTGGATTTACCAACACAGCATCCTCCCACGGATTCTCTGGCCCCTTCTGATTTATGAGGTTCCCATCTCCACCATCGAGGGCTTTGAGAGGAGAGTCAGTAGGTTTCTATGAAAGTGGCTGGGCCTACCTCGAAGCCTGAGCAGCATCGCTTTGCAGGGAAAGGACAGGAGATCACTGGTGCAGCAAGAGGTGCGGGTAGCAGTAGAGGAGGAGCGGGCCAGTAGGATGGTTGGAATGCGGCAGCAGGGAGCCTGGACAAGATGGGAGCATGCAGTGGACCGTAGAGTCTCATGGGCAGAGCTGTGGAAAGCAAACCCCCACTGCATACGGTTCCTGATCCAAGCTGTCTACGATGTACTACCGAGCCCATCCAACCTGTTCAGCTGGGGATTGGTGGAGTCACCAGCCTGCAGCCTCTGCCTAAAGAGGGGGACCCTGGAGCATGTCCTCACCTGCTGTCCGAAAGCACTGGGCGAGGGGCGCTACCATTGGCGCCATGACCAAGTTCTGAAGGCCATAGCAAATTCCAGCTGTGGAATTGGCCACTGTAAGCGCCTCCGCCCAGTGAAGAACACCATTGCTTTCGTCCGGGCTTGGGAGAAGCCAACATTAGCTGCCAGGGCCACCTCATCTGGCCTGCTAGCAACAGCATGAGACTGGGAGTTGAAAGTTGACCTGGGAAAGCCACTGAAATTCCCAGAAGCTGTCGCCACCTCAACACTGCGACCTGACATGCTACTCATTTCAGAGACCTCCAAGCAGATCGTTCTCCTGGAACTCACCATACCCTGGGAGGACCGTATCGAAGAGGCCAATGAGAGGATGAGGGCAAAATACGCTGAGCTAGTGGAGGAGTGCCGGAACAATGGGTGGCGAGCACGGTGTGAGCCCATTGAGGTGGGATGCAGAGGGTTTGCTGGCCAGTCTCTCTGCAGGGCCTACAACATCCTGGGCATCATAGGGGCTAGTAAGCGAAGGGCCATCAAGGAGGCCACGGAGGCGGCAGAAGTTGCCTCAAGGTGGCTGTGGATAAGAAGAGGAGAACCATGGGCGGGGTAGGGCTGCCTGGACACAAGCTGGGGCCTGATCAACCCCAGCTGGGTCGCCTGGGTGAGAGTGTATGAAGCTTGAAAGACCCGAAACACTCCGTGACCCCAGGTAACATCACTGATGATGTGTCCAGGTTGCTTCGAGTCGATGTATGTTACAAACCAATATTTTTTTCACATTCATTTCCTAAACGTAGGCTGGTAGGGGATGCACAATAATATCCATGATGAAAGCGATGTCTGCTGCACTTTTAATACAAATACAACTACTTCCTTCAAGCCACTAAAGGTGAATGACATAATCGTCTAATGGCCTGTGGGCAAGCAGTAGGGAAATTCAAACCTGTTATAAATAATCAAACTTCTAGAGATGGTTAGAAACAGTTCAAATTTAATATTTGGCGAAACACAAATGAGAAGTTGTGTTCATAATAGTTGTCACGGGCAATATTAATATACATTTTGAACCACACATATTAATAAGTACAACATTTGAAAAACAAATATGGTGCTAAATATACTGAAATTGATTTTGAATACACGTGACGTGTTATGTTTTTATCGTATTTAAATATTACACACACACACACACATATATATATATAGGAATGATGTGATTCATCATAGTTGCCGTTTTACTTTTAATGTTTTTGAGATTCTCCTGCTCTCAGCTCTATTACATCAATACATATAGGTTATACATATAACACCAAGAGTTTTAGAATGTGACATGAAACTAAAGGCGCGAAACTCTCCTGCTTTCTTTGTGTAGCGAGGAAGGAGTTGTGTTCTTAACTGTGTTTACAGTTGTTGACGGTGTTTTTCTGTTTTATCGTGTGTTATCGAACGCGAAAGGAGGAGGTGAGGGTGTGCACGAGGTCAATCCCCGTACACCACTAACACCACCGCCCACAAGGTGGAGTCCCATGATCCTCGTCCTGACGAGACGCCTGTAGGTATCGGTGAGGGAGGTGGGAAGAAGTGAAAGGAGAGAGGGAGAGATTTAAGAAAACAAAAAAGAGGAGGTTTTTGTAAATTTGCCTCTTTCTTCTTTTGTTTGTCTCGGCCCAAATCCAGCAGATCTCAGGGTGAGTAGGGTGAGGTGGACCAGGACACTGATCTCTCATCCAGGAGGTGTAACTTACTGATGGTAAATCACTTTTTCATTACTCATGTAAAGCTCTGTACATCAAAAAGTATCTAACACATTTGCACAAAATATAAAAAAAGCCCACACTACCATCACACATTACCAAAAAAAAAAGGCTGATCAAGAACTCCCCGACATGCGCTGAATGTTTTAATAGATGAAACAGTTTGAACTTTTCAAAATTTCAACTAGTCAAAAGTATCCCTAAATGAAGAATTAATATGAGTATGCTGTATTTCACTTAACAAGCTTTTGGTTGATATTCCTCTCTTTAGATCAGACTTCTATAGGACATTGTCTGTAATGTAGAGGACAAAGATCATCAGAAGCCCCCTCCACTGTCAATGACATCCGACCTCAAGATCAGGACAGTGCAGTGAGTCCGTCAGCATGTGCGAGACTGGGACTGTGATAAGATCATGAGTATCGAGGGTGAGTTTACTATCAAAACCTACAATATATAATTTTCTGAGTATATGTTTAAGTGAAAGTGTATGTTTTACATACAGTACAAATATTCCATATATTTCTGAATGAAAATAAAATATTTTATTAACATTAAAAGTACAATTATAAGAGAGTGATATGAGAATTACAAGCAAAGTCAAAATAGATTTGGAATATGTTTTGTATGCCACACTGCTTTATTAGAAAAATCTACAATTATGTTTAAATAGACCACATCTGCTGGAAATATGCCATCGGAAAGAAGATGGGGGAAGGAGGATTCGGCTCTGTCTTTGAAGGGACCCGTTGCGAGGACAGCCTTCAGGTGGCTATGAAATTCATAGCGAATACGGAGAATGTGCAGTACATCACCCTTGCAAGTCAACTATACTCTCTGTGCCATCTCCTCTCAGTCACTCTTGGTATTTTTAACATAATTAATGTAAATCTCAAATATTTAAAAATGGGCTAAATCCTTATTTGAAAAAACACTTCCATCTAACCATTATAAAAAACAACTTTCTTCTAGCCTGACCATCCCAGACCAGCTCCTCTAGAGGTGGCCCTGACAGTCATGGCCAATCAAAACCAGAGCTTCCACCACATCATAGAGTTGGTGGACTGGCAGGACCATCCAGACAAGTATATCATTCCGGGGAAGTGTTCCATCGGGACATCAAAATACCAAACCTTAACCTGGAGGTCAAATTGATCGATTTTGTGTGTGGGGACCTCCTGAAAAGCTCTTTACACAACACCAACTCTGGTATGCTATGTATCAAATCCCAAACATGTACTCTGGGACTTAAATTCTAGTGACCAATTACTTCGAGAAGGGCGAAAGTACCACGGCAACCAGGCAACAGTGTGGTCGCTGGGGGCGCTGCTGTTTTTCCATGATCACCAGCCTTTTCCCAGACAGCAGTGATACAAATTTGATGGACGCTGATGTTTGGTTCCAGCCAGGCTTCTCAGATGGTGAGAATTTCATTACAGCAAAGGAGGACAGTTGCAATTCTTAATCAAACAAAACAGAAAAAGCTGTGGCTTTAAAAAAGATGGCCTTATGGATATGTAGGAGTCTTTCACAGCTTTATAGCAGGTGTGAAGTTGAAGGTAATAATCAGGCAGGTTCATCCGGGTTTGCCTGAAGAGCGATCCAGCTTCATCTAGAGGAGATGTTTTTCCATGACTGGCTCAAGTAAGATGAGATAAGTGATTTTCATTACATACTGACATTTGGTTTTATGTTCGATTGTTAATTTTTTGGCCTTTTTGTTGGTTTGGTGAATATCGGAGTATGGACATCAGCTTCCTTACTTTACCATTCAATACCTGCTGCAACATGGCCAATTTAGTCAGTCCTCATATACTGCAATATACTAAATACTTTTTTTACTTTGTACAATTTCTGATTCTGTTTCAGGTCCTACAGGAAGTCATGGAGAATAGAGCCTTGTGTCTGGCGGGCTGAGCTGGATGGGGCCCTCCATCTCTCCAGCCGTAGCGTCTTGCGGGGCTGACAGACCTCGGCCTTTTAGTGTCTTGTGGAACGATTCGCCTAGGGATGTGTACATTTTTTAAATAGTTTAGTTTTAGTTAGTTAAGTTAGCACTTCCACCACCATCTCTCCAGCCTTAGCGTCTTGCAGGGCTGGCAGGCCTCGGTTGTGTCTGGCGTCTTGGCTTGGGGCGATATTTTTTGCATCTTGCCGGAACTACTATTTGCCTAGGGATGTGTATACATATAGTTATGTATACATAAGTACTGCACCATCCAATCATCCAATAATGGAGTCACCTAAAGCTCCCCAGAGTATGGTTATGGCCCCAGCCTCAGAGCTCTCTTGCTTAGCTGCCTTGGGCCCAATGTTCCTGTCAGGGCCACTCCAGAAATCACCCTAAAGTTTCCTGACACTGCTACTCCTGTCTGAGGTCATGTGACCGGTCCCTGTCCAGGCCTGGAAGTTCCTACTGTGGTTCCACTGCTCTGTGCCTTAGCAGCTTCTGAGGTTCCTGACATGAACGACTTTCTGCCAGAAAGGTTCCTCCCATGATGCTGCAGAGATTCATGGAAAAGCTGCCTAAAAGGTTCCAGCGAAGGCCCACAGAGGATCAGAGGAATCTCTCACAACTCCAGCATTTCCTGTCACCGGTGTGATTCCTCCAAAAAGCTATTACACCTGTGTGCCAAAACACCATGTTTGTGAAAATAAACAAAATGTGAAAGATATTTATAAATCTGAATGTTAATTTGAACAATGAACTCACCAGATAAGTAACTTTTCAAAGGGAGGTACATTATGTGGCCCTCCATCCGAAGGCCAGTGTATCAGCATGTTATTCAGCCGCAGACAGGGTCCAAAATTAACTGTTAAAAAGCAAATGTGTGTAATAATTGGCTTTGGGGAGGAAATAAAACGGTTACATGGCAGATGCCTTTACAAACTTTGCAACAAAATATTTGATTTAAATAAAACTTAACTTGAGTTAAGTAACAAGCAATTCAAACGAAAGACATACAAACCGCCCACTAAATGAAAAGTACAAACTGCCTCAGTGGGAAATTTACCATCAGGTGTGACATTCCACTTTATAATGTCCATGAGATCACAGATAGTTTTAATGTTAGAATCAATTATTTTACCTCTGTTACCTTTATATAATATTGCCAATGTAAATGAATTTTAATACCCTGCTGCAAATATTTTTTAGAACCATTTTAAATGTGACGGAAAGAAAGAATAAAACACAAGATTAGTACCAATGAAATTATACCATTTTCTTCTTTTTATTGTAAACATTTTGAACTGAAGATTCACAATTTTATAAACACAGATGATGGTATATTATTATCGAGTGCATTTGACACTATGTGCCAAGTAATGTTTCTCTTATGTGTGGCTGCATGTTGCATATGGCAGTGTAGTGGTTCAGTCAGCTTTTGTGGTGTGCTGATCACTGGTGTTGGGGTAACAGTTTATGACCCAAGACCAGTAGTGAAAAATGAAGACCAAGAGTCAGGAGTGAAATTAATTAAATAATTTACTGAAGAATAGTTTACAGTTTCATTAGCAGAAGCCAGCTTCATCTCAAGGAGTATACATAGGCCTTGTTCCCCCTCTACCAGAATTTTGTACATACAATTTCTCAACAGTTATACTTTTTTCAAGGTCTAGCCATGTCATTACTTCAAGTCGAATGATTCTGATGATTCTGGCTTAGAGAAAATAAAAGTCATGGTAAATTTCCACACATTATCAGTTAATCAGTCTCCATTGTCCATAGATCACTTGTTGACGTTTTCACCCCAGAATTAGGCACATAGTGAACTTCTAGGTCTGGAACGGGCGCCAGCTTGCCCAGAACAACATCATGTCACTCTCCCTAGGATGCCCGTTGTACACCTTCAATACTGATCTGTAACACAGAATACTGCGCACATACACAGATACACAGTCTCTCCAAGGTTGGAGTTGATCGAGCTCCAGTTCTAACCAGAAAGTTTCCCAAAACATATCCAAACACACAACATGTTCTGCTATCAAATGTTTAGCGACATCACATCCCTAGGCCAGACCCTTAGTTGACCAAATACAAACTTTAGATAACACGTATGAAGAACAAAACAATCAGTGGTTCTATTGATTAGGTAATATCATAATATAATTCTGGAAAGAATAATTAAAAATCATAATAATATAGGAGGATAAATATTGATTAAGGCTTTGATTATAAATGTAATTAGGATATATATATACAGTGAGGAAAATAAGTATTTGAACACCCTGCTATTTTGCAAGTTCTCCCACTTGGAAATCATGGAGGGATTTGAAATTGTCATCGTAGGTGCATGTCCACTGTGAGAGACATAATCTAAAAAAAAAAAATTCCAGAAATCACAATATATGATATTTTAACTATTAATTTGTTTGATACAGCTGCAAATAAGTATTTGAACACCTGTCTATCAGCTAGAATTCCGACCTTCAAAGACCTGTTAGTCTGCCTTTAAAATGTCCACCTCCACTCCATTTATTATCCTAAATTAGATGCACCTGTTTGAGGTCGTTAGCTGCATAAAGACACCTGTCCACCCCCTACAATCAGTAAGAATCCAACTACTAACATGGCCAAGACCAAAGAGCTGTCCAAAGACACTAGAGACAAAATTGTACACCTCCACAAGTCTGGAAAGGGCTACGGGGAAATTGCCAAGCAGCTTGGTGAAAAAAGGTCCACTGTTGGAGCAATCATTAGAAAATGGAAGAAGCTAAACATGACTGTCAATCTCCCTCGGACTGGGGCTCCATGCAAGATCTCACCTCGTGGGGTCTCAATGATCCTAAGAAAGAGAAATCAGCCCAGAACTACACGGGAGGAGCTGGTCAATGACTTGAAAAGAGCTGGGACCACCGTTTCCAAGGTTACTGTTGGTAATACACTAAGACGTCATGGTTTGAAATCATGCATGGCACGGAAGGTTCCCCTGCTTAAACCAGCACATGTCAAGGCCCGTCTTAAGTTTGCCAATGACCATTTGGATGATCCAGAGGAGTCATGGGAGAAAGTCATGTGGTCAGATGAGACCAAAATAGAACTTTTTGGTCATAATTCCACTAAACGTGTTTGGAGGAAGAAGAATGATGAGTACCATCCTAAGAGCACCATCCCTACTGTGAAGCATGGGGGTGGTAGCATCATGCTTTGGGGGTGTTTTTCTGCACATGGGACAGGGCGACTGCACTGTATTAAGGAGAGGATGACCGGGGCCATGTATTGCGAGATTTTGGGGAACAACCTCCTTTCCTCAGTTAGAGCATTGAAGATGGGTCGAGGCTGGGTCTTCCAACATGACAATGACCTGAAGCACACAGCCAGGATAACCAAGG
Source organism: Romanogobio albipinnatus (assembly GCA_023566225.1). Lineage (NCBI taxonomy): Eukaryota > Metazoa > Chordata > Actinopteri > Cypriniformes > Gobionidae > Romanogobio > Romanogobio albipinnatus. The sequence continues at coordinate 37,879,421 of CM042249.1, forward strand.
AGTGGCTCTGTAAGAAGCATATCAAGGTTCTGGTGGGGCCTAGCCAGTCTCCAGACCTAAACCCAATAGAGAATCTTTGGAGGGAGCTCAAACTCTGTGTTTCTCAGCGACAGGCCAGAAACCTGACTGATCTAGAGAAGATCTGTGTGGAGGAGTGGGCCAAAATCCCTCCTGCAGTGTGAGCAAACCTGGTGAAAAACTACAGGAAACGTTTGACCTCTGTAATTGCAAACAAAGGCTATTGTACCAAATATTAACATTGATTTTCTCAGGTGTTCAAATACTTATTTGCAGCTGTATCATACAAATAAATAGTAAAAAAATCATACATTGTGATTTCTGGATTTTTTTTTTTTAGATTATGTCTCTTACAGTGGACATGCACCTACGATGACAATTTCAGACCCCTCCATGATTTCTAAGTGGGAGAACTTGCAAAATAGCAGGGTGTTCAAATACTTATTTTCCTCACTGTATATATATAGGTATATTGAAGCGGCAGTGGATTTCAGAATCTGCCCCTTTCACTGTAGTGTTTGTGCAGTTGATTATTTTTGTAGCTTGTTGTCAGGGCAATAAAGATCATACAAACGATGCGCTAAATCATCGGCCTCCGCCACCCCTTCACAGCTCTTCTGCCAGCTCTGTGGAATGGACTCAATGCCATAATGTGCCCCAGCAATTGCCCCTGCCATGCAAGCAATGGTGTCAGTGTCACCACCCAGAGACAAGCTGTAGGCTATTGTCCTCTCCAGTCCCCCAAAGTGCTCTGGTAGCCCGTCCCGGGGCTCCAAACAATGCAGCACGCAGAAGATAGCGGTGGGGACAGACTGTAAAGCAGCGATGCCATTTCCTAATACAAAGCAAGAGTGTCAACTACAAGAAAAACACAGCAGAATGCCATTATAAATGTCAAATCAATACTAACCCAGTTCAGATATGACCTCCTCGATGCTCACACTATTTCTGTCCATAAGTTCTTTCACCTTGTGCAAACGTGAGCAATATGGGAACTCCGATAAATTGAGTCTGTGGAATAAAACATAGTGGGTCAGAACCATAGATAACTCTTCTTAAAGCATGAAACGGAAGTTGCAATAGTCTTTTCTTCCTTATCGTGACGTATATTTTTAGTGTAATAGCTTCTCAAACAAGATCAAATTTGGGGATCAAACATGTTATCAGTGAAGAGAAGAGATGTCGTTGCAAGAGGGAGGGAACATGCATTTTAAAGTGTGGACGAATAAATAATTTATAATGAACACCACAATATTACATAAAAAATAATTTTAAAGGGAAAGTTCAGCCAAAAATCCTGTAGCTCAAACAGTAGAGCATGGCACTAGCAACATCAAGGCCAAGGGTTAAAAATATTTTGAAAAATATATATTTTTTATTAATAAACTCAAAGGCATTCAATGTCATTCGGACATAGTATTACATTATAGACTATTATAGTATTTATAATCAGCTATTATTTTTTATATAGTTTTTATTTTCATTTTAGTGTAAGATTGTCATTTTTATGCATTTGTCATTTTTATTAGTTTAAGTTTTCTAATATTTCTATTTAATTTGAATTTATTTATGTTTAAGATTTATGTAGAAGTTAAACTTCAAATGTTCATTAAAGTTAGGTTTTTTTAACTAATATTTACATTTAATTTCAGCCTTTATTCAAATCACGAAAACTTATAATAGTTAACAATGACAACGTTGCATGTACAAAAACGGTTTAAACTTCAAAATATCTTCTTCATGTTCCACAGGTTTAAACCAACATGAGGGTGATAACATGATGACATAATTTTCACTTTTGGGTGAACTATACCTTTAAGAGACAAACAACTGAAGTTCACACTTTTGATGGGCTTACTTACGCTTTAGCATCAAGTTGGGCTGTTTTATCTTTTTCCATCTCTTCCATTTCTGCGATCAGTTTGTTGATGAATTCTTTCGGCAGAGCCAAAGCACCCTGGAGAGACAGATGGACAGCAAGGGCCTGCAACACCGCCCCGTTGTAGCCCAAAGAGCAAGAGTGCGTTAACATAGCGCCAAGCTGTGAGTACTGCCAAAAGCAAATGCAAGGACAGAATGTTAGCCTGGGACAGTCCAAATTAGCCCTTCAAATCAAGTATTTAAACAAGCAGTTCTTAACCTCTCTGACTCGAGGCCCCAACTGTCCAACGCAATATTCAAAACCCTCGTCCCCCATATATGCAAAGATATTTTCAACATTTCTTCTGTAATTATGACAAAGCTGCTTGTTTTCAAACTTTTTTCCATTAACAGAAACTGGAGTATTGATATATTAAATAAAACACAATTCATTTTGTGATTCGAGAAGTTTCAAGAACAGTAAGCCTATGTTCTTCAGTAAAAACAATATACATAGAAAAAAATCTTGATTTGATGCGTTTTTAGCATCCTACATTTTTTTTATAAAGTTTTTTATTTTTAATGAGTCTTTATATATATATATATATATATATATATATATATATATATATATATATAATATTTTCACCAGGTTTGCACACACTGCAGGAGGGATTTTGGCCCACTCCTCCACACAGATCTTCTCTAGATCAGTCAGGTTTCTGGCCTGTCGCTGAGAAACACAGAGTTTGAGCTCCCTCCAAAGATTCTCTATTGGGTTTAGGTCTGGAGACTGGCTAGGCCACGCCAGAACCTTGATATGCTTCTTACAGAGCCACTCCTTGGTTATCCTGGCTGTGTGCTTCGGGTCATTGTCATGTTGGAAGACCCAGCCTCGACCCATCTTCAATGCTCTAACTGAGGGAAGGAGGTTGTTCCCCAAAATCTTGCAATACATGGCCCCGGTCATCCTCTCCTTAATACAGTGCAGTCGCCCTGTCCCATGTGCAGAAAAACACCCCCAAAGCATGATGCTACCACCCCCATGCTTTCTATTTTGGTCTCATCTGACCACATGACTTTCTCCCATGACTCCTCTGGATCATCCAAATGGTCATTGGCAAACTTAAGACGGTCTTGACATGTGCTGGTTTAAGCAGGGGAACCTTCCGTGCCATGCATGATTTCAAACCATGACGTCTTAGTGTATTACCAACAGTAACCTTGGAAACGGTGGTCCCAGCTCTTTTCAGGTCATTGACCAGCTCCTCCCGTGTAGTTCTGGGCTGATTTCTCACCTTTCTTAGGATCATTGAGACCCCACGAGGTGAGATCTTGCATGGAGCCCCAGTCCGTGGGAGATTGACAGTCATGTTTAGCTTCTTCCATTTTCTAATGATTGCTCCAACAGTGGACCTTTTTTCACCAAGCTGCTTGGCAATTTCCCCGTAGCCCTTTCCAGCCTTGTGGAAGTGTACAATTTTGTCTCTAGTGTCTTTGGACAGCTCTTTGGTCTTGGCCATGTTAGTATTTGGATTCTTACTGATTGTATGGGGTGGACAGGTGTCTTTATGCAGCTAACAACCTCAAACAGGCGCATCTGATTTAGGATAATAAAAAGAGTGGAGGTAGACATTTTAAAGGCAGACTAACAGGTCTTTGAGGGTCAGAATTCTAGCTGATAGACAGGTGTTCAAATACTTATTTGCAGCTGTATCATACAAATAAATAGTTAAAAAATCATATATTGTGATTTCTGGATTTTTTTTTTTTAGGTTATGTCTCTCACATGCACCTACGATGACAATTTCAGACCCCTCCATGATTTCCAAGTGGGAGAACTTGCAAAATAGCAGGTTGTTCAAATACTTATTTTCCTCACTGTATATATATATATATATATATATATATATATATATATATATATATATATATATATATATATATATATATATATATATATATATATATATATATATATATATATAAAATTTTCACCAGGTTTGCACACACTGCAGGAGGGATTTTGGCCCACTCCTCCACACAGATCTTCTCTAGATCAGTCAGGTTTCTGGCCTGTCGCTGAGAAACACAGAGTTTGAGCTCCCTCCAAAGATTCTCTATTGGGTTTAGGTCTGGAGACTGGCTAGGCCACGCCAGAACCTTGATATGCTTCTTACAGAGCCACTCCTTGGTTATCCTGGCTGTGTGCTTCGGGTCATTGTCATGTTGGAAGACCCAGCCTCGACCCATCTTCAATGCTCTAACTGAGGGAAGGAGGTTGTTCCCCAAAATCTTGCAATACATGGCCCCGGTCATCCTCTCCTTAATACAGTGCAGTCGCCCTGTCCCATGTGCAGAAAAACACCCCCAAAGCATGATGCTACCACCCCCATGCTTTCTATTTTGGTCTCATCTGACCACATGACTTTCTCCCATGACTCCTCTGGATCATCCAAATGGTCATTGGCAAACTTAAGACGGTCTTGACATGTGCTGGTTTAAGCAGGGGAACCTTCCGTGCCATGCATGATTTCAAACCATGACGTCTTAGTGTATTACCAACAGTAACCTTGGAAACGGTGGTCCCAGCTCTTTTCAGGTCATTGACCAGCTCCTCCCGTGTAGTTCTGGGCTGATTTCTCACCTTTCTTAGGATCATTGAGACCCCACGAGGTGAGATCTTGCATGGAGCCCCAGTCCGAGGGAGATTGACAGTCATGTTTAGCTTCTTCCATTTTCTAATGATTGCTCCAACAGTGGACCTTTTTTCACCAAGCTGCTTGGCAATTTCCCCGTAGCCCTTTCCAGCCTTGTGGAAGTGTACAATTTTGTCTCTAGTGTCTTTGGACAGCTCTTTGGTCTTGGCCATGTTAGTATTTGGATTCTTACTGATTGTATGGGGTGGACAGGTGTCTTTATGCAGCTAACAACCTCAAACAGGCGCATCTGATTTAGGATAATAAAAAGAGTGGAGGTAGACATTTTAAAGGCAGACTAACAGGTCTTTGAGGGTCAGAATTCTAGCTGATAGACAGGTGTTCAAATACTTATTTGCAGCTGTATCATACAAATAAATAGTTAAAAAATCATATATTGTGATTTCTGGATTTTTTTTTTTTAGGTTATGTCTCTCACATGCACCTACGATGACAATTTCAGACCCCTCCATGATTTCCAAGTGGGAGAACTTGCAAAATAGCAGGTTGTTCAAATACTTATTTTCCTCACTGTATATATATATATATATATATATATATATATATATATATATATATATATATATATATATATATATATATATATATATATATATATATATATATATATATATATATATATATTAATACGATTTAATATTTTTAAGTACATTTAAGCCATCTGGTTGAGAACCATTGATATAAACATTTAGATTTTTTAGTGTAAAGCTATTGCTGTTTGCAATTCATCTTTTTCAGTCTACTTAGCCCAAAATGCTAAAACCAGTCTACCAGTTTAGATTCGACAGTCTGATCACTTTTCACCTTGCGGACATCATTGCGACTTTTAAAGGCCAGAGCAAAAGGTACTGTTCTCATGGCACCCCCATTCCCGAAAGAACCGCGGCCGCCGAACTGAGCCTTTGCCGGCTGGAAGACATCCTTCAGATGGGGCGATGCAAGCTTATGCAGTACCTCTACGACATGTAAGCCATAACCTCGGTCTGGAGCAAGGTAATACTCCTTTGCAAATCTGGAATCAAGTAAGATGATCAGGGAAATGCAAATAGTTGCTTAAAAAGACTCTTTTAGCCATTTCCAGCAGTAATGTACCTTCTAGCCATGTCTCCTTCATCAAACGCCATCCTGGTGAGGAGTGAATCTGCAACGCATCGCATCATGGCTGTATCATCACTGTACTGAAGAATTCCTGGAAAAAATGTAGATGAGATGTCTACAATTAACTAAGAAACACTGGATTGAGGAGTACAGGAAGCGATCCGTCATGAGGAGGCAGCGAAACACAGAAAGTTCATGAAGTACTAAGTTTTGGACATTGCACAGAGCATCATACACCAGGGCAGGGAAGAAGTAGAGGAAAATAGAAGGACAATAAGGAAAAGTTTTTTTTTTCTTTTTTTAAAAGATAAGGTTAAGTTTGAGATGTGAGATGGTGGTCCAGTGGGTTAAACCATGGAACTGGTACGCAGAAGGTTGCTGGTTCAATCCCAGCGGTCACCACCAGTGTGTCCTTGAGGAAGGCACTTTACTCCATGTTGCTCCAGGGGGATTGTCCCTGTAATAAGGGTACTGTAAATCGCTTTGGATAAAAGCGTCTGCCAAATGCATAAATGTAAATGTAAGTGCTCGCGGAAGAGGTGAGTTTTCAGCTGTCGTTTGAATGTTGTCAGTGATTCTGCAATTCGGATGGGGGTGGGAAGATCATTCCACCAGCAGGGAACGGTGAATGTAAATGTTCTGGAGAGGGATTTTCTGCCTTTCTTTGATGGTACCACAAGCCGTTGCTCCTTAGCTGAGCGAAGGCTTCTGGTGGAGGTGTAGACTTGTAGGAGCGAGTCAAACTATGCAGGAGCTGAGCTCGTGGTGGATCTGTAGGGTAGACCGAGTACAGTTGGTACAGGGGTACATTTGAGACACCTCAATTAAATTGAGTGCTCAACAAGTCTGATCTGTGATATTTGCTTCGCACATGCGTATTAGCGCCCTCTTCGATCGTGGGAAATTTGAAGTACGTGTGTTTCTCCTGTCCGAAGATATCGGTGAAAGTGTTTTTTCTAAGGTAAGTTTTTCATTTCACCACCTCCCTTCCACATTGAATAGCTTCTCATCCTTACATGACTTTTAAAGTTAACTTACATTTTCGTAAACCTTAATCTGTGCTCTGAAAACTGGCATATTGCATGACTGTGTGTCATGCAAGACCATCGTAAAATCTAGAGAAATGTGCGAGGTGGTCAGGGGGGTACAGTTGAGACATAGCGTATCAATTGTACCCGCACTAGAATCCTATAGCGGCCCATGCAGTTTAGTTGCACGATATTTACTCTTATTATGTTGAATATGTTATTTTTGTGCATTTGATTGTTTGCAATTGTTCAATGTGCTTTACTGTCACTCAACCGAACTGTTAGCCTAGCCTACTATTAAAATGATAAACTGTAATTAAATATTGTATCTCTGTTTACCATTACTGTTCAATGTTTTACTAATGAACTACTTTTAACTTAACAAATAATCAAATAAAATACTGAATGGAATTAAAAACTGTTGAATTCTCATTTTAAAGGTATTTTACAAATTAAATTAATTGGTTAGGCAGCTTTACAGCATAACGGATGGGTGTCTCAACTGTACTCAGTATTGTTCAAACTGTACCCGACATGGGTACAGTTGGAACGAAAAAGCTTCTTGTGTTTATAAGCTAATAGTGGTAAATATTACCTATTTATGGATGGTAATAATTATTCATATTTTAGTAGACAAGTAAAGGAAATGTCATATGAAAAATCACTTCTTTTCAGTCCTCAGTTTTGGTGTGGTAACTGAAAAAGCAAAAAGTGTACCAACTGTACTCAGTCTACAGCGAGCGTAAGCGCCTTGAACTTGATGCGAGCAGCGAGTGGTTGCACAGTGCAGAGAGATGAAGAGAGGTGTGACGTGGGCCCTTTTGGGTTCGTTGAAGATAAGATGTGCTGCTGCATTCTGGATCATTTGGAGCGTTTTGATCGCACATGATGGAAGTCCAGCCAGAAGCGCATTGCAGTAGTCAAGCCTAGAAATGACCAGGGCCTGGACGAGAAGCTGGGTTGCATGCTCTGTTAAGGTCTGATCTTCCTGATGTTGTGGAGCGCAAACCTATTTACATATTTAAAATTTGTATGAATGGCACAAAACTTGGTGGCTATATGAACACACACACATACAAAATGTGGATAAGATTAGAAAAGGCTAAATGGTCTTAAAAAATAGTCACACTTTTGATCTACCTGGTCAAAAATGACCGCCATAGTAGGAAATGAATAGGAAGTATGAAAATATATTTTTTAATTTTTGAGGTACAATTTACAAATAAGACACAATAAAGCAGTCTTTGATATGAAACACTTGGTTTTAGTGAAAATAACCTCCAACACTATATTGGCCAGTGTTTCAATTTCATTGTCCAACCACTGGATTTACCGGTATGTGTGTGTGTGTGTGTGTGTGTGTCTTTCATCCATTTGATTTTAAATATTTTACCTCTATTTATAACAGTTTAGAATACATTATTTTTTATTATAACGATATAAAAAGACCCCTGCGGTATGTTGTTAATTTATTTGATTTTATATGGAAAATTATTCATTCATAAGCAAAAATTTGCAAACAGTATTCACCCACTTTGAAATTGAATTTAACTTACTTCTTAAATCTCTTTATTGCATAAAGAATAAGAAAAGCCTAGATTCTATGTACTATGACGTACTATGAAGAAATATTTAAAGATTTAAAGAAGCTTTCCTTGTAATTGTTTGTATGTATGTTATTGTATTAATACATCTGTGTCCTAGCAACTTATGATTTGATTAGACTATTTTGTTTGTTTTTTAAAGTATTTTTCTTGTATGTATTTTAATTGTGTGTGTTTGTTTTTATATGTATTCCCTTGGCAATGTTCTTATGTTTGTTATTAGAGCATTAATAAAATAAAAAAAAACAAAGACTTCAGGACTTGCCTAGGGTTATATCCAAGCCCGTAGCACTCCTGTCCGAAACCGAAGCCTACGTACGCGCCTCGATCGCCCCCATGTGGTTGGTCACAGTATATCAGACAAACTAAACAATCAAAATATTTTTCCCCAAAGTTGGTTTCTGTCATTTTAGGCAGTTTTTATCACGCTGATTTCATTTCAAGTGTTCGTTTTTTAAATAAGTTTAGTTTTAGTTGTTGTTTTTTTGGTCTATGGTTATAGCTCATGTGACCTGATCCAGCAAAATGAGTCACAGTGACCAACATTTAAAAATTGAGATTGATCATAAGCTTTAAAATGATACCCTACTCAAAGTCATACCTTGAATGGTTTTAAAGATAGGCTACACCCATTTGAATTATGGTCGTCTGCCCTCTTTTTCCAATTGAAAACCTGAGAAAATCGCTTTTAAAGGTTTTTGTTGCCGTTTTTTGTTGATATGTTTCAAAATCCATTGCATTTAAAGGGATAAACTTTATTTGACAGCTTAATTTGAGAGGGTGTGTGTGTGTGATGTGTGCGCCGCTTCCTTGACTGTCACCTCACACGCACATGTA